>CM055975.1:44607500-44935000 GCA_029531755.1 Holothuria leucospilota
CTATGAAAAAGTAATCATGAGTACGAGTACGAGTACGGGTTGGCCTACCAATTACTGAGTACGGTACGGGTATTAGTATGGGTAGCAAGTCTTTACTCGATCCCCATATTCCCCTCCTTTCCAGAAAATTCCAACCTTGAACAGTTTCCAATCCAGCCAATGCTCGGTGAACGACACTGGCCACCCGTTGCATATATAACCCCACGACAAAACTTCCTGGATAGTTTGAAAATAACACACACAAAATGAGCTATAAAGCCTCTTATAGTTATGCGATTTTTGCTGGGGTCGTACGTGTCTAGAGTATATAAAGATATATGGTTGGAAACTTGAATTGTCTACGTGGAAATTGTTTGTAGATGTTTGTCAGAGTTGGTAGTGTCTGGAATTTGTGTAGTCAGGTAGTGGGAAGTGGAAAAAGGTAAAATAATGTATCCAGGGAAAGTCATATTTGGAACCTCTGGTTACCATTATTAACTGTTAACTTTGCTAAATACCAGTCAGCTAGCACACCCTGCAGAACGGATTCTGTTCGCTGAACCCCTCTGCAAGGCTTCCCAAACCGGGATTTTCATCACTGAACAGGGAATATGCCGTTCAGCCTGCTACGCAAAACAGTGAGATAGGCCTAGCTTGAGAAGTTGCACAAGACTATTCATTTTAGTATACCCCGGCTTGGGGTCGAGGGCTCACCTTAATGTCCATGTTGGGTTTCAGGGGCAATGCCCTGACGGGGGCTAGGAGGCGCAGTCTCCAGAAGCTCTGAGGTGTTCACCAAATTGTGGGCATTAGAATGATGCAATTTAGCTTCTTCAAATGACATTGAATGGGCACATAAAAGATCACAAAAATCACGATCTATGACTGTCTTCATTTATAGTCTTAATCCGTAGGACTAACACCAGCCAGGATTGATGATGCAGATGGTTTGAGGAAGGAGGGGAGGGTGGATTATTTCGAGGGTTTCCCCGGGCTTTGAAACAATAATTTTACGCCAGTTGTCCAAAAGCCTGGAAGTAAGAATGGGAGAACCATTAGTCAGAATGGGTGTCTGCGAAGCGGTCCGAAATAACCGCATTAGTCAGACATTTATAATGATATGACTAATAGAAAAAAGAAAATATACCCAAGGAGGGGACAGTTGCCCCTTGCCCCTTTGCAATAAGCCTGTTCCATTCTACCAGAAAAGGCACATTTCGTGCCTTACAAGATGCATTTGAACAATCTTTATTTGAAATTTTCGGGAATTTACACAGATACATGCGATAAAAAGTTGCTTTCAAAAATTCGGGGGACAACTACCCTTGCTGCCCTCCCCCGCAGCCTCAGCCGCTGCCCAGGGCCATGAATACTTTACAAGAGGTGTTCGAACTTTGAACCACCCACTATGCAATATGAGTAAGTACATGCAATATACTATGTGTACAACAAATGTCAGTTATTTTGCCAGTCAGTGACGTAAGCCTGAGTCAAGTACTTAAAGGGAATAAGCAGTCCCAAATATATTTTGAAACATCAGCTAAATCTTGCAAATCTGCTCTTATTCCGCTCTCCAGTACCTTAAAATGTTTACAAATATAAGCAATGAATATTTAAGGTAAAATAAGGAGTTATATTGCATGAATTCAACAATATGATAATGAAAAAGTCAGTTGATTAAAAAGAACCATTCATGAAATAGGATACTTGGGTACACTACTTCAATTTGGGATGACTGCATATTCATTTTAAGTAAAGAGTCCAGTACTAAGGTACATGGTAAAGTGCAACAGTAAAACTTCAGCATGCCTTTGAAGTTGAGTGTACAGTTTATTATTTAGACAATGAGTGTGAGTGCCGGACCATGAGTATGGGTACGGTTACCATGGTATGGGTGGGAGTTCGGGTACGGGTACCAGGTCGTTAGTACCGGTACGGGTACCGAAGAAAAGTATATCATGAGTACGGGTACTGGTACGAGTACTGCAGCACTGCTAAAACGTTATTCATAAAAGGTACTTGCAATAGAAACAAAATGAGATTTATTACAATTAGTGTCATGTGTCGAAGTAAGTTTTGGGGGGGGGGGGCGACTGCTTATTCCCTTTAAGGTTAATTAAGAAGCTCATATTTACTGATAGATTCTCCTTCCCCTTTCCTTTCCCCTCCCAAAACCACCGTCGTATTTTAGTTTGTTTGATGGGTATGCCCAACTTTTTCCAAGTGGCAGACGTTCATCTGTTCCTATAGCGTATAATAATGCAAGACTGTGTTACAGCTTCTTTGCTGTTATTAAGTGTCACTGATTGAACTCGCGTTTGATTCTTAATTCACACTCAGTCTTCCTAGATAGGTTGCCTGAAGGAATTTTAAGGAATGCGTAGAATATGCAAGCTTTAATATTCTTCTGTAGACTTTATTTATAGTCTGACATGCTTAACGGTTGTAACAAGGGACTGATCAAAACAAAATGTAATCTCCCTAAGCTGCAAAAGGTAGGCTCAACTCAAAAATCGGTCAAACATGACTGGTTTTCTCTGTAGCACAGTTTCTTTTAAGGCAACTGCTCAGCTAAATTTATGGATGTTTTGCAGGAGAGGTAACTAAGAAATGATTGTGTTAATCAAATGACCACTTGTGAATTGACTGCTGGCGTTGAGAAATCCAATTGGGTTTTTTTATCCGCCGTGGAGCCAATTCGCTCAGACCAATCGATAAATGAAGTTCTCCAATCCACATCGCGTTCCTTAAAGTGGTTTCGGGTATTTTAAGATTTACTTAAGCTCCCTTCTAGAATGAAAACAAACCGGTGAAGAGTTCTGTAACGGCCGATATCAAGAAAGCCGTAATCAGTAACCAAGACTGAAATTTCGATGGCAGATTGAGTCTAGTGTTTGCCAAAGAAAGGGAGGGTCGGCCGCGGTTTTGGGAGCGAACTAACTTACGGAGCAGATATACCGACAAGTAAGAGATAGAGGTGAGGTGTGTTCAATTGCAGGGATCACTAAAAATCCTCCTCATGCTCATCAGAATTATTTATTGCTACCTTCCAGCCTTCCCCTAACATTCAACTAAGTTTGGCTGCTGCAATAAAATAACAGTGAAGTACTTGGCCTATCCTAATGCCATGATTCCGTTCCAAAAGGTTTTGGAATTTCGAGCGTCAATATCAGTAATTAAAACTTTCACTTGAATGTTTAAGCACTGACATTCGTTAACTTGTATAAACTACTTTTCTGAAGTATGAAAATCTCATGGTTAGAATCCATCACTTTTTTGTGTTGCGTGTTATAAATTTGCAGAAAAAAAGTTAAAACGTAAGTATAAGTAATAGCTGAGGAAGCAAGTCCGACTTCAAAAAGAGGTCACGTCACAATATCCACAGATTTTTACTTGAACTTAGACTTTCAGAAAATTATGGATTATTTTACGAAGGACAACAAATAAACAGATTCATTTAAGATTTGGTGTATAGGCGTGATAGGTTACATAATATACTATAAATCAAATCAAACCGCTAGGAAGAGTAACCATTGTTAAAACTTTACTTGTCCCAAAGCTTAATTATCTCTTTTTAAACATTCCAAATCCAACTGATTGTGTTCTTAAAACAATTGAATCAATGTTTTTCAATTTCATTTGGAATGGTCAGGATCGTATTAACAGGTCTCAGTTTTGCCAACCTTACAAAGCAGGTGGAATCAAAATGATTAATTTGAGGGAATTCATTCCCTCTTTAAAATTAACATGGCTTCGAAGATTTTATAATGCAGATGATGTATCTTTGTTATCTACAATGTTTAATTACTATATTAAGAATCAGATTGAGTTTGTTTTTGAAGGAGGGATAATTTATCTCTCAAGTAAATTGAATCAAGTCTCTAATCCTTTTTATAAGGACGTAGTGAATGCCCTTATTCGTTTAAAACGGGTACTCCAAAGTGATTGTAATTACAACAAAAGGTCTGATTTATTTCGTTGGCATAGTGATATTCTAAATGTTGACAATAAACCTTTCATCTTGCGTGACTGGTATGTCAAAGGTGTAAGTTATGTGAGTGATATAATTGACAATGAGGGTCATTTTCTAAACCTGAATTCATTTCATGAAACCTTTAATGTAAAAACAAATTTTTTAAGATTCTTTGGAATTTGCCAGGCAATTAAAGACTATTACGGCAACGTGAACTTAACCAAGTTCATCCGACCACATCGGCCTCTAATTTATGACATTTTATTTAAAAGTCAGAAGGGTTCGCAGGACTTTTACTCAATCCTTAATACGAAAGGGGCTATCCCAAATTCTCAGTCAAAATGGTGTTCTGACTTACAAGTTTCTTCAATGAACTGGCAGAATATTTATAATTTACCATTTTCATTGACAGTTGGAAGTCAGTACAAATGGTTCCAATACCGTATTAACACCCGATTGTTGGCAACAAATTCTTTCCTTTATAAGATTAATATTTCTAACTCTGACCTTTGTTCTTTTTGTTTCACTGAGAGAGAGACCATTTTGCATCTTTTCTGTAATTGTGTCAAAGTGCTGCCCCTTTGGGATGCCTTTACTAATTTTATCAATCTGAGTTTTGAAGGGAATTTCCGTCTTAATGCGTGTATTAAGCTTTTTGGTATTACAAATAACATTGGGTATAATAACGGTATTAACAAACTTTTAATTTGGTTTAGATATTTTATATATAGGGGTAAACAGAATACAGAAGTACCCTCATTCAATTTCTATCTTTTTGAAATCAGACAAATTATTTCAGCAAAACATTATAACGCAGTGATCCACGACAAGCTTGAACTTTTTCATAATACATGGGGTCAAGTACTTAATGAATTGCACCTAGAATTTGAATAAGTGCTCATCTTAGTGATAAAATCCTTTTGGGAGCATCATAATTATATTCTAACATTTACTGCTTTTTTCCTTTCTTTTTTCGTATATTTTTGTTTGGGCTTTACTTTACTTTGCATTGTATCTTACTTTTAAAATGCCCAAGTATATTTCACTACTTGATGGTCTATTGTAAAGTGTCTAATCGGGGGAGCCCCCCTTGCCCTCTAGACACTATTATGTTTAAACGGGGCAAATAAAGAGGGGAAAAAAAAAAAAAAAAAAAAAAAAAAAAAACCTTTCACTTGAATGTTTAAGCACTGACATTCGTTAACTTGTATAAACTACTTTTCTGAAGTATGAAAATCTCATGGTTAGAATCCATCACTTTTTTGTGTTGCGTGTTATAAATTTGCAGAAAAAAAGTTAAAACGTAAGTATAAGTAATAGCTGAGGAAGCAAGTCCGACTTCAAAAAGAGGTCACGTCACAATATCCACAGATTTTTACTTGAACTTAGACTTTCAGAAAATTATGGATTATTTTACGAAGGACAACAAATAAACAGATTCATTTAAGATTTGGTGTATAGGCGTGATAGGGTACATAATATACTGTAAATCAAATCAAACATTACAATATATTCTATACATCTTTGACTAATGTCCTGATTCTGCGTAACGGAAATATAATCAGGGCGTAGCTAGGAAATATGGCGCTAAGGGCAAGCACTGAAAGAGAGGCTCCTGTGCAAACAATCGATTCTAAAGTGTTAGATAAAGTTGTACGCAAAGGGTCCTGTTCACATACTCTCGCAGAGGAACAGGATATGAAATGTACGGTGTTGGAGAGCTGAAAGACGGTAAGCTTGGCTGTACATTTAAGAGGTAAGATCTATCAGCAAACATGACATGTGTCCACATACCCTAAGTGTACGCGTATATCTGTTCTGCATCATTTTTGTAACAAAAAGTATTCTGCGGACATGACTTTTTCTTCATCTAATCATACAAACGACTAGTCTTACCCACCCATCGGCATAAGAATAAACTGGGGGTGCAGGGAACGGAAAGCCTGCTCGTCTTCATTTTGCCAGTAAACAGTCCTAGAATTAAAGTATGTCCAAAAAGAAAGGACTTTGTCGGAGCATGCAGGTATACTTGTGCAGAATATTGTCAAAAGCAGGGTGTCTTTTTAGAATGCACTCTGCATAGCCACAAAGCTCCCAACCCTGTTCCGTCTTCCCTTAGGACTGCTTTTAACCTTTCACAACCAAGGGCGTCATAGGCGTAGGAGCCCAAATTGATTTTGGGGAGGAGGCTGTAACGACTTGCCCCCAAAATATAACCCCAAGTTTCGAGCGAGGAAAACATGTTTATATAATATATATATATATATATATATATATATATATATATATAAATATAAATATAAATATATATATATATATATATATATATATATATATTATTAACCGAGTCCGCGTGTTTGATCATCATAGAAAAATTGTTAAACACGTATCCTCCAAGTAAATGCAAGAAAATGTGCAAAAATATAGAGTGCCTTTCAAATCCAACTGGTTTATTAATGCTTCATTAATAAACCAGTTGGATTTGAAAGGCACTCTATATTTTCGCACATTTTTTTGCACTTACTTGGAGGATACGTGTTTAACAATTTTATATATATATATATATATGTATATATATGTAGATTTATATGTATGTATATATACATATATATCTATATATCTATATATATATATATATCTATATATCTATATATATATAAATGTATATATATATATCATATAGGCATGTATCGGTTTATCACACCGTTTGCCAATTACATACCATGATTTGCCGTATTACTACCCTTCCGTATTGATTATATATAATTTAGGGGATTTCTCTCATGTGGGTGGGGAGCATGCATTCTGTTGTGTGATCGCCGGCCTGAGGGAGTGGTCTAAGGGGGTTGTCCCCCTCCCCCTTTGAAAATTTTTGAAAAATTAGGTGTCCTTACATGCAATCTGGTGCCACATATGCTACCTTTGAAGTGAAATTTGTGTTAAAAAATTTACGTATTTTAGGCACAAAAAAGAAAAATCGGCATCAATGAGGGAGGCATGGCCCAATGGCCCCTAAATACACCACCGATATATGGCACGCAATTTATGTTGGTGTACCCAAATGATTTATACGGCCGTAAAAGTTACATCGTAGAGTGTAGCCATATTTCATGCTAAAATATTTGCCGTGGTTTCAATATTTATTCGATCTTGCTTTATGTTTGGCCGCACATAAGAGAATATGGCGTGACCAAATATTTGGCAGTGTCAACGTGAATATAGGGTGTTAAAATATTTGGCCGTTCAATGCAATTTCGAATGCCAAAATATTTGGCCGTATTAACGAGAATACAGATCGCCAAAATATATGGTCTGGCTTGATACTATACTATAATACATCGTAGAGTGTAGCCATATTTCATGCTAAAATATTTGCCGTGGTTTCAATATTTATTCGATCTTGCTTTATGTTTGGCCGCACATAAGAGAATATGGCGTGACCAAATATTTGGCAGTGTCAACGTGAATATAGGGTGTTAAAATATTTGGCCGTTCAATGCAATTTCGAATGCCAAAATATTTGGCCGTATTAACGAGAATACAGATCGCCAAAATATTTGGTCTGGCTTAATACTGAACAGCGTCAACACAAATAAAGCGTTACAAATATTTGGCCCTACAATTACAATTACCAAGGAAGTTTTTATTACTATTGATTACCTTCAGCTACATCATTGCATTATTTTTCTTTCAGTAGGTGCCCTAAAAATTCTCAGCATATTGCCCGAATTTTCACAAAAATATTTCGTTGGGGTGGCTGCAGCCCCCCAGCCCCGCCTCCTACCCCCTTGAAGAGCTTAAAAACGGGGGTATGGCGGTGTGACAAACCCTGCGTACAAACGGAGTGTGGAGGTGTGGCAACCCCTGTAAAAATCATAAATAGGTCTCCAAGTGATCCCTACTGGGTCTCTAAGGGAAGAAAGGAGACGAGAGAAATTTAGAGGAAATTCGAATAAAATTGATAGTTTTGTTACGTTAAAGGAAGTAAAACGATAAATGTTTTAAAAATGAAATTTTCGGTCCACCCGCACATTCCCGTCGTGGATGGCTGCCTCAATAATATTTCCTGCAGGGTAGCTTGAGTAAATTTACTGCTGCAGAGCCGGCCACGCAACCCCGACCGTAACTGATCCTCCTACCCACAAGTCCCCCTCGTTATCAGTTGGACCATCCTTTTCTGAATTAGGCTACATCAAGAGAAAAAATTTTCCTCTTCTCTCAAGGCATTCTTTTGTCAAGTTTTTTTTTTTCTTTTGTCAAGTTACGTTTGCATTTATTGTTGATGTAAATGCTTATTAACGTTCGTTCTCCAGAATCCGGAAAATCGCACACAAGGGAGAGGCCCCCGCCTGTGATTCACATTCGGTGTTCTTACGTGCTTTTTCCTCTATGGGCGGTCTCCTATCTCAAAAGCTCTTGATCTTCCCCTGCCAAGCGATGATATTTGAGGGGACAGGGAAGTGGGGAGATTGTAGGGTATTTTGTGTTATGGCTGGATAGCTGGGATTTTCACTGTATTTTAATTTGGTCATGGTACAAATAGTTTGCCAAGCGCAGGTATGAAACACTACTGAATTTTTTCGCTCCCTGAGTTCGCGCACACCTATCTTAAATGTGCTATTTGTCTCATTATTACCTCCTGTAAGGCAGCTCGAATGGAATCGTGGCTCTAACGCCATGATGCAAATCTTCACACCATCCACTTTACAAACCTGTTAGCCTCGTGTATCATTAAGTCGACTGTATCATCACTTCGATTTGTCCCGGCAGATTTAGGCCATTACAAAGAAAAAATGTCCAAGATTGATTATTGTAGTCCCTTTAACGCAATTACAATGCCGTTTGAAGATAGTTACATGCTTCTTTTTAAAGGCCAGTTTGCTAATTATTAAGCAGCTCCGGGCAGTTTTCCCCCTGAACCCCATCAGGGATCCTAACCCAGTCTATTGGTCCAACACCCTCAGAGGAGCGCTTTGCATTTGCGTCGGCTTTGGTAGTGTTTACCATGTTCAGTCACTTTGTTCCTCCTCATATTTTACCCCTAATACTTAAACCTAAACTACATGTACAGCAAATAACACCAGCTGGCACTTTCAGGCCCCACGTTTCGGACCCGCGACTTTGCAAGTAAAGGTACGTTTAAAAAAAAAAAAAAAAAACAACAACAACAACAAAACTAGTGGGTCTCAAAATCAATCCACGGCCCGTCGAAACATATTTTTGTACCCCCCTACACTAAGAACATTAATTTATTCTCTTGTCCAGTTGCTTACCTTTACATTTTTCGGGAGTACAATATGGGACTTCAAATAAACTCATTTCAGAAAATATTTTACTTCCCCTGTACTCTTCGACATTAGGATGCTGAAAACAACTTGCTTTACCCTCTTAGCACAAACCACACTTACTGCTGTAAAACTACACGTAAACTAAACTACATGGGTATGGTGCATGCAGAATTTTAAAGAAGACAAGTAAATCCTAGGCTTAGGTGTAATAAAACGTATAGGTAAAAATATGTGGCCCAACACGGGGGAAGGGTATCGAGAGCTCATTGGTTTACACTTCGTCTGATAAACCCTCCATTTGTTTATGCTATCACTCTCATTTGATAGGTTTAAATTATTTCATCACCCTGGTTCAAGAGGACAGTTCAACAATGCTACATTCGTATGAGATGAAGATAGGAAAATTGAAGATGACAGCTCTCTTTATACTCTAGAGAACAGTAAGAGCAAGAGAGGCAGTCAAAGTTTCTATAAACAAATTACATTGCAAACCAAAAAATGAAGTGCTGACTGGTTTGTAATTTTAATTGGAGGTAAATATATCAACAGATTAACGCATCAAACTCGTGCATTCCTTTTGAAATGTCAGAATGCGTAATTGGAATGGTTCAGTATCCGAAATATTTTTTTCGTGTTCGGGTTCTATTTTGAAGTAAGAGTCCCGCTAAACTTCATTCCGGGTGCAACTTTATTAATTGCACGTGTTGTATTTTCTTCAGTGTATACTCTCTAAATCCAAAAGAGTGAAATCAGGGACATAAATTTAAGACTGATTATTCACTCTAAAAGAGTGAGAAATGACTCTTTTTGGATTGAAATCTTTCAATCCAAATTTAGATTGGTCCCTAATTTTACTCTAAAAGAGTGATTTTTCACTCTAAAGGTTTGAGAGAGTATATTTATTAGAATATTGAACACACTGCAAGCATTGAAAGAGGTTGCACTTTGTAATGCCTTCACGAGAAATCTTCGGAAATTTGCATGATATGTTGGTCAAACTGAAACGATACTAAAGCTCTATGGTACCTTCAAAGCCTTCAGATTTGCTCCTCTGCAACGGGTCAGCCATCTCCTATCCTTACTGAACAAAACGTCATGGACATGGTCGTACCTCCCCTTAGGAGACATACTGAAGCTCTCGTTTATTATAATGTTATTAAAACAAAACAAATAACAGGACTGGAGACTCCTCAAAAGAACAGCGTTTCTAAATTATTATCAAGTTGGACAACGGTTAATTTGGGTTTTCTTAAAAAAAAAAAAAAAAAAAACAAGCAGAGGCTTGAGAAGTCTTAAGGTAGAATCAGCCGTATCTGTATATGTTATACGATCTTGTCTTTAATTCTACAACAAATCATTCAAAGAACAACTGATTTTGTAATGCCAAACTAAGCAACTTGGGAATTTGAAATGTCTTCACATAACTTTAAAACACTCAAAGTTGACGTCAGCGTTTTATTTTGCCATTTATACTGTCGAATTTCAATGGAATCGTCTTAAACAAAGTTTCTCAACAGCAACATTTAATCTGCCTTTGTCCAATTTCCATCTCTATTTTGACATTTTTATGTCTTGTGGCCAGCGAACGCAATATCTTTGGCAAATTGTTATTACGTACCAACGTATTTATATTCAATTGGTTAAGGGCATGGATACGTCTTCAGTGGAGGGCTAGCGATGGGGATCAATGAATGTCAGTGGCACGTATGGGCACCAATTTCAGAATCCAGCTTGATGAAGAAAACAGTGAAACATAAGCATACTTTTAGGGCTTTTTAGCTGACATTTAACTAACTCTTAAAAAGAAAACTTTTGCGGCCATATTTTGTTTTTGATATTTAAAGGGGAAAACCGTTCCAGTTTACAAGTGAAATTTACATTAAATTCTAAGGCCCAGTGTTGAGTATTTCAATACCATACCGTCACATTGATAAACATTTTTCCCTTTCCTATAAAATTTACATCCAGTTGTGTGCTCAAAAACTAGTCAGTGCATTTTTTGCAAGCTTCACGTACCTTTTAGTTTTAAAAGCTCTCCTATTTAACGCCAAAGATGTTATCGAAGCTTCGTTTACGGCATCTTTGTCTTATCCAAATTGAAAACACTGAAGTGATAATAGAACGAGAGGGAGATAGAGAGAAACAGAAAACCAAAGAGTTTTCATTAATATTACACCGGCTTGATTTAAGTTGGGTGCATGGAAAATGTGATACCTGCAATATGCTGTTATATCTCAAATCTCATTTAAGAATAACAGTTAACTGTAGAATTCAGAGTTCATTGACTAAATACTTTGTGTACCGAAAAATTAATTTAAGCTGGAAGATCTTTGTTAATAGTATGTGAACTAAAGCAGTAGGTATTTACCCTTTATAGTGTAAACAACCTAATATGGTTGGACTGTCCATATTTGTGAAGGTGGAAATTGGAGAACCGCAACTCACGTATTGCCTGTCTATATGTAGAAATTATGTGTCGAATCATTGTACGTATAAGTTAAATGTTGCGCATAGGTGTAGGAAGCGGGTGGGGGTGGGTGAGTGACTAAAGCCCCTCAGTCAAATATGTAGTGGGACGGAAGTATGCAGTAATATTTTTTCCCAATATATTGCACCAAATTGCATCTAAGGACCCCTATAAATGTTCACCCCCCTTAGACCCCTCCCAGGACGGCCCTCCGAAACAACGTTCAGCTCCCAGTCGAGAAAAACTTCCTACGCCTATGAAATGTTGCCTATTAATAATTAAAAACTATGTGTCGAATCTTCGTGAGACTCAAATTTTGCCTGTCTATTAGTAGAAACTATGTATCGAATCACAAGAAGTCTCGAATGTTACGTATCTAAAATGGGGACTATTCATCGAATAATTGAGTAACTTAAATGCTGTGGGTATAAGTTAGAGCTGCGTGTCAAATCATTAAGTACACTAATACAGAGGTTCTGATGGTGAAGGCAACACTATATTAATCGTAGTCGTTTGAGCGTACATGTCGCTAGGGACGGAAGTTATTTGCCTAAAAATTAACCCGATTGGCTGAAAATCATAAAACACAAGTTTGTCCTGAGAATAACACAACCTCCTGCCCTGACATCCACATTATTTGCACTAACTTTGATATTTTTGTGGCGGGGCTGCCTCCAGACGCCGATATATATGACAAAGATGTAAACAGATTACTTGGTATTTTTAAAGTAGTTATATATCATAGTCTGTATCTTCCCTTTTAATAGTCTAATATTCCCCTGTTTCTTCGGTGGAATCCGTTAACGCCTAATGTGAAAACAGTTAGTAAATAAGGCAGGGTACTGAGGGTAGTTTGCTAAATGTTCTGTGTGCCAGTGCTATCTAAACATCCTAAAAGATTTGAATGAGTGATACAAACACCTTTCCCAATTTATCTATCTTGACAAATCCAGCCAGCGTGATAAGTTTCATAAGCGGATCAAAGACAACTGCTATCGTGTTCAGGTCACTACAGAAACGCGTGACACCTAAACACCGAAATCAATTCTTTATTTAAGGAAAATTGGATTAATATCGAATTCGCCGTCACCAAGGAAGTGTGGAGTGTGGTTCTGACCAAAATGGAGGGGATACAATTGGTTCCTGTGTAGCAGCTGGGTAAGGAGAGAAGAAAATTGTCTGTTATTGGTTTATTTAATCAACGGTGGATGTTAAGTGGACATAAATAGTGATTAATTGTAACTGGAATAAAACAGCACCTGTAGTGTCAGTAATATTCTTAACCACAAAACGAAATTAACATACCAAGACGTTAGCTTTAATATCGCATAGCCAAAATTTTTGACCGAGGGTAAGTCATTAAGTTCAGCGACTCTGACCGTCGTTGACCTGTCGTTTGGCCATAACAATACCCTTGATAGTTTTGAAATTTTGATTGAACTCTAACCCGGATAATTGCAACTGAATTTTAATAGAAGCCAAATAAATGTATTTAGAAACATAATAATTTATGTCTCATTTAATTCTGTTGGTTTGTTTTAGAACTCAGATGAAGTTTAGGAAACCCATTCTTGTCATTTAAATACAACAGACACTTCAAAATAATGTACCCGCTGTAAGTGATAACATCTTTAGAAGGGTATCAAAATAATGGTCAAAATTTGAACATTTTTTATTGAAAGCCTAGTCCCACACGATCGGAAGTGTCGTGTGACAAGAGGGACAATTTCTCCACTAAAGAACCAAAATAATGTATGAAGTTATTCGGCAACATACATCATATCCCATTTCCAGCGCATCTTCTTCTACATGCCACACTGTAACTACAATTTAAGTCGAGAGTGAAAAAATGATATCATTCACCTTCATGTAAGATGACTTACCCTCACTTATTTTAGAAGACCTTGTAACGACCGACACACAGTAGCGATAAAAACATGTTCGGTAAGAGAAGAGAAGCCTCGGTGTAATAAATACTCCGATCCGTTCGTATTATTGGCTCAACTTTCAGGAAAATTTTGAAATTGAGGCCTTAGAGTGAAAATAACCGAGAGGGATATAACGTGATAAAAATGTTTTTATTTTTTTTGCAATCTGTTCATCAATTTAGATGAATGTTGCTCTTAACTATTTTGTTTTAAAACTTCCAATTCTAAAGAAAATTCTCTGTGAAAACTCAAGTCTCTCATTTGTCACTGGTATGTTAACATGCTAATGTATGGTAATGTAAGGTAAGTCTTATGTTCAGCATTTCTATACAAAGAGGATATCAGTCGACCAAGCCCAGTTAAACCTGTCATGTGTTCTCTTTCTTTCCTTCACAACTCTTTTTAATGATTTTGTAGAAACATAAATGTTACATGATGGAAAGAACAGTACATGAATAAGACTACCTGATTCTGGACTGGAATTTGCCCGGAATGGGAGGTCCCAAAAATGCAACTGACCCGGAACAGGAAACAGTTGGACTGGGACCCAGAGGCAATTCCAAGAGAGTCCACAAAAATGAACTTTACATAATGTTACTGAAGGCCACTTTGCTAGTGCTGGACAGCTTAATACAATAGTATGTGACAAACTATGGAAGTAAATCCTAACAATGGCCTTAATATTATTTCAAAAAAAAATAGTATGAAAAACATTTGTGTGATATGCTGAAGTGTCAGATGGCCCGACTCAGAACTGGCTCGGATTGGGGACACAAAATTGGTTCGAATACAGGCAGGGAGGACACGAATTTTGGTACACCGATTCATACTGGAGTAACTGCATTTACCTATCCTGGGATGACTTGCTTTAATTTAGGTCACAACAGGCGAATATGATCTTCAAGGAAGTATAACAAGGAAACGATTGGTTCAAAATCTTCAGTGCAATTACACCGTGAGACATTTTATGGTCAAAAAATATGTTATTTATCTTGGTGTCTTACAAAAGTGAGATACCTTCTACTTTTCTGCAAAAAAAAAAACTTTTTTCTCTACCTCCTTCTGCATATCTTGGGAGATACGACAATTCGTACCAGCGATTAAACCCTGTCATGTCTCCTCTTATTTCCCTCACAATTGTATTTAATGATTTTGTAGAAGCATAAATGTTACATGATGGTAACGAACAGTACAAGGGTAAGACTACCTGATTCCACACTGGGCGGATACGATCTCAAAAGAAGTTAAAACAATGAAAGTTGTGGTTTAAAACCTTAAGTGCAATTACACATATTTTATGGTCAAGAAATATAATTTACTGTTTATCTTGGTGCCTAGCAAAAGTGAGCTTTGTTTCGACAATAATAATAATAAAAAAAACTTATCTTCCCTACCTCTTCTGCATATTTAGGGATATACGACAATTTTTACCAGTGTTTAGCTCTTCACATTTAACATTGAAGTCAAAAAACACAAACAGCATGTCCTGGATGAAATTATTATAGGGTCAGTGGTGATTAAGGAATTGTCTATGCAGACATAAGCGTGGGTCTGCAACCACACCGCTGGTTATACCAAACAGGAAACCATCGGTACCGTTCATTGTGTGATTTACGTACTCATTCGGACTGAAGTAAAAATCTTCCAACTTAGCATGGTGCCTCGATTTAACGCATCTTTCTTTAGTATGTCTGCCGGTATTTATGTGAAGCAGCCCTCTACAGGTGCCGCAACATGGGAGCTGCTGCTCCAAGTTTCATGCTGGTGAGACGATATCGAAAACCTTTGCCTTTTGGCGGCAGTTAGCGGTTTCTTGTACTAATTGGTACCCCGTAAGTGACCCACACCAGTGGCGCCGGCACGGGGGGGGGGCATGGGGGGCGCGTGCCCCCCAATGAAAATTTTTTGAAAATTTTAAAATGATCCCAAAAGGCGATTAAGCTATAGATTTCTGTAGGGGGTAGGGTGAGGTGTGCTTCAACCGAGTGATAGATCTATTTAATCATTTTCTATCACAAATGTTTCTCAAACTATCAGAGTTTCGCAAATCCTTCGCAAACTATCAAAAATTTCGCGCGCTCCGCGCGCTTCAAACCTTACCTCTGTGTTCTTATTATCAATATCTTCTGATAGCAACTCCCGGAGAAGCACAGCAGCAAAAGTTGAAAGCTGCTCACGAATTAACAGGTAAAAGACTGGCTTTTTGAGTGGCATGTAGGTTTGTTGGGCAATTGAAAGTGTCTCGATGCAGATTCTGAATGCAGGTTTTGTCATGGAAATCTCATTTAATGAAAAATTTTGCGCGCTTTGCGCGCATGCTGTACGGTTTGCACTCCATCTTATGACCATTATTAACATAATAATACATGGAACTATAATCACAACATCTGTAGGGGCCTATAGCATCAATATGCGATCTTTCAATCTAAGTTGTTGAAGCATGATTTGGAAAGTTGAAATTATGCCGTTATATATTTTCCAGAAAATTTTACCGAGCGCTTTGCGCGCAGCCATTATAGGTATAGATGGCAGACACGTAGCCAAGGGGGTGGAGGGGGCATCTGCCCCCTTGAGCATATTTTGGGGTTTTTTTAATGTTTTTTTTTTTCAATATTGCTAGTGTTTCTCCTATTTATATGCTGTAAAATAGGCTTGGGAAGTGCCATTTCCAGCGATCTGGGAGGCACTTTGGGCCAAAATTTTCTTGCGCTTTGCGCCAACCCATGGTGGCGCAAAGCGATGAGAATCTGTCTATGGGGTTCGCCCCCTTGACAAATTCCTGGTTACGCCCTTGATAGATGGTGATTTTTAATACACTTACGACAAAAAAAGAATTCTGAAAACGCCTTCTTAGTCCTTCACCCCTTTTGCTATACCTATCAGGGAGGTCTAATATCACCTTCCTGCACCAATAGTCTCCCTCCCGCCCGTTCTCCATTGCTGGAAGCTGTTCATCTGGATTTTCGTTCAAAATTAGTAAAAATACGATAGTTGTAAAGTGCTCTACTCTATATTATCATTTGGATGTCACGTAATAAGCATTATGTCGTTGCTCCATTTTATGTACTTTATCTAGAGCTTCCGGAAGGCCCTATACAGGTATCTGCCAGCCTTAGATGCCTTTCTATAATGCACAATGAAAGGGAGGAAAAATTTCGTTATATTCCAACAATGTTTCTGTGGACTCCACGCACGTATTTTTGGATAAAAACATTGCCAATAGAAGGCGGTAAAGTAGCCAAAAGGGAGTCTTCAGGAGGTTTGTTGACAACGTATTCTTCTCTTAGACAACATGCTCTCCTTTTTCACCTAACCAAAAATTAGAATTCACTAGATTATGGACATTTTCCAGCTATATATCATCAGCTCCAAAAATATTCCAAAAGATAGCACCATTTTGCATCTAAGAAACCTTAAATAAGCAAAAATTTCTCAAAGGGGAGGGGGACACCCCCTCCCCTTAGACCTCAAAGCGCAGGCGCATAAAAAACGAATATTTAAGCGTCGCCACTCAGTTGGATAAAAACATCCAGCCAGTCGGAAAAATTAGAATTCACTAAACTATGGACATTTCCAGCCATACAGGTATGTGATCAGCTCCAAAAATATCATAAAGATAGCACCATTTTGCATCTAAGCAACTTTAAATAAACAAAAATTTCTCAAAGGGGAGGGGGACACCCCCTCCCCTTAGACCCCTCCCCCAGGACGGCACCTAGCTTAGTGCAGTGACACCTGACAAAGGAAGGATCCCCCACTGTGTATACGAACGTAGGGAGCACACAGGAAAAAACTCATTTTGTGCAGACTTGGGAGGTTAACTGAAGTGCCATTACGACATCTGTTGTGCCCCCCCAATCACCAAAGTCTGGCGGCGCCACTGACCCACACTTCCTTGGAAGGTACCGACGGAACCAGGTAGCATATTAAAATAGTGCAAGTAGGGAGACAACTCGATATTCATATGGTTTTTTTAGTAATGAGGGTCATTTATCATGAGCTTCGTTATTCATAAAATAGAAAGGGTTCGCCATTCATAAGGTTTCTTATTCATAATAGAAAAAACTGTTTGTTATTCATAATACAAAAAAGGTTCGTTATTCATAATAGGAAAAAGGGTTCGTTACTCATTACAAACAGGGCTTGTACTTCATAATAAAATATGTGGTCCATTATTCCTACCTCACAAGGATCAAGAGAGGATCAAGAGGTTTTGAGGTGGGGATTGCAAAATAACGAAATTTGTCTTCCATTTTACAGGCTAAAATAGGCTTTCTATTGCCATTGGGAAAAGCGAATTCTTTTCCCTATACTATGAATAACGAACCCTTTTCTTCATTATGAATGTAAAACCTTGTCTCCTTTTATGAATATCAAATCTTTTTGCCATTACGAATATCAAAACCCTTTTCGCCATTATGAATATCGAACCTTTTTTGCCATTATGAACAGTGAACCTTTTTGCATTATGAATTGTGAGCCTTATGACTAATAGACCCTTTTTAATATTGCTTTTATTATGAATAACGAACCTTACCAATAATGAATTCTATTTTTGTAGCAGAACACGTTTTGAATAACAAGCCTTATGAAAAATGCCCCTTATGGCTAAATACCTTATGGATAGCTGGTAGACTCCGGTTGTAGGACATATAACTGCTGAATAATCTCGTCGATGTACAAGAAACTAATGGTCATGCGGAAAGGTTGCTCCATAAAAAACGCAGGGTTTTTTTGCCGCATGCTGAGAATAATAGCGCAAGTTCACCAGTCCTTATGAGTAGGTAACACTGTATGTTAAATCTTAATACCATCATGGTTAACTTATGTCTAAATGACAACTTCTCATTGACTTTCCCTGGAAGCCATGCTGGATACGTAAATATCAAACATAGAACATACGAATGGTTTAAACATTAAATCTTGCCCTTATTACAGTCAGCAATTTGTTTTGAATATCCCAAGAACAAAACTTTAAAAAGATCTCACAGCTAAGTTTACTGTTTGTCGCCATTTTTATGCCCTTCATTTTTAAACTAGTAATGATTATTTTAAGGTTGTCTCCAATCTTGTACTGCGACAAACGACACGAACATTGGCAACTGGAGAGACCGAGCTTCGTCAATTTTTGTGAAGGTCATTTCAGATTACAAAACCAATAGACTGCTTACGGATGAAATATCTACGGTACTCTCACATTGCCTTGGATCAAATTCTCAAATTTCCAAATACTTGATAGCCTACACATTTATTGTTTTGGAAGAAAAAGTGTTTGCAAATCTTTGCAAGAGAATGGGTACCTTCTTTATTAAGAGAACTTACACTTGGTAACATGGGGAACTCTACCACACTTTCAGAACGTTCTGTACCTGCAAGTCTTCTTCCCACTATACTGTGCAAATTACATCCAATGTGCATACGTCGAGTCATAATCTTATAGGTCTAGAAACACTGCAGTTTGCCTAAGATGAATAATTTTTGACGGTTAAAATCGCATTATTGATCAGTCTGTGGATATTTCGACGCCATACAAAAAAATCTCTTCTAGAACTTGGAGCGTTTCATGGAAAAGAAAATGTTGCTATAATTTGTCTATCTTAGTCTGTATAACTCATTGGTGTTTATATAAGGGATTATACTGCTTCGTTGAACAATCTTTGATGACTTTTAGAGCTAGTGCTTGAAGCAATATTCAGTTTCGAATCAAATGAGATATCCGAGTTGGTTTAGTGATGAGATGAGATCCACCAAAAAGGCAGACTTCTTTCAAGATTACGTAGAGAAAGAGACTTGTATGACTTGACAACTGTGAATAAGTAACAGTGACATAATATTTTCCTCGTTTTTCGAGTGATGGCTTTTCTTCCCTTTCATAAGAGGCACAACCTTGATCTAATTTAGTTTAACAATGCGATGCATACAGATACTGTTGAACTGCACACAGCATTGCATATAGCAAACTTTACATTCGAATTACGTTAAATATAGCTGCTTAACCAATGTAATTCAAATAAATATCTCGGGGTGAAATGATATCCAATAACCTAAGATGTAACTTATCCTCAGCCAATATCAACAGTGCTTACAGTGTAATAAATCTCATTCAGGGAAGATGAGGATGGACTTGCCAAAGTTACAATGACATTATTTGATAAAGTACCTCATTCCTTGCTCCCGGCATACGAGCAGAAAGCCTATCCGTCTGAGAAAAATTGAACATTAAGATGGAAGTACCCCATTTATCAAAATGTTAGCTTATACAGTATGACGGATATTTTTAGATTCTTTCCTTTGCCCTGTCTGCTATTAATGCAAATCACAACTTGTAACCCACACTATCTTACAAAGCCTCCATTAAATTGCATGTCTTTTGAAAATAGAAAATAATTGAAGCGTTTTATAACATTCGACACATTTTTGTTTAACCCAACAAATCAAAATTTGCTTTGACTTAAAAGGTAGGAACCCATATATAAATGTATTTAAAAGCTGAACAGCCACAGAAAGAAAAAAATTAACTCAAAAAGTCGTTACACATAAGTATATATATAGTAGGTAGGTATGTATATATATATATATATATATATATATATATATATATATATATATGTATATATATATGTATATGTATATATATATATATATATATATATATATATATATATATATATATATATATATATATATATATATATATTGAATAGTCCTGTAAAGATCTAAGGCCATTTAGCCTCTAACATAAGCACTTGCCTTATACTGAAAGAGGATTTTTAATAAAATGAATGGAAAACCTAGCCTCAAGCAGGATTCGAACTAGCTACCTCTCATTTTATGAAGAGGCAACAGATTGTGTACAGGGAGTATTGAACTAGCTCCTGAACATACAAAACTGTACAAAAGACCAAAACATAATACTGAAGTCCAGAAGATTAGTGAAAGCTGAGTCAAAAGACCATAATGGGTGCTTAAAACCTTTAGATTAGCCTACTTACACAGAGTAACAGCTCACAAAAAACTAACAAAAGTAATAGGAAGTCACAGAGGGGTTACTTTTGATTCGGTAACTTTTCATTGATACCAGGGAGCTGTTGGATGCAAGGTATTCAGTTGGTGAATCCAACGCAACTCTTTTTTTTTGTTGAAGTTGAAGTATGATGTCGAGATTGGAGAAAGCCGAAATGCCGATTAGTTCAAAGCTTTACAAGATCCAATCCAGAGTACATAATGGATTCATTAAGTAGTGGATTTATTTATATATATATAATATATATATATATATATATATATATATATATTTGTGTGTGTGTAATGTGACCTTGGATGCTATTCCTGGATGCATCCCTAAAAAGCTGGAAAACATGTATGTTTCACAGGATCCATTACTTTCTGACCAGGATCGTGATTTCTCATGTAAGACCTTCCTCGTCTAACAGTCCCTGCAAACCAGGGTTTCATCATCACATGTAAGACCTTCATGGACTATGTCCATCGATCCTCCTTTCAATTTAAGTAACATAGCTAGCTCGCTAGTCGACGATTTCTGCGTACCACGGTAGGATCATCCCACGTTGGGTAATACTATAACTAAAGTTATATAGCGCCAGTCCGTGCCATGTGCGGGCGCATCCACTTAAGGACCGGGTGTTCGAAAATAGACACTGTGTAATGGTCCTTTCTTGAAGTACCCCTCAACTAACTTTGGTTTTCTCCCTTCCACATTATCGGTGGATAATGGTAAGGAGAAATCGTATCTTGATTTCTCCCCCCATGTTTACCGAAGAAAGGGGTGGGAAAACTGGCATGTCAGATTTCATACCACCGCGATGTTCTCGGCTTCCGTAATAATGTGAAGTGGAGAAAATCAAAGTCAGTGAGGGGGTACTTCAAGAAAGGACCATTACACAGTGTCTATTTTCGAACATCCTGTCCATAAATGGACGCTCCCGCACGCCTAATTTTTTTCCCACGAGGTTATGGGCAAATTTGATTTTCAAAATTTTTTCAAATTTGTTTCTAAATCATGGTTGGGGTTATTTCTAAGGTTAGGGTTACGTGGACTAGGGTAATTTGGCCTGTTCTTTCATAATCTGGCGTCAGAATTACAAACAAATGGTTCAAAAGCTGTCATTTTGGAATTAGGGGTGTGGCCTATTTCCAAGAAGCTGATTGGTCCATTGGCATGATTTGCCCATAACCTCGTGGGAAAAAAAATTGCGCCTCCCGCACAGGACACGGATTGGCGCTATTGGGATGATCCCACCGTGGTTCGGAGAAATCGTCGACGAGCGAACTACTTATGTTACTTAAATTGGAAAGAGGAAAGAGGCTCGATGGACATAGTATTTACCGAAGAAAGGGGTTGTAAAACTTAGCATGTCAGATTTCACACCACCGCGATGTTCTCGGCTTCCGTAACTGCGGGTGTGTGTCATGCAGCAAAATGTGATGTATGGGGAGGGTGGCAGCAGTTCAAAATACTTGTCATTCGAAGGTTTAAGATGGACATCTTCCAAACAGATAAACCTACAGTATGGCATGATTACCGTCAGTCATCAGCTTAATCTAACGCATGGTCATGGGGACCGAAGGAAATTAAGTGTGTGAATCAACGGGATTGCGTATGGTGATGTGCTACCTTAGGTACTACACGTTCAGCCTGCATAACATGCCGTGTGTATGTGGGCAAGATGGTGAATGAGTTCCTCTGTAAAGTCAGAAAGATGTTAAATGTAACAAATGCCCGGAAATGTGTAAGGATTGCGTGCTTGATAATGAAGGAAAATGTTGCTCCTGTAGGTGAAATACTGGTGGAATACTTCTTGTGGTTGTAAGTGCTTACTGCCCCGTTAAATCAATAAACATTTCCAAGACTATGTCTGTTTGCGTGGACTGTTTTTGATGTACGCACTGATATATGGTTCAGTTATAGTTTATAGCGGAGACATACTGTAAAGCAGGAACCAGGCTGAAATAAAAACCACAAAAACAACCCTTTTTGTTGCACCGTTGATTTTAGAAGACGAGCAAGTTTACATGATATTTCAGTGTCCAAAATGTGACGTTTTGATCTCGTAAAAATTGCTAGCTCTACTATCCCCGGCACCCATCTCTTTGCGTGCATTGTGTAACTCTTCTGATTGCGTGTCGCTGATCTCGTGTATGGTGTATCTCACCTGGTATTTTTCATTTGTTTACTGCCCTGCTTAGAGGTCTACTTTATCTACACATCCTCTAGACCAAAAGGTTACCACACAAAGAAAATGTGCCCCCTATATGAGCCTTAACTCAAAATCACGGATCACTATCTTCTTTAAAGTGCCATACAATTAATCTAAACGGCACATAGCCAGTATGATATTGGCTATGTGCCGTCTCGTGGAAGCAGTTTCTACCAATTAAATAATTGATATAGTTATGGTACCTTAGCTTAAAAGTATCTGCAAGATCAACATGATTTATATGTGCCTCCACTGTGGACACGCCAAAAGAAGTATTACATTTTGCTGGGGACTGGAAAAACAACCTAACTTCTAAAATCATAGGAACTAGCAGCCTACTAGCAGGGCTGACAACTTTTAGTGACTGGTGAGAGTGAGATTCCCCGGGAGACTACCCGGACCCGGAGCGCGACCATCGGTTCGCGCTGAGCGTCCCACCAGCGGGAATTTTTTGCCAAAAATACCCCTAGATTTCAGGAAATTGCACTTCCCGTGCCTCATTACTGCATGCCCAGAATTGCCAGTTGTAGGATGTTTCATTTTCCTGGAAAGTTTTTAAGGAGACATTTTGCTCACATAAAAAGGGCTACGAAAAACTGGAAATTCTGAGACCTACCGGTATGTATTGCTGATAGCCTAATATATATATATATATACATATATATATATATATTTATATATATATATATATATATATATATATATATATATATATATATATATATATATGTATTATATCAGCCGACTATGATCAGTTGGAAAGGGAACGCAGGTAGCGTGATAGCTGGCGTTTTACCGACACTGGACACATCATTTGCGTTATCAGTGGAATTTTTTACACCATATAGAGACATTGCGTGGGAAACTGATGCTTCATCGTGAGAGCGTGAGATTGCGCCGAAATGCGTGACTCTCACGCTGAATGCGTGAGAGTTGACAGTCCTGTACTAGGGCCTAGCCTATTCGCTGGCTTTCTTCCTCAGCCAAGTTTGGTTATGAGAACTAATAATTTGCTGAATACTGAGATTGCGACACAAGATTAAGAATAACCTTGACGTTATTTCTGTTCAATATTAATGCACGACACTTCCACAGTTGGGATTGCCAGAGTGAAGGTGCTTCTAAACCAGAGTAAGGATTGTCCAATGTTTGCTTGAACGTTCTTCTCATATTTCTGGGCTTGTTGTGCTCCCTATCTTGGACGCGTTTCAAAATAATACAGCGTGTGTGTGAACCCGTTATGGTTGAGAATTTTTTGGTGATAAGCAGGAACAGCTTTGTCAAATACAAATTACTGGTCTGATAGTGTTAAAGGTACCGAGACATGCATGCAACCAACGAGGGCTGTTTCTTATGAACAGTTGTTCTTATGGTTCCCTGATCCCCGGGCCCGTAGCCAAGCAAGGTACCGAACGGGGCGAAATAGCTTCCAGGGTGGACGAAATATTTTTTCAGTGAAGGTGGGTGTTAAGATGTATTACGAAAATAGTAATGTCAAATTTTCTAAAAGGGTGAAATTTTTTTCTAGGAGTGACCATCTACCTCCTTCCCCTGACTATACAGGCCTGCTGATAGGTTATCTTATACTGTTCTCTAGAGTTAAACTAAAGATACACCATTTTGGAAGTAACTCATTATGGAAAGTGAGAAATTTGGTTGTTGCTAATGCAATTAGGTTGTCTGTTTCTTACTCTACTGTGCAGTGTTGTAGTACCCGTACCCGTACCCGTACTCGCACCCGTACTCGAGTACAAGTTTCCGTACTCGTACCCGTACCCGTACTCGTGACCTGGTACCCGTACCCGTACCCGTACTCATGATTACTTTTTCCTCGGACCCTGACCCGTACCCGTACTCATGACTTGGTACCCGTACCCATACCCGTACTCATGACCTGGTACCCGTACCCGTACCCGTACTCATGGTCCCGTACTCACACTACAACACTGTTAATATGTGTAAGGTAGATTTAATCAGTTGTAAAATTTTGATCATATTTTTTATCTGGATGATAATTGGATAGTATATAGTATAATCATGTTTCACATTAACTGTACTGCTTCTGTTGTAAAAACTGTTAATTGGCTTTGATTGCACTGTAAACAGATAGGTGGTTGCTCCAAAACATCCTTGGTTCATACAAGCCCTTGGTTCAAGTTGATTAAGCTATTCAAGTATTGCATGACCATCAGCCTTTAGGATGGCAAGGTGTGAAGTCCAATCACACAAAATGGCAGTGAATCAGCTATATGTTTATAGGCATCAGAAAATAATCAATACCAATTTGCCAAGTTTATAAGTAAGTTTTGTGTACTTGAAATGAAGTAGTGTACATAACAGGTATGAAAATTGCACTAAATTTACTTTAAACTGTAGAGATGATGACGTGTCTAGTTCAGGCATCAGCAGGCGCAATTGTAAGGATGTATGGACATATTTTTTATTGACGGGGTGGGGGTGGGGCTGCAATATGTAGATATAATTTGCAGCCGGCTGGGCTTTAATACATTTAAATTAACATTTCTGGGGATATCTATGTCTTCACTACTAATCTTTATGAAATTTGTGCAAATTTTGAGGGGCTATGAAAAATTTGGGGGTACCCCCCAGAGAAGGGCACCTCGAGTACCACTCATATTTCTGTATATGATACTCATATAGAGTGGCTGCCAAACTCATTACTAAGTACACCTAATTATTCTTGTTCTCATGATAGTAGCTGGTACGTGGTGCCTATAAATTATAATTACTCATGACCATGTACCTGCACCCATACCACCTGGTCAAATCCTGTACCCATGCTCATTAAATTTCTTGAAGTTTGAACTTTCATACCCACACTTGGGTATGAAAGTTCCTCGTGACCTGGTATCCATACTCATGTTGTGATACCCCTAGTCTGTTCTCAAGTTCATGACCCAAAACTTGCACCCATACCAGCTTCTCACGACCTGGCACACACATACCATACCCAAACTCAAAACCACGTACTGAAGACCAGTACACGTGTCCGGGCTCATGACCTGTTACCCATACCTGGCTTGGACTCGGTTACAGCCCTGAGCATTTCACTATAGAACTAGCTGACCCCGACAGTTAATTGGTATTAATAATACTTAGCCCTGCAATCACGCTCCATTAGACTACTACAGGTGCAAAGTCCTATTGAGTTTAGTGTGTAGGGCCTGATTGAGAACTAGGTATAATACTGTACTGTACCACGTATACTATACTGTGTAACAGCATAACATGCAGACTAAAATTTATGACTGCAGTTCATTCCCTTTAGCTCAAACTATAGGCTAGATCATTCCAGTCCCCCTGGCGGAAATACTGTTTACAAAATTACAGTGACTATAATGTTAGGCTAATGTTAACCAAAATGAGTCGTCCACGTAGCCTACTGGTGTATGGCTACTTTATGCACCTAGCCTTTTGACATATTAATTGACGCTCTGAATGAGCTTGCACGGTTTCTTTTATTTCAAGAAATAATGATCCATTCCCTAAAGATGGATCTTGAATAATAAAAACAGCTTACCGCAAACCAAGCTGATAGCATGTCAGCTGAAAAAGGGAGCTGTAGGACCCACAGTACGTAACGTTAGATATACCGCAAAGTCACCCTGTTCTGTGCATGTGGTACATACACTTACAGTGTGTAGCGCGATGAATATGAGTGCAGACGACTGTGGTCTTGCCAACCACAAGCAGCAGTTGCAATTGAGTGACGTCATTTGTTTGTTTACATGTGCATATTTGTGTTGCAATTTCTCAAGCTAGTACACTTAAATGTATTGCCTACGTAGCAGGCTGAGCGGCATATTCCCTGGCAGTCATATGCTATCCCTGGTTTGCGAAACCTAAAAGAGAGATTGAGCCAACAGAGTCTGCTCTGCAGGAAAATTTGAGTCGTGCGTTAGCTGACTATAGGTGTTTTAGCATAGTCAGCAGTTTCTAATGGACTAGACGGTTCCCTAGATACATGATTTTAGCATGGGCCACTCCCCACCACACAATATCCATCCGGCCAACTTACCAAACCTGACAAACATCTCGACTGAGAATTGAATCCTACCATGAATCCTTATATCCTCTAGATTTGGCTCCCACTTAAAGGCAATAGGCAGTCACCCCAAAATTTTCTTTGAAAAATCAGCAAACTCTTGCAAATCTCCTCTTATTGCATTAAAAGTACTTGTGAAGACGTTTTGAACATAACTCTTACAAACAATAGGTAAAGCAAGGCGAAATTCTCCTTGAATTCCACAAGTCACTAACAAAAATATTGTCACATGATCAAAATAGGCCAGTCATGAACTAGAGTGACAGGATACACTCACTCTGTTTGGGGTGACTGCCTACTGCCTTTAAATAGACTTTATAGGTCATTCCGTGTGTTAATTTTGGATTGTCCATGGAGGAAGCTGTTCTGGGGTTACATAAACTGCGTGCCGGCCAGGTTCGTTCACGGGGCATTGGCTTGATGGGAAACTTTTCAAGGTTGGAATTTTCTGGGAAGGAGAGCAATATGATGGGCGTTTGAGTTTGTCAAATTTCCAGTAATAAGTAGTAAATGCAGCAAAGGCTTGGTACCATGCATATTCTAAACTGCACTCATGAGTTGGTATCCGTACCCATACTCATGAATTGTACCCGTACCCATACCCGTACCCGTACCCGTACTCATGACCCTGTACCCGTACCCGTACCCGTACTCATGATCACTTTTTCCTCGGACCCGGACCCGTACCCGTACTCATGACTTGGTACCCGTACCCATACTCGTACTCATGACCTGGTACCCGTACCCATACCCGTACTCATGACCTGGTACCCGTACCCGTACCCATACTCATGGTCCCGTACTCACACTACAACACTGCTACTGTGTAACAAATAACTTCTTCAAAAATTAAGCCCTCGGGGCATATCAGCATCACAATTGTCCTTGAAGTAAAGGCATAACGGCAACTGAAAGGATTACATGAGTAACATGTTATGAGTCCTTCCTCCACGTCACAAATCTTGCAAAATAAGCTATAAATCTTAATGTTACTGTATTGAAAATAGATATGATCTCTTAAAGTCACGTTTTATGGATTTTGTTGAAAATCGTGGCTGTTTCTCAAGTTTAAAAAGTTTTTGTAACATCAAGCGGACAGGAGTGACAATCCCATGAGACCTGATCAGTTCACATTGCACACAGTAGATTTTAAAGAGACACAAGGTATGATTCATGTAACGCAATATACAACATTGTTTAAGGCTACTTTACCTTAGCCTAGTTCTCGGTATCTTGGGGAAATGTTTATCCTAAGCTTTTGCTTTTTTCTGAGGCTCATGTAATTAATGCTTTGATTTCTCTCACTGTTTGGTGCCACTTTCAGTACAGCTGTATGTTCCTCCATCAGAGACTTGATTCAGTTCAATGAAACAGTTGAACTCACAGTCTCTTAACTTAATACACATTTAGGCAGATTAAGCAGTGCAATAGTATCGTTTTTGTTTTGACAGTTTGATTTCTAAACAACTAAATATCATTAGATATCAGTTGTAAGTGACATATATAAGTCAACATACATAACAGTAAGATAATAAATCGAAACAACCAAAATACTCACGTTTTTAAAACCGATGTTGCCAGCTTTACTCTCCTACTTGGTGAATGGAAGTGACTCGAGGCCATGTTTTTGAAGAACCGAGGGTATAAGTGACCTGACAAGTTGAATATTTGATGACCGTGTTCCACTCGTTGTTCCACCCTGAAGTAAGTTTACTCAGACGGTCCAATACCCGGAAGTCTTTTGTTGCAAAGTATATCAACCCAGTTCCAAATGAGTGTACACCTCTTAGTTGCTGTCTCATGGAATGGTTGTCCTGTGTCGGGTATATTAGATTCCACTGTGGTTTAACCATGTCACCAGTATACCTATTGTAGTCAGATGGTAGATACTCCGCCTTGTAAACATGACTATGACACCTCTATGTTTTAAGCTACTTCACTAATACGGCTTATTGGTTGTTTGTCACTAATAGTACACTAGGGTTTGCCTCAGAGTCTTCATAGACTTCCTGCACTGAAACCCTCCATAGGTCTTCACAAGTCACCATGTTATGGTAATGTGACACTAAAGTCGTCGACGTTTGACCAAAAATAGAGGCAGAATTCCTTTTTTGTCATAACGGTCAGGACTTTTCCTATGGCCCAAGCTCACTGGTTTATAGCTACAATTATCAGCGTTTATGTAATGGAAAAGGTCCATTCAGAGAAGTCTTCATAACTACCCACGTGTCATCAACATAACAGAATCACGTGGGTGGGCAACAACCGGGATAGGGGGACAAGGCCCGTTGTACGTAAGTTCAAAGATCATTCAGTGATCAATCTTTGGCCAATAGATCACGAAGTGCTACAACCTCTTCCACTGGTTTAACGCTAGTGAACAAAGCGGTAGCATTGGAAGAAAAAGAAAAATATCCGGTTCTAAAACGACATGCTTTTAAGAAATGTTTCGCAGTTTATCTCCAACTTACATGCCAAAACTTGAAGCTACTCCGAAACGGAATTACAAACCCCCAAATGCCAGGTGGCTTAACATAGATTTGATTTGCCGTCGCAAAATCCTTACAAGTCAGAATATGGTGGCGTAAATTCCCCACAAAAGGACCTAAAATGTTAGCTGAGTGTTTTGCAATAGGGAATCTAACAGAGCCTAAACTACTAACAATAAAACAAGGTGATACGGTACCTTTGACCTTAAGAGGTCCGAACGTTCTCCAAATTGAGATTGCAGTTAGTAAAATCTTACTTTTCAAGTTTATTAAACTTGCAGGTGATTTTGCGTTTCATCAAACTCGTATAGGGTCTTTCCTAGATGTGTAAAGCCTAAGTATTGCTGTATTTCAACAGTGACGTAGCCTTCATTTCGTATTCAATAGGATTCAATACACCTGTTTAACGACCTTTGTCCAAAGAAAGGACTTTGGTATTTTCATTCTTTTAAAGACTATTCAAAGCCAGAAATTCTCCTTTGGTGGCAGGTACAATGTTGGAACTTAGTACATAAAAGGCTTGCAATCACCAGGAATAATAGATCTCCTGGCAAGTGTGCTGTAACTTTGGGTATTCCTAATCGCTGACTAAAGCAAAGATAATGTCACAACTCAGTTTGGACAGAGTTATCACATGATTATCAAGCAGTTTCCTGGTCAGCTGACCTCAGGTCATCAACAACCAGTGTCTAATTTTTAAACCATTTTTATGTGGCAAGAGTATTACAATGTTCATTCGTTTTAAGGCTATGATGAAAATATTAAATGTTAACTTGCTGCTCTTTAATCTGTTAACGTAAGTTGGAAAAAAAACTTTCTATGTAAATGTATTCCCAACCATAATACACAGAATGATAAAAATTTCAAAATATGGTTGCTGGGTAACTTTAGACGTCACTCAAATGCCCATGAATTTATTCAGATGATTGTTGAAGTTAAAATAGTTTAATCAGGACTCAACCCTATGTCCATTACTTTCCCCGTAAGGTTCATTAAGTTTCAGAATATGGTGGCAAATGTTCCCCACAAGCAGCCCTATAGATCTTAGGAAGGTCCTTTTCCATAGGGTAAGTGACAGAGCCTATTATATTAAATGGTCCCACTGTATTTTGGCTGTGAGTAAAAGGGAATACCTTGTAAGATTAGCTGGGGCCCTTTCTCTATCCCAGATTGGAAAACCTCTATGGAAAGTCTGTGGATACTTTTAGGTGGGTTTAGTATTGGCTTAATTCATGGGATATAGTACCTGAAATGTTTACACAGGGCCCAAACTGGTAATCCAGTTTGATCTACTATGTGGGTACCCCATTTGACCTTGACATGGGTTTCATCTGCAGCATGTATAATTTGGTCCACGTATGGTCCGTGTATGGCCCACATTCGCGCCGCCAACACATGGAAATTTTTGACTGCACTTTGTTTAGAAACATGAAACAGTCTAGCACAGTCTTCTTCTTCAATCGTGACAATCAAAGCGGGCCGAAGGGAAAAACAAAGTATAACTCATTCCAAAAGTCACCAAACTAAACATAACCGGCATGTGAGTACGTTTCTATGTGATTGTTGTATAGACTTTGGAACAAAATGAACCTTTACGTTGTTTATAGCTCGGTAAGTAATTTATTTTTAAGTTAATAAATCATGAAGAATAAACTTTACTTTCTAAATACTGATTTCTCCCAAGTGCATTTTACATAGTCAGCCGACATCATTCCCACATTGTGAGCACTCGGTTGAGCTCTCGGATGCCAGAATTCAGAGGGCTCTTTGTCAGAAAGGAAATTACGTTCAGCACTATGGTTTATATGATCCATACTCAATCGGATAATTTTGTACTGTATGTACACTGGTGGCAAAATTTTGCAAAAGAATGTGGTCAACAGATTAGCAAAGTTTGATATCCTTTCTTTAGTTTGAGGCAAAGTTCTATGTAAATTGATTCGATTATTTTAGATAATGAATCGAATGGACCCCAAATCATCAATAACTTGACCTATAGTCATTTTCATCCTGGTAGGATCTTGCTAGCAACGTTATTGTGAGAAACTGGTTTTAAGTTTAATTGATTCTGTAATAATTGAACTATTTCCCCATAAATGAGATAGATATGTATATGAGAGTAGGCAAAGTTCTAGTAAAATGGCTGATACTAAATTCATCAACAATCACTTATCTTCTACTTAATGTTTAATAAATTTTATTACACTAGACAGAAAAACAATAGATGTGACCTACATTTCCACGATAAGGGATGTCTGATTAGCTCATTACATCCCCTTTTCCATATTGAGGCCAAAAATAAAACTTTTGAAGAAAAATAGTTCATGTTATCGATATGGAAAGAATAGCCTTTATGAGATGTCTTTAGGGAAGAATACATTGAACCGTTGTCATCATTATTAAGCTTTAGAAGCCTTCCGCTCCGTGGAAACATGTTTATTCCCTATGTTCTTTAAGCTTTGTATCACGATGTTGCGCTTCTGTTGTCGTGACGTGACAGATGTCCAAAATTTTGAAATTGTTTCATTTCCAGAGGGACGCTCTCTTCAGAAATCTCTTATTTTTGTAATGTTTGGATGTCGCAGTCCCACGCTTCTGCCTCTTCACAGAAGAAACATAAGTTATACGAAAAATAGTTTTGGCCTTGAAAAGATAAAAAGATAGAGTTTTTGACACGAATGAATATTGCAAGATTGTTATCTCCCTACAGGCAAGAGAATGTATCATTTGTGACTCTCGCATTTGTGGCGATTATTCGAAATTTTTTTCCTTTTGTAAAGTCGTATGAACACTTATTTTGTTATCGAATCCGTATATGAAGGAATTGCTACTCCGACAAACGGCCTCTTCATGAATTTTGACATTTACAGAAGACCTTGGGTAGAAAAAATTGTTGCAATTTTTGTATCACACACGTCAGATATCCTGAGAGTGTAATTAAAGATGGATAATATTCGTTGCATGTGAATAGATCAGGAACGACAAAAGAAATGTGAACATAACCACATTTATCTATTGGAATTATTTATGAGATTGGAAATCCATTTGCATATTCATAATTATTTTAGTTTCGCTACTTTAAATGGTGATACACTTGGGCATTGTAACAGTAGAATTCATAGCTTTCATTATTCTCTTGTTCACATGATGAATTGCAATCAACGATGTTGTCGAGTTTTTTTTTTGGCTTACTTTGATTGATAGCTTGGATGAACTCAGTTTGGGGACATTAACTCCTCTGAATTAACTGAGGAAAAGGAAGAATCCTGTCTGCCATTTCGTTTCACTAAAATGATGCATTTTTATGATGATACTAAATTTAGGTTAGCAGATGGATAGATTGAGAAAAAAGGTTGTCACGGTTATCCAATTCGCATTTAAAATGTACTTAAAGTGTAAAATTTCAAAATATATTTTGCAAAGTTTGAAACCTGAATAAAAATGGTCCAACTACCATCTTCACAGAATAAGTTACTGAGCTGAGATATAAAATGTTGAAGCTTTTTCACTCAATTTAAAATGAGAGATTGCGCGAATAATTTGTGAGGTGATTTTGGAACTACTCAAATCACCGTCTTTGTTTTTTCTGCTTTTTCGAAAACCACTGCACCCTGTACTACAATGTGATCACTTTCTTACTATTATATGGTGACTAAGAAAACAAAAGCAGAAAAGTCAGTTGTGCAAGAAGGACGTTACAAAGTATTGTGAAATCAACTCTTTCAATTAAGTGAAATAATTTGAACATTTTATATTCCACGTACCGAGAAATGGGAGTTAGATGAATGAGATTCATTTTTTAAACCTTATAAATATATATTATTGTAATTCTACACTGAAGATATAATGTGGCCCTGATTTAGAAATATTCAGTCCTGGGCACTAGTCTATATGGGGGCCCAACATTCATTGCGCTCTTTAAAAAATGATAAATAGATATAAAACTTTACCTACCTCTTCAGGTAGACCTTGGAATAAAGATGTCACATTTCCTAATAGATTAAAGACAAATTACGATGCGTTCATGGGGGGAGGGGCTTTGTGTGGTGGCCTCTGGATTGAGGCTAGACAGTGTCTCCCTATAAGAATATGATATCCTAGTTTGTCAGGATCCCCTTTGTGTGAGGGCCACTTTGCACTTGCCCAGCTGACGCATGCATGCTTAAATATGGCCCTGTATGCAATGGTTTCTACATTTCAGTGTAAATGTGAATTTCATGTTCTTATCTATATCTACTGGCAACCCTTTCGGTCGAGTAAGTTCCCGTTTAAAACGAAAAAAAAAAACCAAACCAAGAGAAAAAAAATCCTGGAAAACGCAGAAAACTGCTTATGGAAAAAGTCTATGGTAATATTTTAATTTATTACAAAAAAGGATCCCATCTTTTTCTGATGATAATTTCATTTAGTGCCCAATATGACCGAACCCACAAGAGGAAACACAATTGTCGTTGTGGGGTTCTACCTTCCAACCCGGATGGTAAAACCACAACTTGACATCAGATTCGTGCTTGAAGTGCTTTAAAGACAGACAGTCATCACCCCAAAGAATATTTTTAGTGTAGGGGTATGAAAATTCTCAGTTGGTGACTGCTCTTTGATTGACATCAAAGTTTGAAAATTTGAAAGATGCACAGTAGCTCACATTCCACACAAAGCAGAGAGAGTGATTTTATTACATTTTATAGCCTTGTATGCTCACCAGGACATGGCCTTAAGCAATAAAACAGGTTTATTCCTGCACAAGGAGTACTTCATACAGTTATGGGAGGAGCTAGAAGTTGCATAGTTGGGAGAATTGGAACTGTCTGGGATTATGAAAATTCCCCCTTAAGTTTGTGACCCATCTGTTCGTTTTTGATAGTTAACATTATTTTACATGCATGTAGAACACTTACTCCCATGTTTTGTAAGGTCTGAGGACATATCGATGTGCTGGCAAATTCTCCCACACTGTTAAAAAATCTGTAAATTTGCAGACTTTTTTACAGTACTTTTGTGTTTTTTCTGTTTTACATAAGTATACTGTTATTACCTAACCTACAACTTTTTAACGTAATAAATCAAATAAATAAATAAATAAATGCTATAACTTGTTCAAAAAACAAATATATCCAGTCTTTAAACAATACCGTTCTTTAAAAACGTCTGCAAATTTACCGCTTTAGACGTATGGAACATTAGACTTAAGTGGGAGAGTTTGTTTTTGTCCATATTTTTCTTTTACAATATTGCTACCCCATTACTCAATGTTTTTTGCGTTTGTTTTTTATCAGGAACTAAACAACAATTATTTACTTTGCTTGAATATCTTTACAACTGATATATATTGGTATTGTCCGTAATATTTTTGCGTAAACCGTGATTACATTATTGAGAATTTTAGTAATGCCCCGATTACGGTGTATAAAAATCCTTTTACATATCACTTTCGCAATAAACAGGATTGCCGGTTTTGGGCAACTACCTTCTCGGCCTTTAAGCTAGGATCATGCTTAGAAATGTGGATGTCTTAAGGCCGAGAGGTTGGTCACGTGACCCTTTATGGGACGAAATTTCAATCATAAAGAAATGTACTTTAAGTTTTACACAATTTCTACATGATTGGTCTAGATTTATATATGTAACCTCTGTTAAGTTTAATATCAGAAATCTTAAGATTTACACCAAAAATCATAAAATTTAACAGAATATTTTAGTAGTTTGATTTTACAGAAACTCTGTTACCAAAGAATGTTTGTAAATTACCAGATTTATTTTAAACAGTGCAGGCTGCCTTGGCTACTGGTAGAGAAATTCCGAAAACATGTGTTAACATATGAAAAGTGACTACTAAATACCAATATCGGTAAAAACCACGATAAAATATTTTGACCATTTGCATAAAAATTCCTTCTGTTTTGTCTCTATTTTGTCACAATATTGTATTTCATGCATGATTTTATAGATTTAAATCTCAAAGCACACAGCTTTTGCAAATTCATCTTTCCTGAGCCGCTTACTTTTATCTTTTTTATGCAAATGACATACTTACAGGAAATTACAACTTCCCTGCCATTCTCTTTGTTGATGATACAAATACATTTTTTTACCAGCCATGACATGAAAGAATTCGATACAATAATTCTAAGTAACTTTATAAATCTTATCACTGGTTTGCCTTCAACAAATTGTCTCCCAATGTAGAACGGACTAATATCATTATTAGTTTTATTTTAAAAGAAAAGATCAAAGTAAAGAACAAAAAGTCAGTTTTATTATCACATTGACCTGTGCCAGTTTCTCAGATTTTAAAATATAGAGAGTGTTAAGATGCAACTTGTGTGACACGGAATGTCATTTCCGGAAATATGGAAGCATTTCGGGCAAACTTTTTCTTGGTTTTTCTTGGTGCACTATGCGCCGATTATGATGGCGCTTTCCCTTAGATGTTGTCCCCCGCAAAAAGTTCCATCGTACGGTCTTGGGCAGGCATGAAGTAATTGAGGCCAAATCCCACTAACGAGGCCCGATATAAAATATGTCGGCAACCAGTGGATGATAGCATTATCCCAGTTTTAGTAAAATAAATTTTTCAAAGAAATGATGAAATAAACAGTTAAAGGTTGTGCGTTTTGCGCACCCTAGTCCAGCCTTCTTTGCTGGACAAAGACCTAAACTGAAAGTACCTGCTTAGGGCAACCGCACCACCTTGCTTTTCCTATATGCACGTGTTTTGATGTGTCCGAATTGTTGGTAGTGACATGGTTAACGTACGTGTTAAAATAACATGTTACTTTACCATGTACTTCAAGACTATGGAAACACGGCCCTAAAACGCCTTACCTTTGGTTAAACCGCCAAAGGGTCCGTTCTCTACTTAGAAAGATACTGCCATGAGACTGCTTTCGGTGCTTAGTGTTGATCAAATAAAGAAACAGTAAGCGTTAATTCAGCTCGCCATGTTAGTCCGATTTCATATGTTCAACAGTTTGGCTTTGTTGGCAGTTTTGGGTGACTGACAAACTATAATTCCGACAGAATAGTTCAGAAAAATAATTTTTAAATATTTATGACTAAAATGGACAGATATATAGAGCAACTGTGTCAAAATAGCGAGGTCTAACTTATTGATCTTGTGACCACTGTATGCAGGGCCTAATTCAAACATACGATAAGCCTTCAAAATTAAAGTTCGAGGTCGTTCATAGGCCGGGATATGGCGGAAATCTGCGGCACGGCAAACATTTTGAAAAAAAAAAAAAATAAAAACGGCGGCCAAAATGGAGTTTGTGCAAATGGCAGCATCAATTCATTTTCTGACTCAGTACAACATGACGTTTCCAAAGATGTATAGTTTCTCAATACCCCAAAACTGCCAACAAAATTACATAAGGAACTGGACTATATACAGATATAGCCAGTTTTAAGTTTCAAAAAGTTATTAGTGCCTTTAAGTTAAGCTCCAAGTGATCAATTGAACGGTCACGTGTGACGACACATTTTTCTAAGTTTTCAGCAAACTTTTTAGTCAACAAATAGATTACCAGATAAAAGCAAAATAAAGAAATTTTGCAACTCGTGTTGTTCTATAACAATACTTCGGTTGCTACAAAGCAATTGTCTGACAACTAAATGTTCCTTCAATAATTTTATAATTAATTCTGACTAATCTGCAAAGTAAGGTTCCATAAACTGATTAACAACAGCCTCACTGCTCAGGTGTAGACATCGTACACTTAATAGTTAAAATCTTTAAGTTGCAAATTCACAGGGTAGTGTTGGTGGACTTGTGGATGTGTGATCAGGGAGTTGTCTAACACCTCCCTAGTGTGATCCTATGAATGCTGACTAGTTAAATTGCCACTCTTCACACAGTTTGTCGACGAACGGTGATAAATGTGCCGTCTTTGAATAGGACTCAGTTTGTAGATTTCGGCGTCATAGAATTGCAAATAGTGTGTATGTTATTAAAGTTTCATATCACCTTCAACAGAGAACCAGGAAAGCATCATTATGAACTCAAATGCTAAAATCGATTGAGTGGAGCAACGAATGGTAAAGCTCAACCCATCGTGACAACGTAAACATTTGGTTTCAGAAGTGCAGAAACATCTCTGAAGGCCCCGAACATGTCACATCCTCGAATTCATAAAGGACGTTAACAAAGCGTTAGGTCTCTCGAGAAAAAGGCCGGTACTTGTCACGGGTACTACAGACCCCCCGACTGAACTCAAGTCAAACTACCCATTAAGTGACGTCATTGTCAGAGGCCTACATTGCTTGACTTTTATTTGTAATTCGTTTGAAATGTGGGGCATCAAACAAATGACCAGGACAGTTGGACTATGTCGCAAATTACTTAGAGGTTCTCGCGACGTGATCTCGCTCGGAGGACAAGGGCATTACCGCTGTAAGATGATACAGATGACGGTGACATTTGCACATGTTAATGTCAATTTCGTAGTCCTATTACTCTTGTGTACCGTACTTCATTTACCCGCACGGTCAAATGCCACCAGTTAATTGCCGCCCGGAGAACTTAAATTAAATCGTCGTTTCCTCTTGAGCTGGTCACACGAGGCTCAGCAGAGTGAATGGCATTTCGTATTCTAGCCACAGGCGACAAACATCTTACCCTTTTTGATAAGATTTCATCAGTCCATCTCGTCCTTCGAACAACAGCTCTTACCATTTTAAGTTTACTAAATTTATTGTTAAACGACATGTTATGGGGATATTTCATGTTCTTGATTAAGTCTTCTTTACAACGGTTATAGAAGGTAAGCTTACAAAAGTGGCAAAGGACTTGGAGTGGAAAAATAACTTTTATTTAAAGAGCAAATTTAAATTTTGGCCTCGCCAGTCTGCCGAGAATGTTCTACTTTTTTACCCGTCAGTAGAATTGTTTAATTAAAAGAAACACAACGAAGAAGATACCTTCACTATTTGATGAAGGTCAGAAGATTGAACAAGAGAAAGCTTATTAATACACAGTTGTTTCGTTTTGGTACATGATGGTACAATAAAGATTGTATATATAAGTTTGATCCATCTACTTTGTTTTCAGGTCTAACTTTTGGAAGATACCGCGTTCATGGACTTCAAATACAAGCGCAAAAGGTTTCAAGTAATTTAATAAAGCATTATTTGTTCATCATTACAGGTCACAAACCGTGAACTAATGGGTATACTGGCATTACTATTGAAGGCATCAAATATATACAGACTCATTTACTAGTTGGTTCACATATCAATAACATACTCAAGCACCTGTTGAGTATACTCACATGATCTACTCAGAGGGGCGTACTATTTGACGTACGTCAGGGAGTTGTTATTTAGGAGATAAAAAGGCAGCTCTCCCCTTTGTACCCACCTAGTTGCCGCTAAGGTCACTTGCTTTGTATAACACTTGTAGATACAATGGGCTTAAAGCTATTGTTAGTATTTAACAAAAGGTTCATGTCGTCTGCTACGTTGAAAAGAAATGTCAACAAATTTTGTTTATACATGCAATATCATTGCCAGTCGTTTTCCTTGAAAATTAATTTACAGCTCCCAACGCGATGCACGGCTTATCATATTAGGCTAGTTAAATTTTATGTAACATGCTGATCACGCACTTACCATTCGGAAATTGCGAAAGTTTAAGGAAATTAATATAATATTACAAATTATAGTCTTACACCTCTCTTTAGTCATTAACGCATTGTTCCAGTGTAATACCTTCTTCTTATAAGTTAGTCTTTCTAGACTCCTTAGGAATTAGCAGTAGTTTTGATTTATTAGACAGTGTTTCTTACTTGACTGTCGGTAAAAACCTTCGGATCAAAGCATTGATCCTCCTATTCTTATTCATACGGTATAAGTAGGTGTATATAAGGTTTACTTGGGTATCACGTATCAATTGAAAAGGATCAGACAAAAGAAGTGGGTACCCTAAGTTCTAATAATCACTCATGAATTGAAACTATGCAAACGATGAGGTGGATCTAATCAGATTACCATAAATTAAAGTTTCCGATGTATCTCCTTCTTAATATTAACTCCCTGCGTACGTTGAGTGAGCATGCGCTTGAGGGAATACTAGCAACTTACATTAGCGAACACAAATCAAGTATGAACCCGTTGAAAAGGTCATATGAGTTTATTCTAAAAATGCAATATCTTCTATCTCTATGGTAGTATGCAAAAAATGTATCTTCGTACCAGTATGCACAAAATGTCTTGAAGTTATGAACCACAAAAGACCAATAAAAATCGAACAACTGATGACAAAATTAGAAGTTGAATAAAGTCCCAGAAAGAGTGCAAACCTTTTCGTACTAGTTTAATCAATTTCTATTTTCAAGAATTGTATAGTTTACCTTCTGTATTGGTGGAGTATTTTTGTCGTTTTGATTTTATCTTGCCTCCTACCTAGTCAAGCTCTACGGACCCACCCGCCCATGCTGATGATTACGCTAGATAGATTTATTTTACTGTTGATTTACATCCAGGCTTGCCTGATAATGGGGGGTATTATTCGAAAAAGTTTCCCTTCTACAGTGTTCCTCTGGAATGAAGTACGTCACCCCCATCCCCCATTGTTATTTTTCGCCAACCCCCAACCTGAAAAAGTTGTTGGTTAGGGCAAAAGTTAAAACCCCTTCTCGAGTTGAGACTTCTTGTGCCCTTGCGGAAAGAATAACAACGAACCCTGTCAGCTCTGTAAGTTCCTCATTGTAACGAGTATATTGTGAGTAATGTTTCTGAAAGGAAATTCTTATGTCGAAATTTTGGTACTATGTGTGATGCTGAGTGAGTTATTTATTGTACTTTTTGTCCTATGTGAAATGCTCAGTACGTAGGGCGACTAACAATTTCAGTTTTTGTATGAATGCTCATAAGTTTGATTTGGCTAAATGTGTTTTAAATGACAAGTTAAATTCTTACCTCTGGATGGAGCTATGTAAGCATCTCAGACATCATTCCCCTGATTTATTTTATGTTCAAATTTTAGATGTAGTAATTTCTAAAAGCTATACAGATCGGGATGCATTTTTGGAAAGAAAAGAAAAGGCATGGATGTGGAGGCTAGACTGTGTCTACCCGAAAGACCTCAATATTGACGATGGCTTTAATTGCCAAAAGAGTAAACACCGTTCTCTCAAAAGGTAATCTTTTCATTTTATTCGTCACTGCCCTTTATTTTATATTTTGCTTTTGTTGGTTCTTCGCCACTTTTTTACTCCTTTGTATTAGTTTTAGTCTTACCTTTGTTATGTTTGAACTTCCTTTTTTTGGTCTTGTTTATCACTTAAGGTTTTAGTTCATACTTTTGACCTTTTGACCCTTTGATCTCTTTATACTGGCTTTCTTCTCCGTTTGAATGTTTCTGTGCTGTCGTTTTATCTGTTTAGTTGTTTAAACGTGCTTCTGAAGAAGGGACCGGGGTCCCGAAAGCTAAAGAATTTTCCATGTTTCTCTAGTTTTTTCCGTTTTCTTATATATATATTGATACACAAGCATTTTAGTAACAAATAGTAAAAGCATTTACGTAAGGGTGTTTATCCCTTTCAATATTTCCAGAGAAAACGGTAACTTTATCTCTATTTCAATATAAATATCAGTAACTTCTCCAACTTTGAACGTCAAGGTTGAACAAGATAAAAAATAAGGTTTTTATGGCCTGATAAGTTTAAAGAGGCGCAATAGGAAACAAACAGGAAGTGCTGGCGATTAGCTTTCCAAAAGGGCAAAACGATTGGAAAAACCATCCCTCAGGATAAAACGCTTTTGATGATTTTTCCCCGAAACCATTGGCTTTGCAATGACATTTCTCAACCACGACTAAATTATTTTATAGAAAATTCTAGCAATCTCGCAAGAAATCATTCAACTTAATTAGAAATAATACTTGCAATGAAATATAAAGTAGTCCATTCTATAAGTGAAGGTGTTTTTGGAAGTCTGAGGACTATATAACATAAAATTTTGGCAAAAATGTCTGGGACTAAATGAAACATTGATGTAACAATGGAATACCACAAAAGGGGTTCAATGAATACAAGTTACCATGTACCACACAGTGTAACGGTGGGTGTTTTCATCTATCATTCATAAGGAAAAAAGACCTACTAAATCGAAACTGCTATGTAAACCTTTGAAATGAAAATATTGAATTTCATCTTCCAAGATTGTAGACATTGTATTACAAAGAAAATGGACCAATTATTGATCGATAAGTACAAAATTCGGTTCCATTGAAAAAGGCCATTCGTGAAGAAGGTATATGCTTCACCAGTTATGAGTAGATTAAAAGAGAAACATAAAGATTCAGATAAATCTGATGGCCATTTTAATCAGTAAAGTTTGATCAAAATCAGCACCAAAAAGACGAGACCCAACCACTATGAAGGGACGATAAATACCATGCAAAACTATTCCATTAACATTTTTCGCATTTTTCTTTTTTACCAACCATGTCAAGTGTCCAGTCATACACTAATTTGTGTCATCTGTAACGTTGTTTTTACAATAAAAGGAAGATTATCTGCCTTTGACATCTACTCTCATGGAAACCCCTTTGTTTATCAATGTTACATAAACAGTAATCAGCAAGTTTACGTAATACCTCCAATTTTTTTTCCAAAAGGTGATATGAAATCGTTCGTTAAATTTAAACGTAGTTTCAAGCTTCGGAAATGTCGGTGTCTAATTTGTACTAGATTATTTTGAGCTGACTCTATCACCTAAGTATAAGATTGTATTGGAGAGGACGAGCACTGCATGCAATGCAATGTATTAGTCATTCTGACATCATGGTATGAAGTCTGGTACTGAGAAAATTCATATTACAGATAAAATCCCTACAACAGTTTAATAACAGAGATGTATTTCATTACGTATCACGGTAAACACTTACTACACCTTACAGATCTTTAGCTCTTCACTAATTCTTTTAAAATGTTTCGCGCTCAGAGGAATTAGGTCAAGTCCTCTTAAAATATGCATAAAACGCATTAAGTCCTCTCAACACAGAATAGCTGGAAAGTGCCACTTGCATGAATCCATTCAAATGCATGAGAATGGTAAAAATAATACCATTCCTTCTGCTTCTTAGTTGGTAGGTATCTTCAAGAATGGACAGATTTAGTTTCAGTTGCTCCACCGAGTCAGTTTTCGGAGTCGCATGAAAAGTATCGGGCATTTTACAAGCACAACAGGGAATTTCATGCGTCAAATCCGCTGGGTTGAGCGCTTATAATGGATAAATTTCATCAGCTCTCCAGGACTAGATCCTCAGATAAGACAATTATCGATTTTCTCTGCCAAACTGTTACTGAATTCTGGAAGTTGGGAGTTTTTAAGGTACTTGTGAAAGTTATTCCAGCCAAAAGGTATCTCATACTTTTAAGAGGGCTCTGCGGAGGCTGTATTTACTTTCATCTCCCTGGTGTCACCTTACGGGCATTACCCTGACAAGGCGTTGAGTCATGTGAGTGGTGAATCGTCTGTCTTTTCAACAAGAAGTTCTGAAAGTGAACGACTTTTGTGCGTCATATGGACACAGACAATTAGTCTTACTGAACACAGGGTGCAAAGTCCAATGCAATGTTAAAGAAAGATGGTGTTTAGATGAAGATGATGGAAGTTCCGTTCTAGATTCTTGTTAGCTATTAGCCTTGCCATCAGTTTTGTTATGACTGTTCAACCTTTCACAGTAAACTTATTCGGAGTTTACCTGCTTTACTTCAAATTGTGGCCCTCCTTTTATACTTGGCTAAAAAACCTCTTGCCTCTTGCCCTCTCTGGAGATTAAGAGATTTGTCTGCATTTCCTAGAGCATTATAAACATGTCTGCCAATTTTTCCTTTAATGAAATGTAAGGCGCTTATTGGCAAATTTTTTATTGAGATACTAACAAATCTACTCTTGTCTTTACATGTTTACGTCATAAACAACTTGTTAAGAACTACAACAGGCCCGTGACTGTTTTTGTGACAAACATAATGGTATGTCGCAGAATGATAGGAAGCATAATAGCATGTCACACAGCTCTGTAGTTTCCGTCACAAGTAACTACCCCTCACACGTAGCGACGATCTGAACAAGAAACTCGTCCGCTCCGAAGGGCTCGTGGAACTGATACAATAGCAGGTAAAATTGCGTGTAGACTACAAAGATAACTGCCATTAACTTTTAAAAATGCCTAGAAATTCGTGCTAGGGGTGTATGCGAGTTTTCACCTAATTCCAAATTGGGATATTTTGCCTTTTGACCTCTGGTGACCCCGTGGGACAATCTTAGGAATTCGTGGGCAATATAGCTTTTCGACGACTGGTGACCCCATATGAAGATCTTGGGAATTCTTGGAAAATTTTGCAGATGACCTTTGACCTCCACCAAAAACAAAAGGATTCTTTCTCAGATCAAAGTATGAAATCTATCCAAGCTTCCTACCTTGAGAAATCGTGTTTAGAAGGTTCTCAGAATTGGAACCCGGTGACCCCAGATGACCTTTCACTTCCACCAAAGGCAATATGATTCCTTTTCTCACCATAAGGTATGCACATACCAAGTATAAATCTATCCAAGCTTCCTACCTTGAGATATCGTTTTAACAAGGTTTACAGTGTTTAACCCCCGGTGACCCCAGATGACCTTTGGCCTCCACTAAACAATAGGTTTCATTTTCTCACCATTACACATCCACAGACCACGTATGAAATCTATCCCAGCTTCCTGTCTTGAGATATCGTGTTAACAAGATTTCAGTGTTTGATCTCGGTGACCCCAGATGACCTTTGACTTCCACCACAAACATAGGGTTCTTTTTTCACCATAACTCATCCACGTAGTAGTGTGAAGTCTGTCCAAGCTTCTTACCTTGAGATACCGTGTTAGCAAGGTTTTCAGAGTTTGACCTCGTGACCCCAGATATCCTTTGACCTCCACGAAAAACGAAACGGGTCTTCCTTTCATCATAACATTTCTATATACCAAATTTGAAGTGTCCGTAATTGCTATCTGAGATATCGTGTTTACAAGGGTTTCGATTTTTGACCTCTGGTGACCTCAAATGACCTTTGACCTCCACTAAAACAATAGGGTTCTTCCTCTCAACATGACAAATCTATATACCAATTATGAAAAGTATCTGCCATTGCTCTTTTGAGATATCGTGTTTACAAGCCATTTATTTACAAGGTTTATGCAGTTTCACCTCTGGTGACCTCAGAAGTCTTTCGACCACTACCAAAGACAATGAGGTTCGTTCTTCTGTCATGACAAAACTATAAACCAAATATAAAAGGGTCCGTCATTGCTATCTTAAGATATCATGTTTACATGGTTTTCGGTCTTTGATCTCTGGTGACCTTTAATTGATCTCCACCAATAGCAATAGGGTTCTTTCTCTCGACATGACAAATCCATACCAAATATGAAAAGTGTCCGTCATTCCTGTCTTGAGATATCGTGATTACAACAAGCGTCACAAACACACATGCACACGCTCGACATCTCCATCGCATGGATTCCTTACCTGCCTTCGGCAACGAATCAAAAACATTCATGAATCCTAAACAGAGATATGTTGTTTAAAAAATTTTCAGTGTCTAACCTCTGCTGACAAACAAAATAAAATAACAAAATACATGAACTAAAATAAGAGAAGTGAAAAATAAGCGTTTGAATGGGATTCGAACCCGGGCCTTCGGAGTGGGAAAGCTAACACTTTCCACTACACCATCATCCCACACGTTCATTGGAAGCTTTTTTTTTACTTATAATATGGTCACAGCATCCTTTACTCAGTCCTTCATTAAATATTTAAATTTTCAGTTACTAATGAACTAACCAGAGTTATGCATGTGAAAAATTTTTGTTGTCTCTATAATAATATTATTCCTGGAATTGCGCAAACCTTCAGCCCTCCCTTTCCGTTGGTTACAGAAGACACGGGGTTTCCATAGTTTCACACCTGGTGACCTGGTAGATGACCTTGGACTTCAGGGACCAACAGTGATATTTCTCTTAATATGAAAAATCTATGTACTAAGTCCGAAGAGAATGCATCTTTCGTACTTTGAAAAATCGGGTTTACATGTTTTCGATTTTGACCTGTAGTGACCTCAAATAACCTCTGACCTCCATCAAAAACAATTGACATCTTCAATATTACAAACGTAAATACCAGTATGAAGTTTCCATCACTGCTGTCTTGAGATAACCTGTTTTCAAACGGTTTACAAGTTTTAGGTACTTTCACCTCTGGTTGTTTCTCGTAATATGATAAATCCATATACCAAATGTGAAGACTGTCCTTCATTTTTGTTTAGAAATATAGTGTTCACAAGATTTTCATCTTTGACCTTTGGTGACCTCCAATGATCTCTGACGGTCCTTAATGGTCTCATAATATGACAAAGTGTGAAAACTATCCGTCATTCCTATCTTGAGAAACCTTGTTTAAAGCAATTTTCAAGGTTTTCGTAATTTCACCTCTGATGACCTCAGATAAGCTTTGTCCTCTACCAAAAACAATAGGGTCAATTAAATGACCATTATGTATCCACATTTTACGTATGAAAAGTATCCGTGCTTTCTACGTTGAGATATCGCGTTTAAAACGTTTTCGATTTTAATCCTCTGGTGACTTGAATGGACGGTTGACCTCCACCAAAAACAATAGGGCTCCTTCTGTTAATATAATAAATCTATATGTTAAGTGTGAAAAGAATACCTCATTGCTATCTTGAGATATGGTGTTTACAAGCTAAGCGTCACAAACACACATAAATACGCATGCACTCCGCCAGCGTGATTGCATCTATTCCTTTTGCCTTCGGCAAGCTTGGGATCAAATATGACACAACCTATTTAGTTTATCGGCATACTTTAGTCTACAATTGATTACTGCATTTTTTCATCAGATTCATGACCCTTTCAACATGCCAACATGGCTCCCATGTGGGATATTTGTGGGCATGATGAGCTTTTGATGGGCATGGGCTGAGCATGAAGGGGCCCATGTGGGCCTTTGGTACATTTTCATTCTGTAGATTCTCCCATGTGGGGCTCACAAGGGCACCCTTGCCAAATCTTCATGGAGTCCACGTGAACAAGTTCTCCCATGTGGTGTCCACAAGTGCATCATCTGGGGCCCCAGACGTTTGCCCACACGGACTCCATGTTGGCATTTTGTCAGGAAAGCTACGCTCTCAGCCAAGTACCTATTAGGGTTTCCTCGACTATGTCGATAAGATTGGCTGCTTACGGACAATGGTTATACGTTTAATCCCTCACCTGCCCGTTACCATCCGTTCATACTTCTAGGCTTTTCTGGATCCGTCCTTCTTAAACAAAATGAAACGTAAACGTTACTTTCCTCTTCAACATGTGACATTTACAGTGTGACATAGTGTTTCATACCACAGGAAATAACCTACAACTTTCTAGAAAGATAATTAAGGACTTGTTTATTGGAAACAGGCTTTCTGTTACCCTTAAAATCTGTACAATTTATGAAATATCATGGAAGCTCTATGAACACGTAATTATTTAATTCTGCATCTCCTGTGGGTTTTTTTGAATAGTACGAACCAAATTCAAATCACTTGACTTGAACTCTGACCGTTCCTGAATTTTTTTTCAAATATTCACAGCTCTCTTTTTCCAGGTGAAATTTCGTGTTATTGTCTATGGATGATGGTTCTAACAACTTCCCCGACTACTGAGCAGACAGTTTTTCCCTTTCGCTTAATTCACATTCTTACTTATCATATTTTGACATATTTTTTTTTTAGTGTTAACTTGAATTTCATTCAGACTTCAACACACATCTAAAACATTTCTTTGTTTACATTTTCGATGCATAAATACGTGCTTACTTGCTTTCTTGAGGTAACGACCGATAAAACAAACATCTGTGTATTAGAAAGACAACCTTAAGAGGGCGCTAACTACTTATAAATTGTTAGACTGTTCTCATCCTACGCTTATCTTAGTGGGCACGTACAATGTAGTTTCTTCGATTTCATTGCTTAAATTTGATGGGAACCGGTTCCTTCCTGTAAACAATTCATTTCTAGGAAAGACTGCATCTTGAAGCCATCTATCAGATTTCCTCCCATGCAATATACCAAAGGTGATAAAAATAGGGGCAAATGGGGTCACGAAACCGTATCGTTCATATGGTCACGGGATCAAAACTAGAGCGAATGAAAGTAAAGCAGGTTTTACATCTAAGAGCAATTAACGGTGTTTCATCTCAGCTGACTAACAAATAGAGAAAAAAAACTTTGCTCTGTAAAGCCAAAAAAACAAGCCATTCGTAGATTAGTGTCTCACAACCTCTTGGCGTAGTCAGCTTTCTCTTCCATTCGTTTGTTCTTGGTCGCTTTATTGCTCTTTAAACCTGAATTCGTATAGACCGGATGATGATGTTGCATGTAATTTAGAACATATGTTACAAACAAGCGAGTACCTGATTTTTCAAAATTGTCTTAAAGCGCAGGTCACACTAGAGCGATTTCGGATAGGATTACGGTCCGATTTTTGTGAGTTTTAGTTAAAATCTTTTCCATTCCTCTTCGGAAAGAGCCTAAAATTTGCCAACCTGTGTAAATATATGATTTGCATCAGAGGACTACGAAAATGAAATGTAAACTAATTATTTCGTGACGTCGCAGCGTTTATCGGACACGCGCGCAAAAATCGGACTGATTTTCGAAAAAAAAACCTCTGTTGGGGGGTATAAGTTATGTAATGGTAGCAGAACAGTTTAAAATGAGACAAACTAGGATCAGTTATTGATATAGTGAGACTGTGTTTAGAACAAAGTCTTAATAAAAAACTATTGGTCCGATTTAAAAAAATTCGGATCGGATTTCGGATTAAATCGCTGTGACCTGCCCTTAACCGTGAAAGCTTTCTTCGTGTCCTATTGTTTCAAAATGAAATGGTATGATACACGCAGTCATCTAGTTTGGCTTAGTTTGATGTGATATGGAAAGTTTAAGAATCATTTTTTTTTTTACATTTACGTGGGATTTTTTCCACTGCATACCAACAATGTTTCCGTGGGTAACAAAATTGATATCTAAACTTATCTGCAAAACAAAATCCCTTACAAAAAGGAAAAAATGCAATCTTTTAAATCGGGAAACTACTTAAGGTGTTAATGAAGCATAGCAGTTATTATTGGTAGAACAAAACTCGCAACTGAGAGGGAAATAGTACAAATGTTCCCCACGACAAACTCACAGCTTAACAGAATGCATTGTAATATAATCTAAGTTGTTTTTTAAATGACACGTATAAATGGTTTGGAGAGGAAAAATAAAATATCCAACCAGCAAAACTTCCCTGGCTTTCTTTGTCTCTTTCATTAGGTCTACAGACCTGTTTTTTGTGTCTGTGTTTTTGACCTTTTTCACCTAAAAAATTCTCTTTTTTGAGTATTTTGCAACGTGGTATGATAACAGCAAAGAAGAAATAAACAACTGTACAATCTTTGCAGTAGCCCTGCCTAGTTTATAAAGACCTTTGCGTCAAGTCGTTTTGCCCATCAATATTTTACGAGATAATCCGCTTTGGATTAACTAAGCTGTCAATTCGTGTTCTTAAGTCAAAAGGATTTTCCTCATATGACGTTCAACCATCCTGTTACTGGTTTAACACTTGTCTTGTGAAAGCGATATTTTTGACGTCCTTTATCGTTATTAAGTCACTCTGTAAAATTTAGTCAAGGTGAAGAGTTCATGTCTAGAGTAATGGAAGAATCAAATCCCCTACCGGTATCTATTTTAAGGATGAAATGCTTCATTAGTATTTATTTACAACGCAAGCGTAAAGTAAAATACAACAGTTGCATTTTTCTGACAAAGTAATTGTAAATCGTAAGATAAAATATTCCTTCAGGAATAATACGGCGTTGGTGGAGGAGAAAAATAAATGTGTAAACTATTTGGGCACTTTAGAATAAGCCCTTAAGAAGATAAAAGAAATTGTGATCGATTTTCGGAAGTCGAATTGTGTGTACATGTTGAAGCAATTATTAGAAACTTCAATAGTGTGAAAGGGAAAACTTCTCTTCCTTTCAATGATATTTCACTTTGATTAAACTAAAGAAGGGTATGCATTATGGTGGTCATCAACTTCGGGTGTCACAGGATAGAGTGGTGGTACCTCGAAGTGACAGGGCGTGCCTAAATTTTGCGAGTTCTGAATTCAAACCGTTACCCTTCCTCATTCATCCAATGTATTAAACTTTATAATGTTCTGTACAAACGCTTGAATTTTTAGATGTAAAATATGAAAGATATTCATGCATAGATGGATAATTGGATCGACGAACGAACGTATGAACGTATGAAGGAACGAATGAGGTATTAAACTACATAAAGGAGAGCTCTTTCTATGAGTATCATGAAGTTATAAAATGGCTTGAACTTGTGACATTTAAATACTCCCTACCGACAAACTGTTTGGCAGTGTCATATACGAAGATTGATAATATACCAGCAATTGAGGAAGCTTCTAAAGAAAACTTTGTCTGCGACATTTGCTGAGCTAGACCGAACTTAATTTCCTTTCAGGTCTTTCAAAGGCGTCCCGCTCTTTGTTATTAAATAGAGGTGTGAAGTGTTGTGGGATTAATTTTTCATCAGATAAGTAGTAATGTGAATGGTGCTTTTATTAAAAGAAAATCGCACTGTGTATCAGGAGATTCGTTAAAGTGATATGCACGAGCAAAACACTTTCAATGATTCAACTTTGGAAAGACCCAATTTAACTAATACTAACCATACCAGGGGAATCATATCAAATCTATTTAAATAAATTGTAGTCTAGTCTTTAATACTTTTCTTAATTGGTAGACCTTGTTATTATATCATCATAAACATTTCATACGGAGGGGTGGCACCAGGTGGGGGCAGGGAGCCATCCCTTACCCCCGTCGGAGAAGGCTGGCCCTAAGTCCAGAAATTAACTAAACTGGTTTGGGAACTTCAATGTGTACGATAAATTATATTATCCCCGACGACATAAAGTCCCCACCTGACGATTTATTTCATTTTACTCCAAATTTTACTTAATAGCCAGAAATTCCAGTAGATCAGTGGTTCCTTGCCTAAAGTAAGTGCTTGTCGCACTGAGGTTTATCCCTCAAAGTGAAGCTTCTTGAGATATCATGTTTTACGATCTTTTCACCTCTGAAGATCTCGCATGTCCTTTGACCTCCTGCAAAAGTAACGGGATTCTGGTAAACCACATGGGTCGTTCTCCTGCTGCGTATCTGATCACTCACAGTTACATACCAGATTTTCACAGTTTTACCTCTTTTGACGTCAAATGACCTTTGACCGCCAACAAAAATCATCACCGTCACCGTCACCGTAATCATCGTCGTCGTCGTTGTCGTCATCATCATCATCATTTATAAAGCGCTTTACCACCAACCCCAAACCGCTATACAAAACTTAAAATTACACCTAAAATACTAAGAAACAAGCACTTTGAGAAAAAACTAAGTCAATAAGACAGAAGATTTAAACAATTACAGTTAAAAACCAACATAAAAACAATAGAACAGTAATAACGTACAAGTTTAAGAAATGATTAAGAAATGTAACAGAACTATAGGGCGATAGGAAATGGTTAACTTTTCCGGGACAGGATGGGTTTTAATAATTTCTTGAAACGATGAAGGTTCGGAGCTGCACGAATATGAAGTGGCAATGAGTTCCACAGCTTTGGACCTACTACAGAAAAAACCTTGTTATGAAGAGATGGTTTAGTGATGGGGATGGCAAGACGTGTGTGGTCGTAGCTTGAACTGACCCCCTGACGCCCAGCGGCCCAGGAATGTATCTAGCGACAAGTTCCTGTAGATAAAAAGGTGTCAATTTGTAAAAACTGTTAAAAACATGAAGTAAAATTTTAAAATCAATCGTTTGCTGAATCGTCAACCAGTGCAGCTCACGAAAGAGTAAAGAAGCAGAGATACTTCTTTGTATGGCCGGTTTTGTTTAATCACGGAGTTGCCGTTTGGAAGGAAATACATCGCTTTGAAGCGAGCTTTGACACCGCCAAGGTCACACAGTAATCTGTCTCATGTATCTCTCTTGGCATTTCTATAGGACTTACACCGGATTAGGTAGTTCATACAATAGACATTTGTAGTCTGATACATCTACTGTAAGACTGTACGTTTTTCGCTACTGCCACAACATTACCAGTCGCTAGGAAATTAAAAATATTGCATGATGATGTTTGGACTCTCTTTGACTAGGATGAGGGTATACCAGTGATTATGTATAAATGTGAACATGATTCTATAGCTGGCATTTCCGGAAACTTCGGGAAACTTTCGAGATTGTTATGACAAAAATTAGACTTCTCAATTAAACAGTCGTTTTTAGTTTTGAAGCACCTACCCCTAAATTGGTGGCGGTTTCAACCTTCGCATCAAAGCATTGTCCTGAGAAGGTCAATTGTGACAGGATTACTAGACGTGAATGATGTACCGTATTGATATCAAACTGAAGCCAATGAATAAAAGAAAAAATTCCTTTTAGCCGAATGCATAGCTTATCATTGATAATCTTCTCAGGATGAAGTGGGTCTTAGGGTATTAGCATAAATTAAAACTTTCCGTTGTATCTCCTTCCAGATAACAACTCCCTGGATTAACCGTCATCAAGATGATGCTTGTCATCCCATGTGAAAGCAGTTGAAACAACTTTGTTGGAAAGGAATACGACACCAACAATGAGGCCTACTAATTTGGGTCATGACTACTCCTAAGTGTACAGCATTTCCTAACCATGCAAAGTCAAATGTCCAATTTAAGCCTGTGTATACTTATAATTCGAAGCTGTGTGACCAGTGTGTACAGCAAAAAAAAAAAAATGTACCTTTGTCGTACCTTTGTCTTATGCTGATACAAAAGAAAAGAGTTTTAACTTCATTTGGAATCTCCGACTTCACTTTAAATTACTTTTATTAATTGTAGTACACTATTTTACAAAATGATCCTGCTTGCGTTTCCTAAGCCAATTCCTCACCCCTTGCTTATAGGTTTTAATTTAATACTCTCATTCTCATGGAAGTAATTTATCTATATTGCCTTCCATCCGGATATCTGTCGTCTTAATTATGCGTTGCCCCTGGAATAATGTGGTTAATTTTAAAATGTAAAGGAATAGTATTGCCTTAAGACACAGTATAACTGTGTTGGTGCGACGACACTGCAGTGCCAAATAGTCCACCTGCGGAAAGTACATTGCACGTTATTTACGGTTGGCGTCTGCTTGGAATATGTTTGAAGCCAACTGTCGCAGATCTATCCCAGATATATTGCCTTGCCTTTTTCTGTAGATCCAAATTAAAAAAAAAAAATCTCCTCTACTGTACTGCCTTCTTTCAATTGAGTTAAACAGGTGAAGATATAAGACGAAAACAATCTTTGGTATAGTCGGGGGTCCTCTGAACAAGATACTAAAGTTCACGTTATTTCCTACAGTATGCAGTCCGGAAGATAACCGTTTTCGGGTGAAAATGAATTTTCACCCGATCGGGGGGAAATCTTGCCATGGGTGGCGCCATTTTCAAATTCCTCCCACAATGCATATTGCGCAAATTCAACGGAGACGAACGTTTATAGAACAACCTGGAAATTTTCGTCGATTCCAGGAAAAAGAAATACTGACATATTTAAAAACTTTGTAGCTAAGAGAACATAACAGTCGAGCAGAGTTTGGTAATTCACAGTTTTTGTGATAATGAGCAATCCTGCTAAGCTCTTTGTCCTAAGCTTAATTTATAGATTCTACACAGCCGCAAGTTTTTTGCACCTTTTTCCACACAAGGGTTGTGCAAGTGGATCATGCCGGTACTTGTGTTCATTAATACGCAGTGAAAGGTTCCTTGTGTTTCGCTCTATGGGCGTGGAGTATTATCTCAGTCTTGAATAAACGCCTATGTTTTAAACAGATCAGACGGCTGTGACGAAGGAGACACTAACCACTCAAAAATATTCATGTTTTGAGCCAGGCAAAATTTCCCCCGATCGAGTGAATTCTCCTTTTCACCCGAAAGCGGCTATCTCCCGGACTGGTATGTCATAATTAAGTTCCGCTATTTATTTTTACTAATGAGCACTGTGAGAGTGTTCACCCACAAACAAAATTGAATATGTCATGAATTGAATCTTACGTGCACACGCACGAGTATGCGGAATTTTGGTACCCTAAGGTTAAAGTGGATGATATAACTGATTAAGGGTGCCACCGTTTATACTGACTTGGCGGACAGCAGACTTAGTGGGTTTTTTTTTTATTATTATTTTTGCAAATTACGGTTCTTACGCATCAGATAAAAAGCGTACTGAAATTTTTCGCACATGAGAGGGTGTCATACACTGAAGGCTTACAATTAATGAGAAAAATCGTCGAACTAATACAATGAATCTTTCTCTGTGCAAGAATCTAACCTGGCACGTTAGTTGTGCACTGCAAGTTCTGTGCACGAACAAAAATTCCTTATTAAATTTATAATGTTCACAAGCAATACCTGTGGTGGTATAGCTGTAAAAAGCCATCCCACTGAATCAGAGACCATAAGAGGTTAGTAGATGAATTTGTTTTATGAAAAAAATACCTTCTGATAAATCCTGAGATGAGTCTTTAAACCTCTTAAGGCCTTTAAGAGAAATAAATTAAGTATTCTCTTCATTTCTGGCATGTACAGATGTTGGCTATCTGTGTTTGCAAGGAAGTATTCTAATAGAAAGACATAAGCTCCGTCACGTATATTCTGTTTTTATAACCACTTTATTCATGTTTTGTGCTTTTATGTGATTTTAATCTCCGCTTTCATTTTGTTTTGAGTCTATGCTTAATTTTTCAGTGTCTTTTGTTTTCTTTGAGTGTTTTCATTTTCTTTGCCTAATATTACCTTTCTTACTGTATTTTAATTGTTTGATATTTTCAAAGGGCCTCGAGGGAGACTAGCCCTTCTAACTAACCTAGTTTACCTCTTTTGAATGTTAAAATAAAAATTAAAATGTCTCGTCGTAACTTTGGCAAGCATGAAAAAACACTATTCATGGGAAATACTATGTTTGTGGGTACTGAAAATTTCCATCTTTTGACACCATGATCAAATATAGATTCACAATGGTACGAAGTTCTAAACAGGAAGACTGGACAACTTTATCATCCAAAAATTAGGTTCTTTCTGTTGTGTAGCTTGTAAATATTGTGTTCATCCAGACTTTCTAGTTTTCAAATAATGTAAAACGTATTTCTTCGAATGTGCAGTATTTTGGGGGAGAAAGTATTGACAGAGTTTATTGGTGAGGCTGAGTAATATAATAATGATCAAAGCTATACAATCTATATCAAGTTGATACAATTTAAAAACAGCAAACTTAAATCTTCACACATGTCAGCTCCACAGAATCCACTCGGCAGTATTTTATACAGCCAGGGTACATTTCAAAGTTTCCACCATAAATTTGTAAAGTCCATTCAAGAGCAAAATTTAAATTTATTCTTTTATTCTTGTGTCTAAGTTTGAGAGGCAGTAAAGTTGTTTATGGTAGATTGCGATAGATTGCGAATTTTTGAAAGCATAACTCAAGCCAGTTTTTTTTGTTTAAAAACATTTAAAAATCAATAAAAGGGGGATTGTTTCATAGAATTTTCTTTATTAAAATGGCATTTATATCCATTACATCAATGAAGAAAGATACGAAATTTCCACTTCCATGAGGTTTCTACAGTCATAACATGTGGAGCAAACGGGGAAGGTTATGATGTGACCAATTAAATACAAAAGTGTTATTATCAATGTGTTGCTTATCAGTAATGCAATATCGAACCAACTTTAATACCTTCTTGCACATGACATTGCGTAAAACAGCAGCTCAGGGTAAACTTTACTCGTTGACAATTTAAGCTTGAATGGGAATGATCAAAGGATTACTCAAGTCCCTTTGAACCGACATTTGCATTTTATCTTCCAGATATTTGAACATTTCCAGTTGTAGTTGGAGAGGATTCCATCTAAGATGAGATTGTATTTCTAGGTAGCCTCAAGAGCAAGGTTTTATAAGTGACATTACCTGATTACGTCAAAAGTGCCCTGTTTACCTTTCCAGATTACCTACATAATTTTGGTTTCTTAGAAACTATTTGAGATCAGCTCTCGTTTTTTGCTACAGACGCTTATTCACTGCCTCTCTAAAATTGTATCTAATGCAATTCTTCCCGATAGCACACCGAGTTCCAAAGCTCATTTGTGAAACGCACTAAGTGGGTTATTCCCCCTAAGAAATATAACACCTCCTCATAATCGATATGATTAAATTATAGGGCAGTGATTCCTTATAGATATGTAGCATGAAAGGTCCTTAAGGCCTAACCAATTGGGAATGAACAGTGTTGAAACCAGCTTTCTGATTCTCCATTGGGACTACTTTCAAAACAGACTGCTCCGGGTATGCTTTTTCGAGTCATACTTTCCTTAGTAAGATTTGTCTCATGTAAATTGTTGATGTTTTTCTCTAAGATACGAGTTTAACCTGGGGGTGTTGGTGAAACCTTTGAGTGCACACTTGTTATGTCGTCATCTAGGACACAATCAGGCCAAAACAGGATGCTCATATGTAAATCTGTCAATAATGCCATGTTTTTATGTTTTTCATGAATCAAATCACTTGGCAATTGAACGATGACATTTTGTATATCAGCTCTAACTTGCAAAGAAGTTCTTTCGGATTAATGTGCTGACTTTTTTAAGAGCATTACCATAGACCGTGTTTTAAATACTTTTTGTTTTGCTAAACTTGTATTCCATTTTATTTTACCAGCACCAGATTTTTAAGGTACCGTTTTGGTACGAGCAAACAACAGGACCTCAAAGTATAATATAACCAGAAAGACAAAAGGCTTAGTGATTCCTTGCCAAAAAGGGTGCCTTTTTACACTGAGGTTCATCTCTCAAATTTTTACTTCTTGAATATATCATCTTTTACAATTTTGTAACAATTTGACCTCTTATGACCTTTGAACCCCACCAAAAATTGACAAAAAAATTAAAAACTGTCTGTACCTCCTCCCTTGTAATGTCATGTTTACAAAGTTTTAGTTTGACCTCTGGTGACCTCAAATGACTTGTGACCTCCACCAAAAACAATAGGGTTCCTCCTCTCACCATGACAAATCTATAAAAAAAGTATGAGAAGCGTCTGTCAGTCCCATCTTCACATATCATGCTAACAAGGTTTCACATTTTAACCTCTGTGACCTCAAATGACCTTTGATCTCCACCAAAACAATAGAGTTCTTTCTCTCAACATGACAAATATAAATATCAAATATGAACATTGCTACCTTGAGATATCGTGTTTACAAGCCATTTACAAGGTTTCGCAGTTTAACCTCTGGTGACCTCAAATGACCTTTGAACTCCACCAAAAACAATAGGGTTCTTCCAATTACCATGAAAAATCTATTTCCCAAGTATGAAAATTGTCAGTCATTTCTATCTTGAGGTATCGTATTTATAAGATTTTCGCAGTTTATTTCTTGGTGACCTCAAATGACCTTTGAACTCCACAAAAACAATAGGGTTCTTCATCTTACCATGAAAAATCTATATAATAAATATGAAGTGTCAGTCATTGCCATCTTGAAATATCGAGATACCGTGTTTACAATCTATGTGTCACATATACCCACACATACACACATGACATCACCATCACATAGATTCCTTGCCTGCCCTCGGCAAGGAATTAAAAAGAGTAATTACTTTATCATTTGATCTAGCCTTAATGTCTGAAATAGTTTTCAACTGTAGCTGACCTTGTACCACGTCGGCATCTCACTTTCTTATTAAATTGTGAATGAAATGCTCATTACTTTCGGATGTCAGAGAGGGCAGAGATGAGTGACACTTGCACCAGTTTTCATCTGAAGGGTCATTTTGACAGTTAAAATATCAATTGGGAAGAAAGGCACCATATTCGGCGAGGAAGCTTTCCCACATGGTGTTCCTAGAGACACACCACATGGGAAAAAGAGGTCTGGGTGGGTTACAGTAGAAACACCGTTAAGGGACCAGGGGTGTGAGTCCCAGGACGCTTTGGAGTATGTACACACATGGAACCATCACTGTACAACTCTAAGTATATACATCGTACAAATTTGTTGACATTAGAATGTTGCATTCATCCACTATCTTTAAATGGCATTGAAAGGGGGAGGCTAGGTAGACCAAAAATATCTCAATTTGATCGGTTTGTCTTTGCAGTTAATATGAATGAAGAAATAATGAATGACCCTAAGGGAAATGCGCGCGAAGCATGCCCAAAAATTAGCTTTTGTTACGTAATTTTAGTCTTTTTTCTTCACTTCTCATTACACATTTATCACCTTGTTCAAGTTTCAACCCATTTATCGACTAACGAGAGGTTTCTGATCCCCAAATCCAACAGGAGGGATCACACAGGACGCTGCTTTCCTGGTCACGCTTGCAAAAAAGTTAAGCACAATTGAAACAAAAGGGGCGATCATACCTTCGATGCGAAGCGCAGGTGAGGCCATCTTTTAAAAATTCCTTACTTTTCAAGGGCGGCGCGGCGTAGCGCAGCGTCCGATCTGAGCCTCTCTACGCCATTTCCCACGCGTGCAAATATTTTTCGCTGACTTTCTCAGAGATGCAGTCTCCTGAGTGCCTTGCGACTTACCTTTCACGTAACTCTGCAATGGGCTTCTGTTACGTGGTGTATGCATACTACACGGTATACAATGCATTCTGCAATGTGCCTATTCTCTAAGGTGTGTATGGCTCTTCACTAGTAGTGGAGGTACGCAGCCTAGTGATCTTAAATGTCCTGGAAATGTTTGGCAGAATAAATGGTGGGTTTCAATATACTATCAGCAAGACTTCATGCGTTTCTGAAATTAAATTTATGAATTGCGTCGAGGGCCGGATCAAACAGTTTGGCGGGTCGTTATGTCCCGCAGGCTGAAGGCTCCCCTGCAGTAAAGAAAACTTTGAAAGGTAAGGGTAGGCCTAAAAATATTTAACCATTGCCATTCATTAAACTTTTCCCGCTATTATGGGGAGACCGGGGAGTTGTTAGTTAGAATAACAACTCTCTGGGGGAGACTACCCTTTATTTACTGCATAGATCAGGCCTGTGGGCAGGGTGGCGCCTTCCTTTTGGAAAATTTGAACCCCCCAAGGAAATTTTTAGAACAAGTATTTTTTTTTTGACTTAACACCTCTCTCTCTCCTGGGAAGCTTCTGTCCCGTGGAAGTCAAATCCAATCCCTACCGGCCCTGGGCCTATGTAGCAGCTTGTCTGACTACGGGCTTGAGATGAGGACAATAATTTTCGAGTAAAATGCATATTTGAAGAACAACAGTCACATTTTATATGAATATGAAAGCAAAATGGTTCTTATGTTTTGAATGATAGGCATGTGAAACAAGGGTAACTTTTCCACTGACCGAGCCAGGCCAGCAGTACATTAAATCACGTTTGAATATGCGTTGTATAGCTCATTAACTTAAAGGGAAACATTGCGTTTAAAATGCACCAACATGGCATACAAAGAAAATACCTTAAATCATTATTAAACCATTCAGTCTCACCAATAAACTCTAGCGATAGCTTCATCTCCACAAAATGTTATGCATTACAAGAGTAATGGATGTTGCATCATTTGAATTTTTGAAAGTTTGGGTGAACAAATAACTTTTGTGCAATAAATAACCCATTTACTTCATGTGAGAGCCTTATTTCTTGAAAAGAAAGCTACCGTACTGCTTTTTTATTGTCTATCATTCTGTATCTATTAACACTGGCTTTATAAATATGAAAATTTTCTGTGAAATAAACGCAATATTTCTCTTTAAGCTCTGTAGGAATGAGGCCTACTAACATTCTTCTCATAACACACCAGATACAGGGAAAGAACCAGTGAAGAGAAGGAAATAAACCAAGTACAACACGATTTTACTTTCATTGTCCTACGAAGAGTTTTAATTAGGTAATACCTTGGCCAATGAATCTAAAACTATACCGATTGAGAAAAAAATGTGCTAATTTCACGTCATCACAATCAGAAGTTATGAAATCGGGCTGTAACAACAGACTAAAACTCTAGAGCATTCTCCTATTGTAAAGAAACTACCTCTTTTTAAACAGATGTTTAAGGCTTGATTTAATTACGTTGAAGACCACCAATCATACCAGACGGGCCTTTTGCCAACAAAAATTACAATTTCGACGGCTTAATTGACCTACTAATGTTGGGATGATCAAATTCGTTTGTCGAGAAAGCTCAGTCTAAATGTATGATTAAATTATCTTCGATTGCGCAGACTGTTGAGAACAGCTGCAGACGGCAAAAATTACTGTTTTCAATTTCCTTATTAAAAGGTTTGTTTACTGCTTCGGCCAACAATTTGAAAGCTACCTTAATCTTGCAACTCCTCTTGGGAGTGAGGTTTGGGATAATGTTTCTGGAAATGAGTTATACAAACCGAGGACGATATGGCTGACAGTATAGGAACTAAGAGAGGGCGCTCTGTCTAATTAGAAACATATTACCGCCAATCTTCCAATCATTCTCATTAGAAAAGAAAGCCTGAATGAAATAATACTAAGCAAATGCCAATCACGTTCATTTCAATCGACAAATCTGTTCGAGAAAAAGTTGCGGAGCTGTGCTTAGCATTTTCTTAAAGTAATATCCTGGATGCTTGTTTTGGATTTTGCTACACTGGATATATGTACTGATGTGTCTTCCAAATTATAATAAATCAGAGTATTTTACATAGTTGTTCCTTACTGTGTTAATGGTAGTGTCGTAGATAGGGTGGGGTAGTTAGGTCACATGCTCTGGGTGCCAATCTAAACTAGTGCCGCAGAGCAATTTCTATGGAGAATACTCCAAAGGCATGATCTCACTCGTTGTCACCAGGTGTTAAAGTTCTACCAAGGCAAAACCGCCGCAGGTTAACGCAGTGATTTTCGGTATGTGTTCTTATGTATCCCGAATTCGGTTGTGATACCATAGTATCGACTTCAAATATTTCGCGGGAATTTTTCTCGTGGTTATTTCCAAATTGTTAGCAACTGGTGAAACGTTCTTTACAGGCTACAGCGTAAATGCCTACAACACTGAAGTAAGGCTACGTTTATGTCAACCCAAGATATGAACCTAGGCTAATTAAGACATTAGGCCTAAGTGCTGAAGATCTTTTGTTTAAATTTTCCTTCATTATTTCGAATACTGTCGATGCACGTGGCTTCATCTAAATTTATTCGGTCTTGCAAGGCTTGCGTGCAAGCGACAGCTATGCAACATACAGCATTCCTCATTGTTTGCAGTTTCTCCAGACCAGCAGTCTTTGTTTTGCTGTCCAGTTTATTCGAGGCTCCGATTTTGTATCAAACGAACTACAAAACACAAAAATTCACGTTAGGACGTTACCAAAGAGATGATACTTATATTACTTCCATGTTGGAGGCATAGTACGCTGCAGCCGGTAACTTCGCTAACAAAGTGGACGGGGATATTACCACGGGAAAAATTCTTGAAAATGCCATAGAAGATGCCTATAGAAAACATTCAAGCTTCTCATTTAGTCTTTAACTCGACCACCGTTATTTTCCATTTGCCATTTAGAAATAGTTAAAATTTACGAAAACTCTCTGGTGAAAAAGTTGTCTTCTCCAGTGTAAATCGTAAAAAATCTTACGCGCGTTGACACCACAGAAGAACGCGAAGAAGCAGCACTGTATGTAGGCCTGCTGGAACACGTACCACTAAACGGGGTTAGTTTGGTTTGGAAGTGGAGTTCACACAGCTTTGTAGACCACCTGTGATTACGGAGTTGTCTGTTGCAACTCCCTGCTGTGATCTATGGTTGATTACACCAGGGAGTGGTGCAACTCCCTGATTACACTGTAATCACGTTGTGTAACACCGCGGATGTGACATGATTTTTGAACGGCGAGGAAAACGATAGTATACAACCGACCAGCTCTTACGTGTTATTGTGATATAGGCAATTACATGGGTTCAACCAAGTCTTAACTCGACTTGTTCAATATATAACTCGGGTTTGCCGTGCGCTGTTATGTAGTAATACGACCGTGCACAAACATCGTACTATAACAAACGTTTTTCCAAAATGATATCTAATTCAACGCTTTCTTTCCCGATTTGTACAAGGCATGATGGGAAGTGGTAATTTCCGGTAATCTGCGCGCCTCTTACAGAAAATCATTTTCTTGAATCTCTCGGTTCAAAAAATGGTGGTGATCTGATCAGAAAGTGAAATCCATATAAATGAGCGCTCTCCCCAAACCCGTCATTACAACTGTAAATGGATAAATACAAAAGTAGGTGCCAATTATTTGGCATGTCAAGATGATTCCACAGAACTGACAGTCGTGAGATTTGGCAATGAATAGGGAAAGTTTGGGAACGAATTGGGAGATATGCCCTTCAATACCACTTTATTTTATGGACTTTCTCAAGGTTGACTGGTAGTGGCTATATTATGAAACAGGGTTTTCTTCAAAAGTACACAATTGTCAATAATATTATTCTAAAAATCAGATTGTATGGAAAATTTACACCTTCCTCGATGTGGTTTTTGTCAAATTAAAGCCCCCAGAACGTTAAAAATGATAGAAGAAAAGTAAGCAATAAATCACAATAGCTTGACAGCTGAGCGACAGCTATTAAACTTACTCCCTGCCGTCAAGAGAGTTAGCACCACAGAATTCTGTGGTTAGGAACGACTTGGTAAATAAAATGGAATACAGGTATAAAACGATCTGTAAGGTCAATAAAACTCAGCCAAGTGAGGGAGAGGGTGCAGCTAGGAAACACCTCGTTTATGAGCTCTGCTTTATGACTAGATATATTTTAGGATGACGGGTATTTTATGGTATTGTACGACTGTGTCTTCTGTGGGATCAACTTCTCATGGGACATGTTAGGTACATTTTGACTGTTTATCCTAGACACCACTTCACACATGAAGTGTATTTAAATTATTTATTGATAGGAAACAAACATTAAAAGTAAACATTAAAAGTAGGCCTGAAGGGGAATTTTCAAATTGAATGTGCCCGTTTTACATAAAAGATAAGTAAAGTATTTCACATAACCGTCAATTTTATTACCTGCATGATCAATTAATTCTAATATTCTTTGCATAGATTTATATAGCTTTTCTCTTTTTGAGAGAAAAGCATCGCTTCTGCAAATTAACAGCAAAAAGAACAAAAGAACAACCATGGCAACCATAATATCTCTTAAACAATTTACTTTGAATAACACACATCTTTTGAACTATAAACAGAGGCGGCCCTGGGGAGGTAGGAATGATTTGCCCAGATTAATTTTGCACCCAGTTTGCTCCCTCGTACTCTTGGCTGTCCCATCATTTGTACATTGACAAGTGAACTTTATGGTCACAATGATGTCGACAGATTTCCAACTACTGTATCCTGAAGCTTATCTAGCGCTAGGCTCATGACACTTCCACTTAGTATAGGGCCTGAAGTTTTCCGCGAAGCGGAATTTCCTCGAAAATCGCGGAATTGGCATTAGAAAACGGTAAACGAAGTTTTAAAATATGTTGCAAAATATATCAGGAAATTACTATCAAAATAATTGACATAACTTATCTGAGTGGTTTTAATATAACCAAGAATAAAGTGTTTGAAAAAACATCCTAAAAATCATAATTACCCACTGTATTATGTAAAAGTAAATTACAGAGTCGCGTATAATAAAATCATGACGAAACAGTCCCTCCACATCACCCTTCAACCGCGGTCGATCGAACGAGTACATTTTGTACTACCACCGAAAGTATTGTGTAGTATAGCATTATACTATCCTTTAAAAATGGAGGTTTGAGGTTTTGTTCAGCTTTTGAGAGGCAATATGAACTTTTGAAGATGCCTAAATTGAGAAAGCGGAAGAAAACGGATTTTGTCACTTATAAAGCAGAAGAAAGCGGAATTCTGCATATACAAGGCGGAAAACTTTGGGCCCTACACTCAGTAGGCCCTTCGTTACGCAACAGTCACATGTCTTTAAGGTATTGTATACTGTCATGTCCCACAGGTATTCTTTACCGATTTCCCGTTCTTCTGTTTTGTTCTCGGAAAGGGTAATCGTTGGAGAACTTCGCCAATTACCTTTTCACAACGTTGGAAGCATTGAAAGTTGTGACGCAGTGCAGGGGCTCTGTGTTGCACACGCTATCGTTACCGAGCAAGTGTGAAGAGGCGAGCGAGAATAATTTCGGCGATTCGTTTCAACTTGTATTGTCGGTACGTTCGATGAATGTCTCAATTTCAAACCATTAACGACTACACAAAATGTTCTTAGTTGCGATACACCATGGACACACGTCCGGTTACGCAGGGCAGACGCGCACTTATTCTCATAATCGTAACTATGGATTTTCAGTCGGTTCATGTTTACGCGCAATACAATTTTACACAAGTTATCGGGCATGCCGCCAGTGGAGTAGCTAGAGGGGGGGGGGGCGGTCGCACCCCCCCCCCACAAAGCCTCCGAAGGCCTCTGTCGGAAATTTCTAGTCTCTGTCGGAAATAAATAAAAACACTTCATTTGAAACACTTACAACATTTCTTATGTTTTTAAGCAGAATTACACATCAATATGTCAACATGAAAATATCAAAGTCGGCCTCAAAACTCAAAATTGCCCGGAAAGCAGAAAAAAAAGGTCCCCAGAATTTCGAATCGTACAACTATCAAGATCAAGATAATAGTCTGTCGGAATTTTTTGGCTTTTGACCCCCCACAAATAATATCTAGCTACGCCACTGCGTTCCGCTGTCTGTCAAGCTGCGAGAATGTAAAACCTGAATAATATTAACGGTTAACGGTTCATCATGAAGGTAATTGAAAGAAACAATGTACTTAAATAAGGCTAGAAAATTACATCACAATAATCGATATTCACATACCGTAACTATTGAAACGCAGAGGACGGTACCAATTAGCTACAATCACTCTCCTACACAAAGACGTTGCACAACGAATGAAGCATACTAAATGAAGCCGAGAACACATTACTCATAAAAGGCAAACCATCTACGCTTGTTTTGGTATGCGACTTGGTGTTTATTACAGTTCAGCAAAATTTTCAGTGAACCATGAAAGCACAATTGCTACGTACGTTTATCTCACTTAACCAGCCACGTAGTCACGTAGGCACAGGGGGCACGTGCCCCCAAAATTCTTTTCAATAAAAAGTCTTGCACTGAAGGAGGAAAACTTTATTACGAGACCAGCCTTTTTGGAATACAAATATAAGAAGAGTAATGGAAAGTATCTCACCATTTTGCACCTAGAGTCCTTAAAATAGAAACTTTTGAAACTTTTCAAAGGGGGAGGGGGAAACCCCTCCCCTTAGACCCCTCCCCAGGCCTGCGAAATTCCAACATCGAGGTGACCCTTCCCCCCCCCCCCCCCCAGATTGGTTGGTCTGGCTACGGGCCTGCACTTAACAGTGGCTAAAGGGTAATGCATTCTCACAGATTACAATTTATTTTCCTCAAACCTTTACTGAAACCTGCCATGATTTATGTGTGTTCATATAAATCGTCTGTACTTTGTTCTACCTTTACTTCCGTGTAAGACCAAGATAGAGCTAGCAGCATTAGCATGCAAGTGATGATTTTTTGGATGTAATTGTCAATGTAAGAAAAAGTGGGGTTAGAAATACGATTATGGCTGACACTCTCCCCATACCAATACTGTATGTACAACTAAATTGCATCAGATGAGGCCGGCACAGAGTATAGCTCCATAGCTAAACTAGAAATTTGAATTTGCATCGCAAATCCGAAGTAGCCTCTCCTCGAGAGAGAGGTGTGGGAGTTGTTTTTCAATCGAGAGAAAGGAAACGGAACATATGGCATATTAAATAGCCGCCTGCGACCTTTGAATTTCTATAAGCAAGCTCATTACAGTAGATTTCATGAACTTATGGAGTTGTTTTACGTAAAATATCCTGAAATTGCAGGTATAAGCATGATAAAACAGTGGGTACCAAGGACTAAAAGATTATTGTCAATTACTTTTCAAGGGAATTGAATTTATTTTTATCACTTGCTTCGAGGGCCAGATGAATTAGTGGTCTCGCGGGCCGTAGGCTATACGACCCACGTGCCGGGGTTCCCCACCCTTGCTGTAGAGCCACCGTACATAACCTAATGATCTGACAAAGTGCTAGTGCACAGTAGGCCTACTTACACATACCGCTGTGTTGTTTTAACGATGAACGTGAATTCATTCATTTTACATTAACGGCGGCAGGAAGATCCCCAATTTTCCATCCAAAACTCAAAGTCGTAGTTTTTGGCAACTTAATACACGTCAGCATGCCGATTTATTCTCTAAAAAATTAAGCATATAGCCTAGTACGCTTCAAGTTTCCCGAAGAAAACTAAATACCTCGTTGCTAAATCAAATAGGCTTTCTGCCAGCTTCCCGGCCGGATCCCCCGCCTGCTTCTGCTGGAATAAGCGCTCTCGACTCGCCTTCTGCAACTCCATCTGTCAAGTGACACTGATAGCTGGAAATACCTTTCTCAAAGTGCTGAAAAAAATTTCGTCAGTATTCGGACGTGACAGAGAATCACTTCTTCACAATTGGACATCATTTAAAGGGAGAATGCAGTCACCCCAATAAAGAATTGTATAGTAGACTATCCTATTTCCTGAATAGATCTTGAGAATCATGTGACAGAATTTTTCTCACTCAATTGTAAAATTTACAAGGGGCAACTGCTTGGTTTACCTTGAATATTCTCTATGTATGTCCTAAAATATTATGAAAGATACTTGGAAGAGAAATAAGAAGGAATTTGTGACATTTGGCTATTGTTTCATAATAAGTTTGGAGTGACTGCTTTTGACCTTTAAAATTCCCACTTGAGATTGGGTCAATTTAAAAATATTCAGACTACCCTGCATGCGCGGAGCTGCAGATCGAATGTTTTTTTTTTTAATATATCAGACAGTCTCTTCTATGCATTATTTCGATATCGTAATTTGTTCTTATAGATTCCCACCGTTCATACGTTTCAAGAAGTCATTTGAGTATTAAAATCCTTCAATTTAAGTCGAGGGGCGACAATGAGACTACGAAAAACTTTGAGATTCGAAAATGAAGGATTATGGTCAACCAAAATTCAAGAACGAACAACTCGTCTCGATCTAGATCAGTACGTTGTACGTGCATGTTGTGCACTGAACACCTGTAAACTTCAACAACCCTTACTTTCTAGTCCCAAAATTTGACTTATCGAAGCTTCAAGAATTCGATTGCAATGTTTTGTCTAGCCTTCATTCTGGCATTGATTTTAATTATGAAGCATAGAAGACTCTTGCGTAAACATTCCAAACACAATACATGCTTCGGATATTGGTTGCCTATGTTTGTAATTTTCCGAGATAGCACCTGATGCCAGGCAATTGTGACGGTAATCTGGTTATTTCACTAGACGGATGAATCTTTATCAGTTAGGACCGAACGGTAATTTGTTTGAAATCATAGCCTAAAAATACATGAACACAGCTATTCCTGTCTAAAATTTCGAGAAGTTCCATTTAACTAGAATCTTGAGTTGTGGCTTGATTGCTGATAACCAACACTTTGCCTTGGTACTTTATGGCGAGAACTAAAATGACTTCATATTGTGTATTAATCCGCTGTAAGCAGAATGTGTGCCAAAAGGATTTATTTTTCCGATGAGCGTATGCACATTGATCAACAAATCGCGCAAATCCGAAGGACGATTCCAGGGACGTAGCCTCTGAGGCTACGTAACTAAAGCTTGACAGTTGAAAGAAACTCACTTCCGTGGGCGTGATTCTACAATTCCAGCAAAGATATTACAACCCTTTGTAATGTATTTGAATCCTCCAATCAGGCGCCTGAAAACTTATTCTGGATGGTAGCTTTCCATGTAGCCCAAACATCGGGCTTAAGTGGTAAATTGACTGTCCAGTCGTTCTATTCGGCGATTTGCGTCCAAAACCATTGTACCAACAGAGAAGTAATTAGCATTTCTTAGCTGTGTTAACATAGTTTGACTTGTATGGCAGTGATTTTAGGCATATTAATTTCCCATTTACAAGCGAGCAACTTAAGACATCCCTTCTTGAAGATTGGATACTTTCGTCAAGAAATACCCCAGGTTTCCTCAAGGTCACAGAATGTGATGCCTACTTAGTGGGCAAATGCCTCATATTCGTTTTGTTGTTCTTTCTAAATGAATACCTTATTGTCCTTGATATTTGATACTGTTGAAATGTTGAGATATTTTACGTATAGATGTAGTGTAAAACTGTTCTATACTTATGGCATAGCAAAAAAGCTTTGAAATATTCAATACAGTGGTACCAATATTATAAAGAAATAAGAAGCTAGGCCTGAACTATTTGCCCAGATGTCATCACAAATATCCCATCATGCCCTGCGAAAGCTGACAAAAGTATTTCTTCTTCACTGCCTATTACAGAAAAATGTTCTTATATTATTATATGGTGATTATGATAATTATGATTATATTCAATTCCATAGATTCAACGATACCCCGAGTAACTTCAAAACGATTGAACAGCCGAACAACTATCATGGTCTTCCTGCCGACGGCTTTGCTCTAGGTCCATGATTCTCAAACTTTCTGAGAGTGGGGGCCAAATGTATAGGATGGGTTGAGGTCGGGGCCGCTGAGGGGGATCTAAGACTTAGAGGACATTCGAGAACTTTATCCATACTTAGGAGGTCACGAATCTGTATCTATAGCAAACAGTGGCAGAGCCTTAGAGGTACGATTTTTCAAAGGAAATGATTATGATAGGAAGTGAAAGGGCAATCTGCACTATAACAGAGTCTTATCGAGCAAACCGATTTCAACCCTACCATGTTTGAGGCTAAGGTCAGAAAATTTGGCTTTTCAGACTTCCTAGATGGCAGGAAATCGCACTTTAAACCACAAAGTTGTGCCTACAATTAAGGGTGGTGAAAGGCCCGACAAGGAGCCAAACTCCCAGCTAGGAGAGTGGGGAACAACCCGAAGCCCAACAAAGGTAAAAAATTTGCCGAAAAGACTGGTGATACGATATTATTGGGGCGAGAAGCGCCCCGAAAATTTTGAGGTTCTCGTTGAAAACGGGTCAAATATTTCTGATTTTATTAACGAATCTGCCCTCCTAAAGAGCAAATCTAAGAAATTCGTTGGTTCGGCTGGTCGTTGTCGGGGCATTACTTTCGTACTGCACCTATTAAACACCTATTAAGGCTCCCCCCGACAAAACTGGAATTTTTTCAGAGGGAGACAGCCTTCCCCGTCAGGATGACTGTCCCCTTGCCCCACCCTGTCTACATTCTGCCTTTCGGCATTCGTGAGTCACAAGTTTGATCATTTTCGAGGATCAGTTATCCTACAACGCAGTCAGAGAAGCGGAACTGAGGTCTAGGGCCGTATACCAAAACGTCAAAAAACTTAAAGTTGATTGAATGATTCTTTTTCGTTGAACAGCAGCCTTGGAATTAGCAAGGCCAGATAAAAATTTGCAAACGCATTGTTAGGTGATGCCACTGATCAAATGCAGGCCTATTGATTTAGTTTCTGCAAGTATATTGAAAGTCGACTTGCAGACATTTTAATTTCGGAAATCAATCAACACATCTTAAACACGATACGTTTTTGAATTTTACAATCACTTCACCCAAAAATTAGATATCAGGAATACTTTATTGCCACAAGCTTGTCACTATAAATATACGAACTCAGCATTGCACCACTGCATAACTGTCTATATGCCAATATGTAAAAAGCAGCACGGGTGCACAAAAACAAAGTACCCAATCTTTACTAGATATGACTGAACAAGAAATATGCCGCACAGCCTGCTACGTGAGTAACCTAGAACCACTTCAGGAAAACAAACTTGAAGGAGTGAAGTTGCGACTTCAAAATACATAATTCAAAATACATGTCATGGATTGTTGGCCCTTTTTCAACTTTGCTTTGCTACGTTTTTCTTACGGAATATATTTTTCAAAAAAAAAAACACGTAAAATTTATTCCGGGCCGCACCTACAGGGCCTTAGGGCTGCATGCGGCCCTAAGGGCTGCGTTTGAGAACCACTGCTCTAGGTGGTGTTAATCCACCATTGGAGTTTGCACCATTCTATTCAGCTACCATTCAATCCAAACAAGTTTGCTATAGATCTTATGCATTTGACGTCACAGACCAGAAAGTGCGCCCTAATAGAGACAAGCCGGTATTGTAACTTACACCAACATTTGATTTGTGGACCGGTGGGATACGCGCGTAAGTGTATAACGTGCACGTGCTAATACTAAGTCGCGCATGCAGTGTGCTTCATTGCTTACCCTCCAAAATGATGTCGTGTGACGTCCATGCACAAGGTCTATTAGGAAGCAATTTTCCGTTGAGTCTCATGTTAAGCTACATTTAACACGTAGATATCACTATACGGTCACAAGAAACTTGAAAAGTAGAATTAAATATTAGTGTCTGAATAAGAACATGCTCTTGTAATGACACAGGTGTACAGGGTCGAGAACTGGCAGTTTTCATTGCCAAATGTGGGTAAATTTGATAGCTGAAATCTTGATCGGCATTGATTTTTTTTATTTAACCATGAATACAGAATTCAAAAGTAGATGATAAACACAGTAAATCTTGAAGATATTTCAGTGTTTCTGCGACCCCAGAGACATTTTGTTTATGTGACCTTTTCTCCAGTTTCCAAAGTAGGACGTATTTGGCACTTTTGGACAAGAATTTGGCCGCAAAATGGGAGTGACATTTGGCAACCCTGCAGGTGTAACAATGGCTTACGTAGAAGCACCTCCAGCAATTACTGATTTTAGTGACATACATTTTGTTACACATTTGTAAGTTTGTATTACAGCTACAAGTAATAACTTTTAATATAGTAAGGTAACTAACCTGTGGCATATCATTTAACCAAACCACCTCACACTACGCGTTTCAAGACGTAATATCTGTCATAAATTAGTTAAACTGTACATCATATGGTTCGATACTAATAACATTAACTTGTATTTTTGACTAAGAGAACTTATATGGGACATTACAGTATAGTTTAAGCCTAGACTGCATGAATCTTAACTAACAAATGTTGATCATTCCTCCGGGTGTATATGAATATGAGGTTTATTTCCCTGGAAAGTTAATTGCGTTACATCTTGTGTTCTAGTTGTTTCCCTTCATTTGATTGGAGTTAGGTTTGTTATGTCACTTACAGTTGGCATTACAAAGATGCGATAATGTCAGCCTGCAGTTGCAGGATACCTCTGTTTTAAGTACTGTTTTGGAGAGCTTGCTTGAATTGTTCAAAAGTAAGCCCTTCGAGTAAATGGACGAACCCTAGAACATTTAGAGACCAGAGAAGACAGCACGGTAGGCAGTTAAACACGCCTTGACTCATTCGCCAAGTGTCATGTCTGAAGTGCTGTGACGTGAAAGGGTTCTTTTTCTTTTCTTGTTTACTTTTTGGTTGGGTTGAAGATACGTACACACGTATGTGAACAAAGTCAAGATACCGAGTAAGAGCATGGGTACAAACGCACATCACACATTCGATTAAAACATTTGTTTAATTGTCTGATCACACACTGGAAATGTCCGTGTTTAATAAAGCAAACCGTTCTTTAATCATTGTATGAACCATTGCCTCTTATTGTCGATATCTTTTTGCTCCTGTTGTCAGCAGGCGAAGAACTTCTGAAGCATCACGAATAACAGTTACTGACTGGTTGTTTATCACATCCCCATATCAGAGCAAAGGGAGATACTGTTAAACATACGACTGCGTTAACAACAAATATGACAATAACAGATCCGGTTGCGTCATAAAGAGCTCCTGTAAAGGTAAGACAGAAATAGATCTTACCAGGAACGAATATCATTGGTTTCATGTAATGAGAACCTTAAAAATAATAACAAAGGTTTATTGAGATGTATATTTGCGTATCTTAGGTGCATGTATGCATTATTGTTTCTGCTCTTGGAAGGTGACCTGGTTTCGATAAGCTACACATCAGTTGAGTTTCTCCACTTTCGTTTCGTAGGTTACTTCGTGTTATTGACTGATACGTTTTACTTTCTTATGCGAAGTGCTAAACAATCAAATCCACAAAACAAACAAATTAATAAATCAATCAATTCAATCAAGCAAATCAAACTAATGTCGTTTTTTAGGATGTTCCATACCTGGTATCAAGCCACCAAACTGGTAAAACATTCCCTCAACGAGAAAAGAAAGAACAGCTCCGAAGCCGAGATGATGTTCGCAAAGAAGAAGGGGTATTATTCCACATATACCAGCGTACTGAAAACCCTGGACGAATCCACTCAGAAACATGAGATTAAGAACAATTCTAAAGTCAGTGATGAATGTACTCACTAAAAGAATGGTTCCATTAGCAAGGGATGGGTAGAAGCAAGTCGTAAACGCGTTCATTTTGTTATAACTAAATAAAACTAACGGTGAGAGGCTTCCCACTGCTCCACCGGCACCACCAGCTGTGGAGAGGTAGACCGATTGTTGAGAAGAAAATCCTAAACCGTTTCCAAACGTAACCAGAAATATTGCCCAAGAAGAATAAACGTACATACCAGAAGACGCAAATAACATACATATGGCGAAATTGCGGTGTCGAAATAGGGGCGAAAGAAATGGCAAATATTTATCTAAATAATGCAGTTTCTCGCGAGGCACTGTAGAACATGAGGTGCTATCAATTTCTAAGGTGGATTCTTTGGTTGGTTTCATAGCAACTCCCGCCAAAATGCAGTTCCAAATTAGAGCGCCAAAGATCGCTAGACCACCATTGTGTCCATATATATCTACGAGCCACTTCAAAACAACTGGAAGAATGGCCACGCCTACGTAGATGAAGATGCCAGACGTTGACTGGATCTTGGAGAAAGTTTGGTCATCCACGTGTGCATGGATATACATGAAGTTTGGAATACATAAAAGTCCGAAACCGAAACCTTGAAAACAAAGATAATGTAAATTTTAGCATTGTATTAAAAGAAAGTGAACTATAATTTAATCCTTTTTAGAGAGGGTGCAAGTTAAAGAAAATACCTGGTGAAGTGGACAGTGTTTAAGATAACTGATAGATTTGGGTTAGGTGTAAGCATATATAACTTTTACAAACTAATACAAGGCAGCAAGTGCATACGAGTCAGGGGTCAGGACTGTAGCGCTAAGAATAAAGGTAGGACCATTTCTCGAGAAGATATTTGGAAGAACTCGAATAATTTTCTAATTTTCTCTGGTAGTGCACTTGTTCTTCGGGCAAAGACAGCCCCTACAGATATACCCGCTAATGATTTAGTAACGTTTAACTTTTGCACGGTTTCTCTAATCCATTCACCTGATATACTGTGAAAAACGAAAAGATCCAGTATAGAGGAGGTAAGCAAACCAGATCCAATGTAGCCAAATCCAGCCAAAAACCCTCCGATGATGCCCAATTGACGATAACTGAAGTAGTGAAGAAGTTGTTTGCTGAGAGGAGCTTTGAAGGAAAAAAAACCTTGTAATTTCCTATCCAGTCACGCATTTAACAATAACAAAAGGCCATTTACCGACTTCTTCGGAAATTACTTCGATCATAATACAAAAACTGGGAGTAGATTGAGAACGTAGAAAACATTGAAACAATTGTTCATAGTCTTTACACATTATCAATGTATAAGACTAGTAATCATTCTAAAGTTGATAACCTTTGTTTGGTCAAGTCTCATGATGATGTTTTGAATTAATTTAGTGCTCCTAAAGGACCATTTTAGTCGTAATTCTCTCTTACAACAGAAGGAGCAAGTCAGTCAAAAATGTAAAATTTGCTGGAGAAGTTTACTTTTTATAGGCTTTCTGATCCAAAGTTTTCCAGTGCCTTACCAACAAGCTTTAAATACTCACTCACAAGAAATCCTAAGGCACACTGCAAAGTAAAAGCCCATGCCACCAGAGTGTGACTCGTCTGTAGTTTCTCCACAACATAAAGTAGTATGACACCGTTTGCCTTCATTACTCCACCAAAGAAAAATGCACGAAGATTTTGTAAAGCAACTGACAACCATACAAAATATGGTACCGAGTGTCCAGGGGACCCGTTTGCTCCAATCATCCTGATGGAAAAAGGAAGGCAAACTTTGATACTTGTTATAAGTTCATGGCAAGTCTCTGAAAGTAATGCTTTTGTAGCAAGTCGGTGCTAGATGGCTCAGTGAATGGAGAAAGTGACTACTTCGGCAATGGGGCCCTAGCAAGCGAATCCCCAAACCCTATGGCATGGGCTCTCAAGTGTTTGTGACCGAGGGCCACTTTTACTTGATTTTATCATTTGCAATAATTGTAGTATCTAGTACCCGTACCATGGGCAGATGGGTAGGAATAATTTTAGAAATTCTGGGCTTATCGGGTCTTCTACGGGCCAATTTTATGCACGTCACATGCTGCAAATGGTCTGCAGATTAACATTTGAAGACGAGGGTTCTACGAAATATCCATATCAACTTAACTGTAAGTTAAAAATAAAACAACACTTGAGCTACCATGTGTAACTCGAAAAATTTTTCACCTTCTGTAGAATTTTTGTATTTCATTAGCATTCAGATGGAAAGAAAATTGTACAAATGATCACGAGCGACGATCCGTCTTTGAAAGTGTGTGTGTGTGGGGGGGGGGGGAGGTGTAGTCAGTGGCATTTAGTGGAACGCCACCATCATGTTGTCGCGGAGCGTAGAAAGAAAGTTTTGGCCAAAAATACCCTCAAGATCACCGGATATCGCCCTTTCCAGGCTTTACAACGTGGTACTGTGACAACTACTGTCAGAACTATTTCTTAAAGGAAGTTTTCTTAATAACTAACTTAACTTTTTTACATGGTTTCCGAATCTGCCCGGTTTATTTCAGGGGGTATAGTGTATTTTATGGGGGGATTTATCCGCCATCACCCGGATCACCCGCCCATGCAAATGATTCATGTAAGTTTTCTAGAAACACTGAAATTAAGAAGTTATAGGGATTTAATGTGAAGATTTTATGAAGATCTTAAAAATATTCTGAAAGACCTCTTATACTTTATTTAAATCCTGCAGAAGTATTTATACATGTTGTATATTGCATATATTCTTTAGAAAGTCAATGGATTTCAACAAAAATTCTATAACTTCTTCAGAAATGTTTAAAACGTCCAGAGAATTTTTCCAATCTAATTCTTTAAAAGTTTTCTTAGATAAAACATCATAAGTACCGTGCAAAAGTCAGGTGTCAGTGGCTTTTAATTTGACAGGAAAATAAACTAAGGAAGAAGACATGACCAGTGCATACACACTCCATGATGAACAGGGGTAGCTTAGGCTGGGGGAGGAGGCCATCGTGCTCACATTGATTAAATAACGCGGAAATTTGTAGGCCTTCAATCCTTAAAGGCGTCTAAATCTCAACAGAACAATCCTTACAGTTTCTAAAAATTTGTTCAGAGCGAAGAAATTTCGAAAGAAAGAATTTTCTAAATTTTGTAAAGAATTTCTATATCTTTTCTGTAGAATTTGATAAGCATCTCTGTGACGTCATTACAATTTCAAGAATTCTGTGAAAAATCTGTTAGGAAATTCAGTAACACTACGTAATTGTAGTGAAAAATTGAAATTGGCTAGACTTCATTAAGATTCCTTGGAGAGTTAATGAATATTCTTCAGAGATTCACTATCACACCCAATAATGCTCACCGACGAAAGCTCGGTAAGCTTGTTGTTGTCATTTTTTACTTGTCAAAATTGATCTACTGAGCTAAATCGGGGGGGGGGGGGGGCACTTGCGGGCTGAGGACAAGCCTCATAATCAGTCAGGAAATCACCATAGCCTAATCAGGGAAATCAAGGAGGGCGATTTTAAGCATTCTTTAAAATGGCGGGTGTATTGTAATCCTTACCAAAATTTTAGTCGTTCCTCTTATTAAGTTCTCTTGTAATACAAGTGCGTAGAATCTGAGAGGTACTGACACATCGCGTACACATAATGTTTGCTGAATGGTTTACATCCATGTATTGAATTAATTGGGAGTGAAGAATTGTTTTTAAAACCACACCATTCTATTGTCTGAGAGGGCTACATTATGATACCAACCGCATATAGAAAGCCATATGATAAATGCAAGGGGCTAACTGTAAGTAGCAGCTGACTGTTTTAGGGGGGCCAATTCGTCATGGCTTTTTTTTCGGGATAATTCACTTATTCTGCGTGGTTCTACATGGAGTGACATGCCCCGAGGGATTTACTTTGGAAATAACTAGTCTTCTTGAAAAATATCGAATATCAACATAAGACAACAAACTACGGTACTAAACTGACAAACAGGTAACAGTCAACAGGTAAGAGATTACGGGGTAAACAAAAAAAGACTGCTATAAACAAAAAAAAAAAGACTGCTATAAAGGTACAAACCTTGTTGTCTTTTCTGCATAGATTATGAGTTATCCCAGAAATGATCATCCTTTGAACAGGTGAAAGTCATAGGCCTAACTATTCTTAGCAATCGACAGAGGGGTGCACTTTGTCTCGCAGCGAAGCTAGGCCTCTCCCCCCTGTCAGGTAAGAGGTGTAAATAGACTGCTTGCACTTAACGTTAGCACACCGTCGCTTAATATTATCGATAAGTTTCACCTTCAAAAAGAAATATCGATTGTAACGTCTATATAATCCCTCATCAGGGGAAGTTCAAGCTAAGATTGTAATTAATCTTACCTGTGCATGAGCGGATTTCGTTTGTGCAAGGAATTATTAACAGCACGTAAAGCCAGACATTGACTGCTTTTCAACATACAAGTTTTGAGGGCTATCTCTCACTGCATGCAAAAACCTGAAACTCCCAAATGGATTACGATCCAGTCATCAATACTTTATTGTTTGCGAATGCTTATCATTGATGCGACCATGTGACACATCGGAATTTTTTCACAACCATGCATGGAGATGATTTTGTTGAGGGCCAAGAAAGTGCCGTGGAATTTAGATCAAATGCCTGCATTGGAGTTTCATTAGGGGCACTACACGTATCGTATACCCTTCAATTTGTCAAAGATACCGCAGAGTGATTATTTGGAACCATATACTCCCTGTAGACTGTAGTATCTTGCTTGTCTATAATTGTCAAAAGAAAAGTTGATCTATGACATGGTTACTACAACAAATTTTCTTTGATTCCAAAAAATCAAAGTGACGCAGTATCAAAGGGTGCCTGTACAAAATAATCACCAAAATGAACTTGTCCTCTTTAAAGACAGGTACTCGTCACTCCACGTATGATTTTACTTAGGGTAAGCAAAAGTTTCAATTGGTGACTGCTCTTAGATTAACACCAGAGTTACAAAATTCAAAAGATGCAGAGGTACCGGTAGCTCATATTACACAGCCTGCACAGAGAGTGTTTTGATTACAGATTGTGGCCTCTTATGTTCACCAGGATATGACCTGAAGCAATAACTCTGTTTGTGTCTGCACAAGGAGAAGCTAACGACAGTACTGGGCAGGGCCAAAATTAACTTAGTTGGGAGAATTCGAACTGTCTGAGATGAGCAGATTTCCCCTTTAATATACGGCCAAATAATAGCTTGTCGCTCTACCAGAGGTAAAAATAAACAGCTTTTTCTAGTAAAGAGGGTGGGAGGAGGGAGGAGAAAGGAGGAAAGAGGTTCGAACAAACCCTCATTTTTTCAACATTTTTATGTTCTATTAAGCTTGCTAGTGTGTTGGTATGTACAGTAGGATGTTCAGTCAACTAGGGCTTGCCCTTTTGAGGCATCAAATGCACAAGATTACAGGAGTTGTTGTTCACATTCATGAATGTGAACCTCTTACACTGAAGGATATCCAAGAGGAGGCATTCTCATTATTCGAACTGGCCCCTTCTCCCCTCCCCCCCCCCCCACACCTAAACCCTTAAAATATCCCGCTTTGCGCTTGGATCGTTTGCTACGTTTGCTTTCTGTCGACATGATCACGAGGATACCTCTCACTGATTAACCTCACATGCAATCTAGGAGGTCGCAATCAACCATGCAACTACTGACCTGCCAGCGGTTGTATCTTAATTTTCTACAATAGACTCACCGACGTTGTAACTACCTTGATAAATTTTAAAAGATTTTACCCTCGAAGCGGAGACACCTCATTTTGTTCGAGGCAACATATTTGATTAAAAATTTTGGCAACATGTCAATTCAAGAAATTCTTGTTTATTAAGAGTTAACACCACCCATCTCACCACAACTTTCGAAAATATCTCAAATCGGTCCAAGATCTTCTGCTACGTTGCAACCCTCATAAGAAATGAGTTATTTTCTCATGGAAGTAATTTGGAGTAGTTACTCAACTTAAAGAGAACTCTTCAAATTCCAATTCTTTGATATAAGTCAATAATTCATGTTTCCTTACATCATGGTATTTTGTGTTGCGGTACGCCTTGCGTTTACTTTGCTAACGCCATGATCTCGATGTATCCTCTTATAAGTACTTATTCGTATGTATCTTCCAAAAGTTGATAAATCACTCACGCTGTAAAAAGAGCTTGTAAAATGTACAGTTACAACGCTGAAGTAAAGAAATATAAAAAGATTACAAAAATGGTGCTGTCAGTTTTTTAAAGTAGTTTACAGCACTATTTTTGTGTTCTTTTGTACCTTTTATATTCTAGTCTGTAATTCTACAAACATTTTTAGGTGCAGACAACAAAACGAATTTTTAAACATTTCCGCGAAATTACAAAAAACCACTCTTAAAATTAATCTGTCTAAATGGAGTAAACATGGTGTCTCATACGACTTATGGACGTCAGTTTGACTACTGAACATATTTTCATTACTCCAGGTTATACTGACTAATTAACCTACACTGACTGATAAAAGTAATGTTTACTTATTAACGTTGTATTGACTAGTTGAAGTTTTTTGACATATTAAATTTATATTGACTTATTAAAAATATATTGACTTAATGAAGTTATGTTGACTTATTAACGTTTTGTTGACTTATACACGTTTTATTTGACTTATGAACGTCATTGTGACTAAGTAACGTTACTTCGACTATTCGATATGTTAATGTGCGTAACCACATCTGATCATAGTACAACTTTCAATGAAAAGACAGAAACACTTTCAGAGTACGAGAAAAAATGTTTACATAGTTACAATGGAACTCTCCTCTGCAAGTGCTTTGGTTTTTCAGTTTCTATAACATGAAATCACTTTCATCAATACATTCATGTGATACACTAACGTTACTCGACCTACACTACTCAGGTGTACACGCGTTGTACTTTATTGTTGCTTTGGAAGTGAATAAATATGGGTGTGTTTCCCAGGCAACGATATGTTCCTGTAGATGAGTGGATGAGAAGTACAATGAGGTAGACGTCTCAATTTTGGGGGCCACGACACGTATCGATTTGTACGTTTTCGTGGCACATTAAATTTGCGTTATTTGTGTACAAAAATGAAAAGCGGTGGCTTTTAAAAAATTAACAGGTTGAATTATGCCTACATTATATTGGTGCCTGGGGTGAATCGAACTACTTGTAAAGAAAGATGTTTGGACTTATTATTCCGTAGATCTACGGTCATATTTGATAAAAGATCTGTGTGCATTTTTGTTTTTCAGTCTTGCATAATAAAAAAGTAATGCCGACCAGTGCTGCATTGTTTTGTTATCTCATTTCCCTACAAGTAATGCACATAGGGAGATGAGATATTGTATTTCATTTAACACCAGAAATGTGAAGCTGTGGGTGAATGTCTGTGTATCTTAGAAGGAAGGTCTTAATATCTGTGTATAGGTGTGAGAACGGTGTGCGTGTGCACGTGGGTGACCAACAAAGTGTGCCAAGAACTCATCCTAAACCGTATGTCATATCAACTTCAAACTTGCTGGGTAGGTACCTTACCATAAAAACTTGTGCGTGCCTAATTGATGACGTCATCGGTTATAGGTCAAAAGTTCAAACGTTAAAAATTAGTTTTTGTCATAGGCTAGTTTACCTATCAGCCAGTTAGAAAAAGTAATAAAACTACGTAATATGTGAAGACTGATAAGATAATGTTTTTTTTTTTAAATGATGCTTTTAGATGCTAAGGGAAGGAGGTCAGAGGTCAAAATGTAGGTCGAAGGTATGTTTGCCTAAATTTTGCAAACCAGAAAGCCCAAAGGCTTAGTGATTTCTATCGCATTAAATGCATTGTCGCACTGATTTTGTCCCCTCAAAGTTATCCTTCTTAAGATATCCTGTTTGACAATATTTTCACAATTTTGACCTCTGGTGACTTCACGTCCTTTAACCTCCACAAGAAACAATGGGGTGCTTTTAAATAGCGTGAGTCTTCCACCTGCTGAGTATTAGATCCCTCAAAGGTACATAGCAGGTTTTCACAGTTTGACCCCTGTTGACCTCATATGACCTTTGACCACCAGCAAAACCATTGAATTATTGAACGCAATATGGGGCATTCACATGCCAACTATGAGATCTGGCCAAAATACCCTTTATTATCGACCCTATTCACAAGGCTTACACCATACGACCTTCAGTGACTTCGTATAAACTTTCACCTCAACCAAAACGAGAGGGGTTCTAGTAATTTTGAAAATAGCTGTAATTCTAAAAATGACGTGTTTACGAGTTTATTAAAATTTGATTTTTGGTGACCTTAAATTGTATTTGACCTCCGTGAAAAACAATAGGATTCTTGAGCTTTATATGGAGCTTCCACCAGGTTTCTGTGAGATCAATAAAGGTTACCCTTCATGAAATGCTAAGAGTGAGATCTCTCAAGATTACCATTTTGAAGATATCATGTTTACTAGTTTTTCATAATTTTACTTTAGTTGACCTGAAATGATGTTTGAAAAACAACAGGCTTCTTGAGAATAACGTGGAGCATCCACATGCTTTTGTTAGATCAATCAAAGTTCTACTTCATGCAGGCGCGTAGCTACGGGGGGGCTGGGGGCCTGGCCCCCCAGATGTTTGCCAGGCCCCCCAAAATTGTGCGTGTCCTGATAAAATGTGTAAGAATTAAGGATGGCGATCGATGCCCAAACCCCCATTTGATACCTAGGTCCCCCTAAAAATTTCATCCTAGCTACGTCCCTGACTTCATGACATGTCATGTTTACAAGGTTTTCAAATTTCGATCTTTAGTGATTTTATATGACATCTGACCTCCACTAAAAGCAATATCCTTCTTGCAACTAACATATGGTATCCACTTGCTAGGTATGAGATCACTCAGTGCAACCCTTTTTGAAATATTGCGTTAACAAGGTTTTCATAGTTTCACATCTGGCGACCTCAGGTAAACTTTGACCTCCACCAAAAACAACACGATTCTTGTTAAACTCTTGTGATATCAAATGTCCTTTGACCTCCACCATACAATAATCGTTTTTGCAAAAAATGACTGACAAACCCATATACCAAGTATGAAAAGTATCCGTCATTGCTATCTTGAGATATCGTGTTTACAAGCTAAGTGTCACAACCACACAGTCCCAGACACAAACACCATACAATCGGCAGCGTGATTGCATAGATTCCTTTTCCCTTCGGCAAGGAATCAAAAACCATTCGGTGCAAAAAATATTTGAAAGCCATTAGAGTTCATCAGAGGTTATGTGACGTCAAATTACGACAGGCTGTTGGATTTACATTTAACTTGGTACTAGCAGCCAACATTTGTATTACACTAACTTCAGAAGTCAATTAAAGATCATTATGGGCCATTTGAGTTAGAGGTAGATGAGGTTTTACTGCTCAGTTTCTAACCAATTGGTTTAAGTCGGGACGGTCACGGCCTTTTCTCCAGTTGTGGCTCACTGGCTTGTTTTACCTACTCCATTTGAGAGCAAAGGGCAAAGATTTGCAAAATGTTAAGACGCCTCATAAATTCACATATAGTATTATGTTGGATTTGCTATTCTGCACAAGATTCCACTTCGTTTGATACTAAACCGTTCCGGCCTGGTTCGGCTGATATTTTTAATGGCCCTTGCAGATGGTGAACAGGGATTGTTGTACCGGTTGTCGTGCCATTACCACCAAATGCAGTGAACAGCAGACTTGTTGTACTCGAGTACGTACTCGTACTCCTACTCTAGTAATTTTTTCTGTACTCGTATTCATGACTTTGTTCTCGTACTCATACTCGTACTCAGGATTTTGTACTCGTACTCGTATTTTGAGAATTGTACTCATGAGTACAGACTTTTCAGTCCAGAATCATTTTAATATTGGTAATCTTTATTGATCCTTTGTTTACAAATGTTTGCATAATTTTGCACGGACTTATCTCTCAAGTATGCTCCACAGGAAAACCTCACCTTTATATGGTCCTGTTACCAGGTCTGCAATGGATGGGACCCTACTCCTGATACCTCCTTCCAAAAAACGAGTAGGTGATGGTGCCTTCTCTATTGCTGGCCCTGTGTTATGAAATTCTCTTCCCTCTCACATACGACAATCGAAATCTGTTACACTTCAAAAAACAACTTAAGACTTACCTATTTAATTGACTGATATTTTGTTGGCATCATTTTTCTTGTTTTGGTATGCGCATTGATCATATGGAATTTGCGCTATATAAAAGCCAGTATGTATGTATGTATGTATGTATGTATGTATGTATGTATGTATGTATGTATGTATGTATGTATGTATGTATGTATGTATGTATGTATGTATGTATGTATGTATGTATGTATGTATGTATGTATGTATGTATGTATGTATGTATGTATGTATGTATGTATGTATGTATGTATGTATGTATGTATACATGTATCCTTTTCTAATTTTAAATAACTTGTAATTATTTAAAGCTTCCTGTGCTGATCAACACAGACTATCTCAAGACATAAATAAATTGTGCTGCTACAAAGAGCAGTAGCAAAGGATTAATAGTATCAAGTCTTTGTGTAAAACCAGGAGCGGCCCCACGGGGGTGGGGGCAGGGCAGGCATTTGCCCCCGTATGGTTTTTCAACCCCCAAAATAAAATCGTCTAAAAAACGTTTTAAGACACATAATTTTTGTAGGGGGTGGGGTGCGGTGTTACAGTATGTCACCCGGAATATACTTTCGTCCGGGGGAATCTTCGGTCTTTAGTAAACCTTCGACCAAGTGAACCTTTCGTCTTCTATGGGTATTCCCCCTGCCCGGATAATGTAATGTTTGGCAATCTCAAACATTTACTGTCTTTCCATTCCCAGCATGTGACCATTTAAAATTTAGAACGTGAAAATATATATCGGGGGTATCATGAGTCAATCACTTAACGAACATTTTGACAATAAAAATATAAAAAACATTTAATAAAATGAATTAAAATTTGAAGTAATATTATATGTCTCCCTTACTGCATACGCGTAGGGAGCGGGGGCTGGGGGCTAAAGCCCCAGTCAAAAATCTGGGGGCAGAAGCATACTTCTGCCCCCAATATCCAAGGTCAAAAACCCCTTATTTATCTCTTCAGTAAAAACTGTAAAAAATTTGCAGTAATTTTCCTTAAAATTTGCCCAAAATGTTGCACCAAATTGCATCGTAGGAACCTCAAATACCCAAAAATTTTCCAAAGGGGGAGGGGACACCCCTCCCCTTAGACCCTCCCCAGGACAGCGATCCGAAACAAGGTTCAAACCCCAGTCTCGAAAAGTTACCTACGCCTATGCCTTATTGTGCTTTATTTTAGTGTTGTCTCGACTGAGTAATCCATAGAAAACGAATTTTAAATAGTAAGTGCATGGCCGTACACAGCACAATCTTTACTGTATGAAGAAATCTTGAGTCAATCAGAAAAAAGGCAAAGAAAAACAGGGCGATGCCACATGGGGCAGGGGGCAACCGCCTCCTATCATTTGCAAGAACAGGGGAAAGAGAGAAGGAAAAGAACACGAAAAAAGAAAAGGAGAAAACGAAAGAGAAGAAGGGGAAGCGAAGGAGAAAGAAGAAAGAAGGAGGGTGGAGTAGGCATATATTTGATCCATACCCTTACAAAAAAATTGTGTGGCAAAAGCACCAATACCACACTTGAAATACTGTGTCGAACTGTGCAAAACTATGTTGGGGTGTGGAGAGGCGTGAAATTTCTGTGAATTTTTGCGTGACAATGTGTGTCATTAATAAACAGTTGACACACTTTTCCAAAGTGCCATGCATTGACCAGCATTTTCACAGTTTGGACATGAGGCAATGTGTGGAAAACCTAAAATCACGCTTTGACACATGTAACATGAGGCAAACCGGGGTAAAGTAGGCAAAGTGTGGAGATGAGTGGAGAAGTGTGGTGCTGAGTAAAGTAAATTCAATACTTCGATTTCGTTCACTGACCTTGTTTGCCACACTTTGCCCTGCTTTGCCACATGTGTCAACTTGAGACAGCTTTCCCCACTTTGACCCAGATTTCAAGGTGTGACAATCATGCAGGGAAAAGCGTGGTCCTGTGTGTCAGATTGGTTCCACTACCACATGTGTCACCACGCATAACCACACTTTTTTCCTTATGTATTTTCTTATGCTCTGCCACACGTGATTACGTGTGTTCACATGTGGCATGCCACACTTTTTTGTAAGGGTATAATTCGTCCTGAGCTTCCAGGAGGCCCTATTACGGTGTCTGCCAGCCTTTAGATATCTTGTATTATGCATATATGAAGCAACGAAAATATTCGTAATAGTTCGTGTTTCTGTCGACTCAACTTTGGAGTGAAAACATACCCATACATAAAAGGGGTGGCTTCAGGGGGTTTGTTGACTACATACCCTTCTCTTAGACAACAAAGGCTACTCTCCTCTTTCACTAAACCAAAACTTAAAATTCAATAAAATTATTAACACTTTTCAGCCATATATGATAGCTCAAAAAATACCAAAGACATCACCATTTTGCATCTCAGCAATCTTAATGTGATAAAAATTTCTCAAAGGGGAGGGGACAACCCTCCCCTTAGACCCCTCCCCAGAAAAGCATCTTTCCCCAAAGCAAAAATTAAAATTCAATAAATTATGAACACTTTCTTACATATATGATCAGTTCAGAAATATAACAAAAATATCACCATTTTGCATCTAAGCAATCTTAAATTAATAAACAATTTCTCAAAGGGGAGGGGACACCCTCCCCAGAAAAGCATCTTTCCCAAAACAAAAATTAAAATTACCAAATTATAAACTTTCCAGCCATATATGATCAGTTCAAAATATGTACCAAAGACATCATTTTGCATCTGAGCAACCTTAAATTAACAAAAAATTTCCCAATGGGGAGGGGACACCCCCTCCCCCAGGACGGTGATCACTCATCTCACTCTTGGCCCCCCTATCGAAATACCCTGGGGCCGCCCCTGTGTAAAACTAAAGAAATTGCTATAGTGTTATGATCGCTTAAGAGTACTAAATAATTTTTAGAGCATCATCTCTTTACGCATATAAGTACTTTGGACCCCTACTGAACAAAATCATCTTGCCTTGGTGTATTCTAGAACTACATTGTTTGAAATTACCTTCGACCAGTAAGTTAGTCAGAGTCTACCTCTCAGTCAATACTTAAAGGAGATGACAAGAACGACCATTTCAGGAACATAATCGGAAAGTATATAACCTTCTGAACCCAATGCAAAAAACCCCATCTTCATAGCTTATTTGGTTCTCGAGATATCACAATTCTCATCCCTTACAGGGGCACTGCCATACCAAACTTGTAGCAAGTCTATTACGATGTCACAGGCTCACTTGATTTTCAAAAGTTATGTATTTCTTTATAATTAAATTCAATTTTTTTCAAAGGTCCAGCTACCATTTAAAAGATCATTTCAGAAATGCAGAGAGCGAGTCCTGTAATTTTGAAATCTGATACTAACAAGAACATGCTAAAACTGTGTGGAGAGAAACAATGAAACAAAATAGAAAGGAAAACAATAACATCTCAATTAAAAACTGAGCCTGAAAGGTCAAAATCAACTTGCTACAAGTCAGTTTGTTTGTAAAATGGCAACTCCAATGTAAATGATAAGAATGGCGATATCTCAAGAACCGAATAAGCTATGAAGATGGGGTTTTTGGCACTGTGTTAAGGATTTTGTTTACTTTTCAATTCTGTTACTGAAATGGTTATTGTTGTCATCCCCTTTAATGACTCAGCTGACATTTAATACATTTAGTTGTTGGCAAATGTGCACTTCCAATAACAAAGTTTTGAGACAGACTGACATGTTTGTGGAGAGCATGCATTAGATCTTAAAAGCTGAAACTAAACTGACCAGAATTAGAATAGCCTACTTGGATCAATGCTAAAATCTATAAAAACTGGCAAACCCTAGTAAGAAACAAGCCAAAATTCAAAAAAAAAAACCCAGTAGAATCAATTTTCTTCACAGGCTGGAATGAATCTCCATTAGTCTCTTTTAATGTGTAAATGCAAACCTTTTCCCTCCACTGAATTTGAAAACCTGTTTTGCGGCAGCCTACAGTTAACGAAAGAAGTTTGAAATAAAATACTTTAGAGGGTTTCTCTTGAGAACAAAATGACATTGAAATGACAGATGGACTTTTCTTTTACTTCCCAAGTACTGCTCAGTATACCACGATAACATCGCAAGTTTTCATGACAAAGCTTCTACAAGTTATGATCTGTGCAATAGAAAATGGCCCTTCTTGCAAGTTGGTCATTCGACTTTAAACCCCAATCTAATACTCCTGCTTAAGGTCCCACAAAGCGAAGAAGCCATTTGCGTTTTTATAGCATTAGAAATATAATTATTATCAAAGGTATTTTTACGTTCACCAGCATTTCATTTTTACAGAATGTAATACTGATAGTGGTAGAGCCAAGACCCTATATAGAAATCAAATGCAGCATTTATTTGTAATAGGTTTTCAAACAGACAAACAGTTTAAGTTTAACATTTGAGGGTCAGGAAGCCATTTGTTCATGAAGGACCCTTTACCAGAGTGATGAGCAACGCTTACTCTTTCCGACTAGTACTCACAGGTTATTAAACCAGTCATGCGTGTACTGATGGAGTCCAGTGTTGGTCCCGGGACCGCCATTTAACATCCCCGTCTGATGGACATGAGTGTATCCCCAGTCTGTATCCACTTTCCAAAGACTAAGAGGGTGGTACCCCACGGAGCCGACTAAGTTTTTGCGTTCAGCTCATCGCTGCGAAAAATCAAACTGAGGGACGGCAACCTAAAGGGGCGGCAGCCACAGAGGCGCTACGTAGCCTAGGAGGGTGGAGGTTCCTTGCTCTGCCCCACTGATGGACAGATCCACCAAACAGAGCGGGCGACTTACTGAATGGGAAAACTTCCCTTGTCAGACCAGGGAGTTGTCCTAACAGCTCCCTGGTCAGACAAACAGATACCTGCTTGGATCTCATCCAGGGACCTCAAGTATGCATGGCAGTACACTCAGATCACCAGGCTAACTCCACCCTCAACCTTGAAGACAATTAAAGACAATTAAAGTTTTTAATTAAAGACAATTTAAGTCTTCAATTAAAGACAATAAAAGACTTTAAATTTTCTTTAAGAAAAATTGTATGCTACTGTTGTTATATATTACTCCAGCCTATGCATGTACTCAGAAATGTACTCGTACTCGAGTACACTTTTCTGTACTCGTACACGTACTCATGGCTATGGACTCGTACTCGTGCTCAGAGGGTTTGAAAATCAGGTACTCGTATTCGTACTCATGGCATTTTACTCGTACACATACTCGTACTCGAGGCCTTGTACTCGTACCCGTACTCGGCAGCTTGTACTCGCACTACAAGTCTGGTGAACAGGAATTGACAAGATTGCAACTGGTTTTAGATATAGGCATAAAATGAATGGCATTGTTGGGACATTCTGACTTCTGTGCAACTCGTGAATCACAGAGTGCAGATTCCTTTTGTAACTCAAAATACTTCCAAATTTCTCAGTACATGATACCCAACTTCAAGTTACCAAAGGAGATCGTATGCAAACGATCAGTAAATTACGCTAGAATAGTGCAAAGTACGGTCAGGAAAAGTCATTAATAGCTAAAACAACTTCGATGTTTCTCGGCAGATTAGCTTACTTGACTCCACTGGTAAATTGACACAGACTTTTCTGTCATTTTATCCTCTGTATGGGCCCTAAGGTCTCCGTTTTCTTTCCACATATTAATTGTACTCCTATTACTTCGTTGTCGCCAGAATTCCTTTATAAAACGTAAAATGCCGTAAGATAATCTGCTGGGTTTATTTTCGCAATGCAATCTTAATTTTTGTTTATCATTTTCATTTTAGTTTTTAAACTGGAAATACAACGGGGTTCAGGCGAACGAACCTGACATGACCAATGCTCATGCGAATCTAGATTGCAAAGCTTCGAATTGCAAGGATGTAAGTGGATGATTTCATTCTTTTCTAAGAATTTTTATGACAGAAATTTGCAAAGCGGTGTCATATCATCGGTTCAAAGACCTTTGTAAATATGGAGGATTCTTTCAATGCTATACCATAACAAAACTTCATATTGTTATACAGTAATCATCAAAAATCCTTTGATTAGAATGATAGTGCAAAATGTTTTCTTAAAGTTTATTTAAATCAGTGACTCCTTTGTCTCTTGTAAATCAAGAGCGGCGATTTGTTCTCAATATTGGGGGGGGGGGACATGACTAGAATTTCCAATAATTTACTGTGTGAAAAATCAAAGTCAATGGGCGATTTCTCAAATATTGGGGGAACATGTCCTCCCCATCCCCCCGGGATCGCCGCCCATGTTGTAAATGCTATCATAGTCAACATTTTCTTCGAATTTCATTCAATAAAACCACTTAGTTTTTGCCAGTGTGTATGTCTACCAACCATATCTACGTTCATAGCAAAATCTTTCGATTAAACGTACTTCTTCAAGAAGACAAAGAGTTGTAGATAATTTTGTTTCAGTTTGTGTTTACTTAACGGATAGAAATTATTCTGGCTGTTAACAGAGCCTTCTAAGCAAAAGTTGGGAAAGCATCAATGCCCAGAGAAGAAAATGGAACATGAAAGATATCACATTTCCTTTCGATTTTACCAAAACGAAGGAAACATGGTGAATATTGCAAGTCAAAACTTTACGTTTGACCGATGAAAGGTAAAAAATTAGTGGAGTATGTCGTAACAGTATCTTTAGATCATTAATCTCTTTCAAAAGCACTGAAGCAAGGCCTCCTACCCCTTCCTTAATTACAAAACTCCGGACTACATTCGTGTCTGACTTGTCTAAACATACAGGCCTACAAAGGCGGACGAGGAGGGAAGCTGGGAGCTGCATCCCCCCCCCCTCCCCGTGCCGGCTATTTCTAGTCTGGCAAAATTCATGATATATTTTGGGCATGCGTACTTAAAATTTCTGGCAAAAGTGCTACGCCCCCAAAACAATGGTGTCCGGTACGCGTAGTTTTTTCCCATGACGAGTCAGGCCAAATCTGGCCAATGGACCAATCAGCTTCTTGGAAATAGGCCACACCTCTAATTCCAAAATGACAGCTTTTCGACCCTTTTTTTGTAATTCTGACGCCGGATTGTGAAAGAACGGGCCAAATAACGCCAATCCACGTAACCCTAACCTTAATTCTAACCCTAACCTTCATTTTGAAACAAATTTAAAATTTTTTGAAAACTCGATTTGCCCACGTTCGTCCCGGGAAAAAAAAAAATGCGTCCGGCGTGGTACCGTTTCCAATGTTATTGATTACCTTATCACAAGTACAGCAGATATAATGTCCTTGCTACTCGGAAAATTTAAAGGTACATTAGTGAAATAAATCAGAAGCTGGTAAAAGACGCAATTATTGCTATACAAGCCATTGATAAAGTAAATTCAAAAAATCTTATTCAATACTGATGAGCAACTGGCTTGTTATTAACTTGAATGGTGCTGCACCTGAGTGAATATGGGTGGTAGAATTTGAAACCATGAAGAGTAGGGTTCGATCCCAGGCCGGGTGGGCGTTTAGTCTAAGAGCATTCTACGGTTTCCCATCTGAACTGGTCTTTCCAAAAAAGGAGAAAAAAAAAGATTTCAACAATTGCTTAGTTGAGATGGTTAGCCACCTGAAGTAAAGTTGTAACTTGCTAGCCACTGAAAAGGCTCTCTCCATTTGTGTTCTATGAGCGTTGTAAAACAACTGCCCTTCAAGGCCTGAATTGAACGGTACTTGCGTTCCAGCTTGTTTGACAAAGCAGTAGAGAATTGTCATTTTGTGAGTGTGCTGAAATTTAACAGATAGTAGTCCTTTGCATGAAACAAATCTTATCAACATTGCAAATTTTAAGCAAGTAAGCTATATAAAATCGTAGCCATTACTTGCAAAATCTTTACTATTGATTGTTTATTTCTTCAGCATTTCACTCATAGGCGTAGGAGGGGGGGGGGAGGGGCTGGGGCTGCAGCCCTCCCAACCAAAATCTTTTTGGGAAAATTCAGGCAACATATGCTGAGAATTTTTCGGGCACCTACTGAAAGAAAATAATGCAATGATGTAGCTAAAGGTAATCAATAGCATAAAAACTTCCTTGGTAACTAAAATGAAGTTCTGATTTGAATTGCACTAGCACCTATATATTTGGTATTACGGTAATTCACCAGTGTGTTTATAATGGTTAAACTTATATTATGATTAGCAGTGGTGTATTTGAGGGGCCATTGGGCCATGCCCCACCCTCAGTGATGCCGATTTTTTTCTACCTAAAATACGTAAATTTTTAACACAAATTTTTCTTCAAAGGTAGCGTATGTGGCACCAAATTGCATGTAAGGACACCTAATTTTTCAACCACTTCCCCTAGACCCCTCCCCCAGGCCAGCGATCAAGGACTTCCGCCAAAATTAAAACCAATATGGAAGGTAGTAACACGGTAAATTTTTGTATGTAACTGGCATGCGGTATGATAACCGATGCATATGCCAATATGATACGTACATTTATATGTCGAACACGCGTGGAGCGAGCGGAAATTTTGGTCATATTTTTCGAGCAAGTCGTTACAGCCCCCCCCCCCCCCCCCCAAATCAACTTGGGCTCCTTCGGCCATGATTTCACTAGAAGACTTCAGCCACTGCTGCCCTTAGAAAGTGCAAAATAGTAACTCCTAACTCTCAGCAGTGCATTGAGAAATCGAATATCCCAGACTCCTTTCGGATGCGCTTGAATGAACTTATATACTTTTCAAAGAATGATCTTGGAATGTTTTATGGGGGAGGTGGTATTTGATGGAGTTACAACGAGAAACTTAATTTATATGTAAATCGTTTTGATCCGCTTCAGCTTGCGGAGAAAATCATAATACGAGGGATCGTTGGAATTGTCTGCATTGAACTCTTTTATGTGATACCTAGGCAACGTACCCACTACAATCTAACAAAGGAACTTTACATTGAACAAAGCTTTGAAGTCTAACTAGTCGCCGACGGTCAAGTGAGTCGTAAAACCTCATCTAACTCCGACGGTCAAGTGTATATCAGTGCTTGTAAATACAAAGCGACTCTTGATTGCTACCGAACCTAGAGATACCGGCAGCAGACAAACTCTACTGCTTTACCGTATTCAAAAAAAAAGGCTAAAAATAACTTTTACTGACTGATTTTGATCAACTCTCGCATCTGCTCGCAAGTTGCACAAGGTGTGTACATGTTTAACATGCGACAAATATCAACTGGTTATATTTTAAAAGCGTCGTCGAAATGCGTTGAAAGCCGCAAGTTAGAAGGCAACACAAGCGACTGGCAATGATAAGGCAATGGACCAAATTTTTCTGACTAGCTCTTCAAGGTGTAGCAGACTACGTGGTAATGATACATCGTGACCCTGCGTATTTGCAAACAACGGTTAAGCTCATTGAAATTTCAAGAGCATGATACAAAGAGATTATTGGCGGCAACTAGTAGAGTCAAAGATATTTTTCTAAGATGTATCACCGGCTAATACCACCTCCCTGGCTTTACCAGTGATGCGTATCTTAGCCTGCAACTTCTTGGGGTGAAACACGTTTTTATTCGTTTTTGATCACAAAGTTTCAATTATAGCTACTTTTAAAGGCATATCATAATAAAAACGGCAGAACCGTTCAGCAACAGTAAACCTGTGTTTATCTCAACTAAGTTTTGAAGACTGAGATGTGTAGTCTAGTGAAAATTTATTTCTCAAAAGATGTTGTGTTTATTTCCATCCTTAAAATTAGTGTTTCCACTTTTTTGCAATATCGTGCGATGACCGAAACTTAACCAATTTTCTCTTACCCCGTTTCTACCTACATAATGAAGACTGCCATTACTGGCAAATTGCTGTGAATATGATAATGTAATCGGTTTTACAGATGGTAATCCATCCATGCCAGCAAACAAACTAACAATGCATAGTTAGAAGACAAAGATGTAATGAGGGTGCCATTTGTTGTAACTTCTTCCTTTTACTTTATCATTTGTATGTAGACTTTCTTCAACTTGAATCCCTCAGATCATACAACAGAATGAAACTAAGAGAGAAGTTAAATGTGGATAGAGACACTGGTTACGACATAAAGAAGCAGAGCTTTAAGATGTTTTCATACATGTTACACTAGCTGAGTAAAAAGTAAGACTAAGTAATAATCTGTTGAACTGATGTAACATTTTAATAGCCTACGCACAGAAATAGTAGGGGGTAATCTCATCTTATGTACACGAATAGCAGGAAGTAATCTCCTCCTTAGTACACAAATGATAGGGGTAATTTCATCTTTAGTACACAAATAATAGGGGTTATCTCATCTTTAGTACACAAATAATAGGGGTAATCTCATCTTTAGTTCACAAACAGTAGTGGGTGATCTCATCTCACAAAAAAAAAAAAAACACGAAGGGGGAAATGTATAAGCATAGCACTCAACTAGAGCACAATAGAGAAGATACATCCGTCTATAGGGCGATGTACGGAAGTGTTGGCGATAGGACTCAGAATCAGGAGGCGGATACATTGCACATCGAAAATATCCTATTACGTTCAAAGCAACCATTACGTACGCAAAGGAACATGTGTAATTTCCAGCAGACAAATACTTTTAAGAGGGATTATCGTGCGGCGGCGGCTGGAATGGCGAAATCTCGCTGCCTAATGCGAAAAACTGATGCGAATTCTTTCGTATATATTATATATATATATATATATATATATATATATTTATATATTTGTATATATATTTGTTTTTATATATATATATATATATATATATATATATATATATATATTTATATAGGGTCGAAATGCTGCGGAGCACTATAGTAGTATGTAGGTCGATAAAGGTTGTAAAAAGTGCTAAAAGTTGCGGAAAATTTCACGTTTCGAGTACAGACTCTTCATCAGGTGGCAAAGAAATGCATTTCTTTGCCACCTGATGAAGAGTCTATACTCGAAACGTCGTGGAATTTTCCGCAAACTTTTAGCACTTTTTACAACCTTTATCGACCTATATATATATATATATATATATATATATTAGTTACACATTTTGTGAAATCTTCGTTCATCATTCACACCGAATTCTTTGGCGGAACATGCACTTTACTTTGACTGGGTTTCTTCTATGAAGTTTCGCCTTTGACAGACACATGGCCGGATCCAGGAATGTGAGAAAGGGGGCGTAACCGTTTGCAGAAAGTGCATGGCGCAATCAGATGGGCTTGGAGATGAAAAATTCTGTTACAAAAATCATTGCTTTGCCGAAAACAGGGGGCGTATGCCCCTTACACTCCCTTGGATCGGGCCCTGAGACAGTTTCATAAAATCCTCTTTCTCTACATCCTTCATTTAACGGAGCCGATTTGTCTTAACTTATGTCATACTTTTGTCTTTTAAACTTTTCTTCAGTCGGTATTCTACGATGTTCGCAAAATGTAGTATTTCACTATTTGCAACCGCACTATTTTGCAGTGTTGAAACAAGTCACTCAGTTTTGCAGTCGAGTCGAGTCTTTAACTACTTTCAATGTGACTCGAGTCATTGTATTATTCTATGAGGAAAATTATATGACACAATTTCTCGAGTCATTTCCCTTTTGAAAATTAGTGACTCGAGTCATGACTCGTTACATCACTGCTATTTTTTCGTTACATTTGTGCTTCTGATCGTGATCGTTTTGTCAGGTTTGGTGTCCAGCTTAAACGTTTGAATTGAATGATTTACCATGAATACGAAGTATCCCATAATTGCATCAGTCCAATACCCAAACGGAGTACTTTATAAAGATCATTAGAGTATGGACGTCATTTCACAGTGTCAAGGCTTGTGCAATTGTAGGGCCTTTCAAATGTGTTATTTCCCTTCATCATGATTTTTACCTCTTTGGCCTTCCATCTCGAGGGAATGGGGGTGAGAGATAATATCAGCCTTATCGAATTAACGTGTGAGTAATATCAACTTATGAATGCGACAGCAGTAAGAAGAAAATAACTCAACGGCCTCAGTTTTAAAGGAGCTGAGTAGTGGCGTACTTCCAAAATAAATACATCATACCAAACGAAATGATTACCTGTGGGGGGCTAATTTTAAAAATATTATTCCTAATGCGTTTTATATTCTCATTTAAATTAATCTTGCAAAGCAGTTCTGCCATAACGTTCCTATACTATTTCTTGGGTTATTTGATTTTACACTTGCAAGATATTTTACAATTTGTTTTTTGAATTTCTAGTTCGTTACTTTTTCTTCTGGCACCGGAAATTTTGAATCGCTTCCACTTGTATCGGTTCGGATCGATGCATCTACCTAGGCATCTAGTACACACAACTTACAACGTACGTACGTATGTAGTATATTAGCGTTACTAGTGGCAAGGCACACGCCTATTTCGCACATCATCTGCAGGAGGTTAATGAACAACATATCTTAGTAGCTCGTTAGTGCGTTGAAAGACATGTTTTAAAGCATGGGGATTTAGAAAATTTAATAATGCTGTTTTTCTTTTCCTTGAGAGTATGGAAATTTAAGGGCAGTAGACGTTGAAGGATACTTTGATAGATAGTCCATTCCAGTAGCTTCATTCGTTCCTTTTCTTATATTTTTATGAAGATTAAACTGTTAATCATCAAGTTGAATTGGTGAATAACAAGCAAAGTCACGGTTGTCAACTTGTCATCTACAGTGGGGCACATTTTCACACCTACTCTCTTGAAAGACATTGATAACATTTTCGTTAAATTAAGAAATATTCAAGGAATGAGCAAAGAATATATCAGCCAAAGAGGCTTTACCAAAAGGTTACACCGTTGTGCACTGTCTCTTTTCTACTTTTAAAGTTCAAACGGCTTTCATGTCAAGGCTCACGGACAACGTTCATATTTAAACTGCCGTAGCTAAGAAAACTTGCAAAGGTTTCAGGCAAAAAGACAGTTGATGCAATTTCAAGAGACAAACTTTATTGACTGATGTATGGAATATATATGGTACGAAACTTTGGGGTTTTTTTCTCTGCATAACTGCAAGGTCAAATATCCACAGTTTAATTGAAAACAAAAAACAGGTCACTGCTCACTTTCTATAGTTTTGCTTTAACCTACTATCTTCACATCTCATTTACTCAGAAATGTATTACAGCTTATCTACATATTCCTGAAAATATTCTACGCCTGAAATTGATCGTCTACAGTTCGGGCGATTGCCTCTTTTAGGGGAAATTAAATTTTCCCCTATCGGGAGAAAAATTGGTCGTGTGTGCCGCCATTTTGTCTATTATACCCACCATTCCCGGCGCTCTTTGTGTACATCGTCAGTGGCGAATGGGGCTCGGAACGTAATGCAATTAAATGTATATCGGTAGGTGTATTGTCACAGCGACAGAAAAGCCACGTCCTGATAGATGATTCACCTTGCATTTTTTTGAAAAACGTGAGTTTTTGAGTGGTTTTCGTTCTTGCTAAGCCTTGTCTTAATTAGGCTAGCAAGCCTGTACAATGTGTTGCAGCGTTTTCCTCCATTGGGGAGAATTTTGGTTTTCCCCCAAACGGGAGAATTTCCCGGACTGGTCTAGCAGGTACATCGGCCTATTCTCATTATTATCATGCTCCTAAACAATAACAAATTTTACAAACTTTTATCGACTGCCACAAAATACAAGCTGAACTGCTACTTACGGTCACTTCAACTGTGTTTTTTTTTCTATTTAAGTGGTGTGCAATCGATACTGATGTTTTTGTGTAGTTTGTTGTCAGAAAGCAGTAGCTTCTGGCAACCACATTTATGCCCTCATTAACTCTTCAATAAAGGTAATGATCTTTCATAACACTGGAAGGTGGAAGAATAAAAGGATGACGGAAAATTAGTATTTATTGAACAGTTGAAAGAATATTAGGCTCAATAAAACGGAAAATATTTGGCGCCATCTTTGAAATTATTTCTGATGAATAAACACTTTTGGATCATTTTTGAGGCTGACGCATCGTTACAGAAGCGATCTACATAAAATAACAAGACGAAACGATCAACATAACATAACAAGACGTACCCGATACACATAGCATGTCCAGTACATGCTATGAAAATTGGCTGCAAGACGATAAAGTGACACTCGATATTTTTGCTTTGTAAAGAAAAGAGTCAGTCAATTAAAGAGTCTCTGAAGTCCTTGTTATGGTTTCATCAACGTGAATTTGATTTCTGTTTATGTTCAACCAACGCAGGGTCAGGAATTCACTTGGCAGTGGTACGGTGGCGCCAAGGTTTGCCGGAAGAGAGCCAAGCTCCCAGATTAGGGGCAACAACTAGAAGTCACGACAACGGCGACGGGTTGTCGAAAGGACAGTGACGCTAAAATTCCCTGCTGGTCCAGAGAGCCACAAACTTTTGGATTTAATTGAAAAAATTGAAAAGGGGGTTTTTATTGAAAGGAATTTAAAGATGTTGCCATTTTGTTGAAGAAAATTTGGAACTCTAGTTTTATGGAAGAATGTACTCTTCTTGAAAGCAAAAAGAAGTAAACTGGTCACCACCGGGATTATATACTCTATTGTACCCTATTATACCCTATTTAACTATACGTCAGCTTAATGACGAAATTGAATTTTTTTCAGACAGGGAGGTAGCCTGTCCCAACGGAGGGCAATACTCTCCCCGTCCCCCACCTAGTGCCCCCTCTGTCACTCGGGTACTTCAAGGACGCTTTGTCAGGTGGATGGTGGATGAACACGAACAAGACTCACCTTCGCTTTCCGACTAGTATTCAGAGGGTGACAAGCGGTCCTAATCGATCTCAAATCCTGCTCCCGGGTCCGTTAGTTAACGTCCCCATCCGACGGATGGGAGTGCATCCCTAGCCTCCATGCACTTTACCAAAGACTGATAGGGATGGGAGATTCTTTCACTGTACCATTGCTTGACAGCGGAACCAATGTAGACCTGAAGCGGATGACTCCCTGAATCGGACAATTGGAAATCATAACTTACGTTTACATTGGTATTTCAACCTATTAAGCACACTGCAAATAAGCTTGTTTGCGCCAAACATAAATCTCTTCTATAACAAGTTTTAAGGTAGTGAAATAGCGTTCATATTCCGCGAACAATTTCTTTATATATATTTAGAAAATATGTATATATATAACACTCCTTCACATGCTTTCAAAGTTTTACCTTAATCTTAAAAGTACTTGTCTATTTAATCCTCTTTATACTTTTTGGGCCTCTTTTTGCTGTAGGGCATTTGAATCCCTATATCGCCTTTTGATTACTTGCAATGAGTATTTGCCATCTTTGGGGGCCATGAGAAGCTCATTCGATAGAATTGAGCATAAAATCCTTTTGCGTGACGCTATTAAGGCAATCTAGTGTTATCTATCCAATTTATTTAAACAATGAGTATGTTTATTATCAACTGAAAAAGAAATAAAGCGTACACAAATAATGAAAAGTCGATTCTGAGCGTCCTCAACATACTTATTCAGCTCGCTATCAGTGAGGTCTTCTTCCGTTAAAGATAAATTAAGATAAATTTTCTTTTCCACTTTTCCCTCATTTGCTTTCTAGATGAATAAGAAAATACTTTTTACATTTTGCTTCAATTCTCCTTCCCTTCGTTTACTCCGTTGACACTCTCGGCCAGTTCCCAGTCCGGCCGTTTGACAACGTAGAGTATCATGCAAATGCTTTTAAACTCATGGCCGTACTGGACTAGTTTTCTCAGGGAGGGCGGTGATTTTTGCCCGACTCCAGACCTCACGACCAGTGCAATTTCCTGCCCAACTGAGACAAAATATCTGCCCCATTTAGTCAGGTTTCTGACATTTGGGGTGGCCGCCCTCCCAGCCCCCTGGCCCTTACGGCCATGCTTTTTATACTATTTTTTTTAACTACATTTGATTACAAATGTCATTTAGGATTAATCTGATAATTTGGTCCACCCTGTAGTTTATTGAATTGTGTGCTACCATTCATGCATTAAAATGTGCACCAATAAGACTGTATCTTTAAGTAACGTTAACGAAACTTCATTTTTGTGGACTCGGCTGGAATCAACTCAGAGTCCGAGTCCAGCTGCAGTCATTCCGGTCCAATCAGGGTCCAGTTAATAACGGACTCGAGTCCGGACTCGGGCATTTCAGCCCTGGCAAAAAGTCTCGTCCCAGGTAGTAAAAATCTCCTTACTCAGTTGTTCACTTCTAGCCCTTCCTCCAATTCATAAGAAAAAAACCTTGTCTAATCAGGGAGCTTGTTATTCAGATAACAACTCCCTGGTCTAAAACACCTCCATACAGAATTTGCATTGAGCTTAAACCGTTCAAAGCCATATTCACCAAATACCCTGTGTGGACTCAATTGGGGCTGACTGCATGATCATTGACAAGCAGAGTGAAACTACTGTTTGAAGTGATGTCAGTCAAAATGCAGTCACCAATTGTATTTAGAGACATGATCATATTCCTAAATATGTTTGAGGTGATGCCAAAACCCCTGTAACAAACAAAACAGAATTCCCTGTTGCTTTATCTAAGCGGGAGACAACTTCTTTGATTCATATGCAATAAAATCCTCTCATTACTATGAAAGAAAGTCCAACATATTACTTTACAATTATTCGAATTATTTTTACAATTTTTTTTACAAGTTTGAAAGAACTTCATTTTCCTTTAGAACGTTATCTTTTCATAGGTTTAAAGATCTAGTATAGTGTGCTTTACCACAGAAGTGAGTGCTTTACGGAGTAACGCGTTGTGGACTCATTAAATTTTTTAGTGACTGAAGCATGGGCGTCAATCCTGGGGGGACGGGGGGACAAGTTCCCCCATATTTCGATGGGTGGGGGACAATATCAAATGTCACCCCCACATTTGCGTAAAAGAGTAGGGTTGTGGTTCTATTTGACTGGCTTTTTGAGTGGCATGTAGGTTTGTTGCGCAATTGTTAAGTGTCTCGATGAAGATTCTGAGTGCAGATTTCGTCAGGGAAATCTTATTTAATGACAAAATTTCGGCGCCCTTCGCGAGCATGCGTCACGAAGCGCGCATCCTTCTCATGACCATTAAAAAGGTAATTATACATTGAACTATTCTGATCACAACACTCTCCGAAAACAGACATACATCTCCAAACATCTGAAGGGGCCTCGCATCAATATGGGATCATTCAATCAGTGGCATACGCAGAGGGGAGGGCCATTCGGCCATGCCACCCTCACTGATTCCGATTTTTTTAAGTTCCTAAAAATACGTAAATTTTTTAACACAAATTTCACTTCAAAAGGTAGCATACTTGGCACCAGAATGCATGTAAGGACATCTATTTTTTCAAAAATTTTCAAAGGGGAGGGGGAGGGGACACCCCCTCCCCTTGGACCCCTCCCCAGGCCGGCGATCACACAACATACTGCACCCCCCCCCCTTGAGAGAAATCCTGAGTACGCCACTGCATTCAGTCTAATTTGTAGCATGATGTGGAAGGTTGAAAGTACGTTGTTGCCGTTAAACATTTTTCAAAAATTTTTACAGAGCGCTTCGCCGAAGCCATTATCGGTATAGATGGTGATTGTTAACCTTTTACCGTATGTGCATGACGGGCTCAGGCAAAAAGGGTTATCATTTTTAAAAAATTATAACTCTGTCATGCAACATCCACTAGCCTTTATTTTACCATCAAAATGAAGCCAACAAAAAGATCTATCGAATGCCACCATTTTTTTTTGGGGGGGGGGGGTTCGTATTTGACATTGTTTCATAAAAAATCGTTAAAAATTTTTTTACATTAAAAAAATATACCAAAAATTAAAAAAAATGCTAAAAATGACGTAATAATTTAAAAAAATCAGTTGAGGCACTTAGAAAGTCACCCTACTCACTTTTTTTTTCTGAATACCTAGGAACCTATACAAACACCATAAGAAGTGATGAGGTGTCAGGGGTAGGGAATTTAGAGATATTTGAGGTATAATTTTCAAAAATTAGTCATTTTCAGTCAAATTTTACATTTCCATCCCAAAAACCCCCTCCCAATAAAAAATTACCTAAGTCAACAGGGGAATGTCCAAACTTTTTCATTCAAACACCAAAATGTCCGTTATGAGCTACCTTACGCAGAAATACCAAGAAATATGAAGAAATGGCAAGGGTAGGGTGAGTAAGAGAGTTTCAAAGATCCAAGCAACTGCATTTTTCAAAAATGAGTCAAATTTGGCCCAAAACATGCATTTCTGACCCAAAAATCCCCTCCCAATATCAAAAATTATAACCCACAACACCCCTCCGACTTTTCCACTCACTAAAATGGCCATTCAGAGCTACCTTATAAAGCCATGCAGCTCTATTTATAGATCCAAAGTTGTTTACGTTTCACTGTGCACTGAGCCATAGCGTCCTGTGTAGAGGTTAAAGTGATGCCGTGAGTTTGCAAAAAGGAAAAACATAAGATTTTGCTTCATCTTATGTCTTTCTTTATTCTTAAAAATGCCACGAGTGCTTTACAGAGTTGAAGAATACAATTTGAAAGCTCAAAATGATAGTGATAATCTCTGGAAGTAACCTAAACAGCATAAAATCGGTAAATTTTTGAAGGCCTTTTTCAAAAAACGGTCCTTATTATACGACATTAAACCACGCCTACAACGAACCTGATGTTGAACATGCAATGTTATTGAGGTGTCACCAAGTTAAAAAAGACGTACCATATCACTCCAGCCTGACTAGCTCTCGCAGGGAGTTGTTATTTCCATATAACAACTCCCTGCTCTACGGTAGCCTACAGCTGTTCGCTCACGACCACTGATCTCTACTATAACCAGGGAGTAATAACAACTCCCTGCTATAACAAGTCTCACGACCAGAGAATGCATGTTCTTGCGTAATTGCTTCATAACACTTACTTTATACACTCAATGTAGCTTCCTCAATACTACGTAGTACAGGCCGCAGTCTTTCACTCTTTGGTACGCGTTACAGTACCGATTTGAATTTGGACGTTACAGGTTTACAACGAAAAGTTACACCAATACTATCGCCATGAGTAAGAACGTCAAAGACGATGGTAAGTGCACATAAAGGCAGAGCATCTAACGGTAGCCTAAATTAGGCTTAATTTACACAGAGGTACCACTGAGCCAGTATACTATAGCCTAAGTTAGGCCACTACAGTAAAACGGGGTAGTGGTATTACCATGCACTCTGTACATTGCAATATCAACGTTAGCACATTTTTGATTAAGGCTGTTGCCGGAATTCGCACAACAGGCCTAATTATTTCTCCCTTACTGTTCATATGGGTCACTCAAAGGAATCACTGAAATTTTAAACTCGATTTTTTAATGTTTTTTACTTTTTGCAATCTCACGGCATCACTTTAATATAGTTCAGTGTGTGTGAGTTCAGTGTGGGCTGTATAGCAAGAGTAAAATGGGCATATCTTCCTCATTATATGTCCAATTTCCTCAAATTTGGTATCAAATGAAAGAGAAAAGGAAGCTAAACAATTTCCTGCACCATAAATTACAAAATAATAGTGATCTGTATGGGTTTTCTACAATTTTCTATGAAAATTCGTATTACGTCATCTAATTTGCATATTTGCATACATAATGAGATTAGTTTACAAAAATAAAATATGCATTCAAATTCCCTCTCTTTGCTCTTTACAATGATATATAGGTTCTTGCAGAGAATATTCTTCTAAATCAACCAAAAAATTCCTGAATATATTCCTCTGTTTAAAAAAGTGTAAAAAAGTGAAGACCTTATGGAAAAGGCTACACTTACGGCTAAAAAGCATTCTGAAAACGCCTATAGTCCATCACACCTTTGCTATGCTACGATCAGCTCCAAAAATATCCCAAAGATAGCACCATTTTGCATCTAGGCAACCTTAAATTAACAAAAATTTCTCAAAGGGGAGAGGGAAGACCTCTCCCCAAGGATGACACCTTTAAATAGTGACAAAGGAATGATTCCCACTGCTGTATACAAACGCAGGGTGCATAAAAAGTGACATTTACGCGCCGCCACCGCAGTTAGTAAAAGCATCCAGCCAGTCGGAAAAATTAGAATTCACTAAATTATGGACATTTTCCAGCCATATATGATCAGCTCCAAAAATATCCCAAAGATAGCACCGTTTTGCACCTAAGCAGCCTTAAATTAACAAAAATTTCTCTTCTCAAAGGGGAGGGGATCCCCCTCCCCTTAAACCCCTCCCCAGGACGACACATTTATGTAGTGACAAAGGAAGGATCCCCACTGCTGTATACAAAACGCCGAGCGCATAAACAAAGTGCAAATTTACACGCCTCCACTCAGTTGGAAAAAACATCCAGCCAGTCGGAATTTGGAACCTTCACACCCCCAAACATATCACCCTAGCAACGGGCCTGGTCGGGTCCATGATCTCCGACAATGATCCACGCTGCGAAGCGTGGTTTCAGCTATTTTGGGACATAATGAAAATAACATCTTGAAGTAATTCCGTGGACTCCCGTGTATTTCACCTGGCAGATCATCTATGATGGTCATGTTAACTTTGAAATGATAATTCTTATTAGAATAGGGCGTCAGTCATCATAAGGGGGAGGGGGGAGGAAAGGGCCTATAGGAAGACACCCCCTCTTCAAAACCAAAGGGATTGGTTTGTGCTAAGTCATGTATGTCCCCCGTCCTCCTCCCCCCCCCCCCCCACACACACACATTTGAATACGGATTGACGCCCCTGGTCTGAACCTAATTTCAATCACGATAATGAAAGATCTAGACTTCCATATGTTCAGTATATCATACTAGTTATTACTACTTAGCCCGGTCAGGTATATCTTGTTTGTCTATGACGGCTACATTTCGTTCACCATTGTGAAGAACTCGACGTGAATCCTCCAACATATTGTACGTTAAAGTATAGCAGCTAAGCTTCCCAAAATTCCTAGCCTTTTATACAGGAAACCGAAATTAATATTGTTTCTTAGGTAGAAAAAGAGGCCATTGCGACAGAAACTTCCAACTTTGAGCCATGTGGTTTTACATCAACAAGTGAGATGAAAAACAGCTTTAGAAAGTATAGTATTGTAGGCTAAACCCGACCAAGTTTGTTAAGAGCTATTTCCTTGGTTCAGACACACAACCGCGGGAGTGACGTCATCATTACGCAGGCGTGTAGTTACATGCGGGTCACGTGACTGATAAGCTATGGCCAGATTGCAGTACAAACCGACGTCTTGGGCAGAATGATACATGTTCAGTTTACATGAGTATAGATACTCAGAGTAAATTTTTCTTTTTTAGGGTGCTCTGTTCAATTGGGAAGTTTTTATTGATTCCTTGCCGAAGGCAAAAGGAATTTGTGCAATCAAGCGCGAGTGTATGTATGTATGTATGTGCGTATGTATGTGTGTATGCGTTTGAGTTTTGAGGAGACTCGAAAATTTTTGTGCAAGGTTTCAAAACGGGCAACTATATGGTTCTGATTAGATTCCTTTTTGTTGGCAAAAGAGGTTCATTTGTTATCTGGTGGCAAAGTGGTTATTTCTTAGTCTAGTACGTCCGACTGTTAGCCTAATAGATTCGCATTTACACTGCAAGATGCAGATATTGGATTTCTGTACGGGCAACATCATTTTTGAACTAACGTAGTGAAACCGTTGATTGTGGCCTGCTTACACTCTAACAATGCCCATTCAGATTTGATGAGAATCTTATTATTAGAGGGACACTGAACAGGAAAAGTAATGAATTACTTGGTTTTAGAAATAATTAGAATTGATTCATTTTTGAACCGGATCTAATCAAATTTTTGAATAGATTTCCTATTCAGTGCCCCTTTGAATAGGCATTTTAGAGTGTAGCTGACTAAAGGGTCGCTTCTTCCATTGGCGTAAACAAGAAGGGACAGAGAATCCCCCAGTGAAATGTCTCGCCTCCGGCTTTCCTCTAAATGACGTTGATGCGTAAAATTAAAAGGTATTGCACGAAAACTACAGAATGCATTGTAAGCCTAAGGTAACCTAAACTTTTTCGTCTGGGGTAATAAAAGTATATAATTGATAAAGCAAGCAGCTTTAGAGGTTTTGAGGTAAATATATATTGATATGATGTATTATTTTGTTAAGAATTGACTAGTTTTCTCTATGGGACGTTAACAGATACATAGACATAGGCATGCAATAAGTTTAATGCACTTCACGTCAGAGAGCCATAGAAAACGATTCGCGCCACCACTCAGAGAACAAGGTTGAGAATCGTTAGCCTCATCACACTTTTCGATTCCTCGCGGAAGGTGAAAGGGATCTATGCAATCATGCTGGCGAGTGTATGTATGTGTGTAGGTGTGTGCGTTTGTATACATGTGTAAATGTATGAATGTGTTTGGGACGCTTGGCTTGTAAACACGATATCTCAAGATAACAATGATGGATATGCTACTTCTCATACTAGGCTTATGGATTTCCCACATCGAGAGAAAAATATTCGGTTTTCTTTTTGGAGCTCATTGGTAATGTGAGCTCAATAGGGGTCATAAGCCGAATCATCGTAAACACAGTATTCCTAGGTATGAAGCATGGATACGATTCCTACTTGGCAAGTGAATACTTCTTTTATTTTACAATTCCTTTAAAAAGATGTGTTGGTGTTTTAGCTGTTACAATAAGAAATGTTTTAAGTATCAACGAACAACAGGAAATATGAGCAAAATAGTACTTTAATTGACTTTGTTTTTGAAGAAGGAAAAAGAACAGTCTATGGTTTTAACATCTTTATGATCACCCTACCGCTGCTAGAATTACAAGTTAGTTCCTCATTAGTGCACACATATTCATTTTATCTGTCAGATGTAAAAGAAAATTGTATTACAGAATGTAGTCAAGAAATAGTTATGTGCTACCAGCTTTGTTAAGAATATTGAGACATATTTTTTAACCAATGAGGAGACAGTAGCATTCATGCTTAATTCGTCTTTCACGTTCATGAGAACTGTCCTTCGTACTTACGTACAATGCTAAAATCGTTCCATGACGATTAACAGGACATATTTTCCAACTGCAGTCAATATAATCAGGTCAACTATACATGACATGATCAACATAAAACAACACACATTAAAATACTTTCAAATGAATTTGAAGCACGTTTTAATTTAAAATAAAACAGATAAAATTTGGTATTAATGATATGTATCTTACATTTGTCCTCAGTCTGAACTTGTTTCATTCCCCTTTGGGTTTCTTTTTTTACATTTGAGAATAGCGCCATTACTTATTTTGCTTAATATCTTTGACGAAAACCAAACTGTAATAATATACAATCCTTTCTGCCTTTATTCTGTGTCAATCGTCTTAACTTGTCCATCCCGTTTCAGAGGACCTGACGTCACTCTCGGACAGGGTACAAGGCCCAATCAGAATTCATGCAGTTTCAAAACTAGAATATTGATCATGATGTTTAGCTAGCAAGACTTTCTCTTCTAAAAAAATCTCAAAATTCTGTTCAAAGTGTGCAATGACCGGTTCATACTACAGTATGGTGAAATGAAGCTACGAAGGGTGAACACTGCTAAACTCTGAGCTATAGCCGTGATTGGCTCAAGAGAGCAAGGAACGACCGTGCATGGTTCTGACAGCTTTATAGCGACGTGAAAATTTGGAACTACTTGAGAAACCTGCCACTATCCTTTAGATCACACGTCAATGATTCGATTGTAGATTCTTTTACTTTCTCTTGTATCCCTTTACGTCATTTCATTCTTTACTCATGTAATTTGTACAATAATGTTCCTAGTCTATACCAGTGGTTCCCAACGGGGGCAGTACCCCCACCTGGGGACTTTTCGCAACGAGGGGACGATAAGAACCAAGGGGGCACCAGGAGGCGTTTGGAAAAGAAGAGATACGAAATTTAACCCCGGCTAAGGAAAGATACCAAGTATTTTCCTCCAGCTAAAATTCAAATTAGTATGTATTGCAGAATAAGAAGCTAAGGTACAACTTACTGTGTTTAAAGTCGATGAGAACTTTTAAGTTGAAAACTTCCCGGTCTCTGAAGCGGTGTCACAATCTCGAAAGGGGTAGTTTCTATCTCGGATGTTGAGGTTTGGACTACAACCTTATTTCAAACGCATTGCCTAAAAGTAGCAGACGTTTCGCAGCCGTGCATGATAACAGTAGCTTGGCTGAGTACTTGAGCAAAAGACCAGATAATATTTTCAGTTGGAAATGACTATCAGGCTAAGGAGTGTAGCTCATGGAAGACTGCTCCTACCGAGAAAGAAAGCGTTTTGTGGGTCAGAGAAATTGAAATAAGGAGTGATGTTAAAGAAGTGGATCAAAATTGTCCTGTGACTTTTATCTCGAATGTAATTCTTGCCTTGCTGTTCATAGAAGCACATACCGACATAATTGACAGCTGTAAATAAATGAAAAATAACAGATAACTTTTTCAATGCACATGCAGCGTTAGGAGCCTCTAAGGAGGGTCCCTTGACTCCCTGCCTATAGCCTATATAGGAACGCTTTACACCGTGGACCCCTTAAATCTTCCCCTCTTTTAAAAATGTTTCTCCACCTCTGATGCCGGTAAAGGCTTCACACCTTTGTTAATTGTGCGTTTAGGGTTGCCATCACTAAAGGAAACCCCTTGCCGCTTTTGTGTGTTTTTACTACTCTCGGCAAGGCCCACAGATGTAAAGGTTGTGTGTTCAGAAGTAATACTATGTCACAGACATGGAAGGGACATTTGTCCAACCCCATATGGTGAAAGGGGGCGATGAGCTGAATAAGATTGGGAACCACTGGTCTATACGAACTAATAGTTCCATTAAAGTTATACAAAAAAATATGAACAAAACTTGTGTCGCAAACTCCTCCGAAACAGTAAGTCTGATCAACTTCAAACTTGGTGGCTAGCTACTACTGAAAACTTGTGCATGCGTTATTGATAGTGTCATAGGTCAAATGTCAAATTTGCTAAAAATAGGGGTTTTTGACATTATTTGCGCATCAGTATGTTAGAAAAAGTAACAAAACCACATGATAGATTAGAAATGATGAGATAATTTTTAAAATAGTGCGTTGTGGTTGCTAACGGTGGGGTCAAAGGTCAAAATGTATGCCAAAGGTCAAATTTGCCTATGATTTTGCGAAAAAGTGTGTCGAGAACTCTTCCTCAATCTGATCAAGTTCAAACTTGGTAAGTAAGAAACTGGTCATGAAAACGTGTGCATGCGTAATTGATGACGTTATAGTTCAAAGGTCAAATTTGCTAAAAATCGCTTCTATGCATAATTTACCATCAGTATGTTAGAAAAAGTAATAAAATCTCATGATATACCACGACTGATCAGACAATATTTAAAATAATGCTTTTTGGTTGCTACGGGTAGAATGAAAGGTTAAAATGTAAGAAAACGGTCAAAATTGCCTAAATTTTGAGAAAAAAAGTGTGTCGTGAACTTTTCTGCTAAGGGTAGGGTCAGGTCACAATGTAGGTCAAAGGTGAAATTTCCGAAAAAGGATGTCGCAAATTCATGCTTCAAACCGGAGATGAGCTCCGCAACTTCATGGATTGCCCTAGCTTGGAAAACACGAATTTAGACGGCTTCGCGTACAGGTATGCTAAACTGAAAGCTTCTCGTATGCTAAACTTGGCGTCGCGTAGCTCAGCTTTTGGTTTCTCGTGTGCTAAATTTACGTTATTTACGTGTGCTAAAGTTACGTTAGATGAAGTTGGCTTCGCAAACGTTAAATTTGGCTTCTTAATGCTGTAAATCTCCTCTCGTAGCTTCCGTAGAGTCCTGAAGGCAATGATCAACCATACTGCGTTAGTTACGCATACTAAGCAGGCAGTTTTTGTAAATATCTTTAAAGCTTCGTGAGCGTCTTCGTCTTCTTTTTTATTATGGATTTCCAAAATCCAATATCTGCTAGACATAGCAGAAATAACCTTGAGTACATACACCTTACCGCTTCATCGGGCATATGAAAATAAGTTAATTTGCATCAGAGTTCATTTTTGGACTGTCGGTTCCATATACTTCGATATTCAATCATTATTCGATCTTCGTGTTCTAATGTGCAAATGTAGAAAAATTAAAAGTACACTACATCATTCTAATATGACTTTTAATACATTTGTATCCTACAGAATTACATCCAGGGCCGTCTTAAATTTCACCTGCAGGTTCTGTGTAATTCTTGTAGGTAAGAGCCTTGAGCGTTAGATAATATTTTTAACTACCTAATTTCTTAGATTTATTGGGGGCTGCCTCTTCCTGGCCAGAAATTGCCTCTCCTCTGCCCTGCCTTGCAAATGTCCCTATCAATAGAATATAAGTTGACGTATGGTGCTACTTGAAACTTAATCATAGGCGAAGAAGAACCCTATACTACTTCTCAAGTAGGTTTTTGGACAAAAACGTGACTGAAATTCTTGAGTAATACAAGTTTTTCTAGAGCAAAAAGGGCTTACCCCCTTGAAAAATATTCCGTACAAGTAGCAACATTAAGTTTAAAATGCTTTTGTAGATTAAACTTCTTCAGTAGTGCGTCAAGTTCGATGTTATGCATTCACTTTCCTCAAATAAAAGTTTGTCCAGGCTGATTTTAACTACGCGAATGAAGAACTAAAATGATGAACAAGACAGAAAGGCTTGTCTCTCCTGTTGATATATTCCATTTGTAATGCCTGAAGAAATCTATGAATTAATTTAACTCAATCTGAACGCAATAAAACGCCTCTGGTGTTTCTTATCCCATCAGAAGTAACTGAGTAAAAGCGATTTAAAATGAATGATCACGGAAGTCTTTTCTATAGCGTGGAAATTTTAAATGTTTGTTCAACATTTGGCTGACCACTTCCATCGAAAGCAGTTATTTTTTTCAAGACTCGCGAAATGCCTTATTTTCCATGTACGTCGAATTTTCACTTCCAACGGCTGATGCTGATCTCAAACGCAGCCCGTTTCTTTTCCTGGGGCATGCGCTTACCCTGACATTTCAAAAAATTTACTCTCGGTTGACTTATTCACTGACGACAAGAATACCAATCGATGGAATTAATGCTGGCCAAAGAACTTTTAAAATATTACACGAAAACATTTTTTGTCACGATTTCTGATAATGAAAATTTTCTTGAAGTCACGGACAATTTGTGCGTCACAGTGGGAATCTAAGTAACTTCTGTTTATAGAACACAGACGTATGAAATGTTAGGGTACATGTTTTGAGTAAAAGATTGTTAGAGGAATTTCAAGAAATTGATTATCTATGAAGATATGGAGGAGTCATGAATAGTTCATGCCACGTTCATGATGTTGAGAATACAAAAGAATTATGTGCCTTTCAATGTACTGTTCTTAGGAGGGCAACTTCATGACAGTTACATTTTGCTGCTAAACCAACCTTACTTTGACTTCGCTGGATAGTTGGTTAAACGCAATGAATGGAAAGAAAACCTATGTCATCTTTATGCTGTATTGACTATGTCCCCTCCCCCCTGTTTTATTGTCTAAGTGGGGTAGATCAGGTTATCAACAGTGGCGTAACAGTGGCGTAGCCAGGATTTTTGAGCAGGGGCACTGGGCGGTCGCGAACTTTTCCTAGTGGCACAATTTCTGAATTCTCTCCCTCTCAATAGGGCTTATATAACTGTATATTCCAAAATTTTCCACGGGGCACCAAGGGTGGCACGAATTTGTCGTAGGGGGCACGTGCCTCCTCGTGCCCCCGGTAGCTACGCTACTGGTTATCAAACCGATCGCCGAGGGGCGTTGCAAATGCAAGGGGCTGAAATGTTTATCTGTGGAAGATGTTTGTGTCACTCAATTGTATCTTTGAGATCATCGTTTCAGCTAAACTCTGCACCCGTACTCACAGGATAAACAATAAATTAACAACTGACATTTTGTAGGAAGACCAATGTCATGTCCGCATTAAATATAGACCTAGCGTAAAATTATATCTATCTTTGTATGGGATGATAAAGAACGGATTCCAAAGTAGGTCGAGCCAACAAATATCCCCTTTTTTGTCAAAAGCTCTTTGGGAGTTTGAATACATTTTCATCAGAATATATTGCTCTGTTTGTAAGGCGCCTTTTTAGTCATTGCAATTCTGTTGCGCAAAGTTGTAAACAGGGCGAGTACCTTTTACGAAAACTTCGGTCAGTACTGTATGTTGAAATATCATTATTTTCAAATTCACTCTACGGATTAGTTTTTAGTCAGTGTTGGGAAGGATCCCATAGAAACTTAATTTGTCTATTTTACTTTTATGGAAACTACTTGAGATTATTTCAGTCGACTAGTTTATTTACAGTGGACAAGTAAATAGTTTTGTCTTTGCAAAGCAGCTAATACCTAAGCATGATGAAGTAAAGCACTTCATATCGGCAAGGTATACCTTTGCTAGTGAGATACATGATGCACCGACCAAGCACAATAATGCTCAACTGGTTCAAAACAAACTACAACCAGTAAAGCGTAATGCAATACGGCAGCAAATCATTTTTAACATCTACTAAAAGGAATGGCGCTATTCGTAAAACAGATTAGAAGTCTGTTCCATCAAAAATGTACTCAAGTTCACCTCAACGTGTATTGAACTGGTTGACTTCACGTTTTCACTAGATCCAGGATTCACAGAAGGAAAAGAAACACACAAGAAATTGGAACCATTTTGAAGATGAAATCCTCTGATTTACCCACATCTTGCACTAACAATATGTCTCAGATATTGTCATCAGTCTATCGGTTTGCTCAAAATTTGAACTTGATCTCTTAAATTAAGATAAAACATATTAGAGAATTTACAGAGTCGGCAAAAAATCTAATGAAAAGATGCTAATGACAAGTAAGCAGAGGAGCACATGTAGGCCTAGCTAAAATGCTTAGCCTATGTTAGGAGAGGGGGTTAGTTTGGCAACAAAGTAACACCTTACTGTAAACTAAGTAGATCTTGCACAGTGTACAAGCCTCCTTATACCATATTTTTTAATGAATGATCGCCCTCTACTTTTAAGGGGGCAAAATTATGTAACGATATCATTTTCGTCGCAACTTTCAGCCCATACGAGGCTGCACTGGATTATACACGAGAACAGACTATCTCCCATTAGACATTTCAGTATTAAGCACTTAATTCTTTTTTGATTCCTTGCCAAAGGCAAAAGGAATCTACGCAATCACGTGGCTGAGTGTATATACGTAACTGCAGTGTACGTGGGTGTGTGTTTGTGAGTTTTGACGGTGACGCTTGTCTTGTACACATGACATCTCAAGGTAGTATGATGTTGGGTACTTTTCATACTTGGTATATAAATATGCCATATAAAGAGCTTTGTATTATTTTTAGTGGACTTCAAAGGTTATTTAAGGTCACCAAAGGTAAAATACTGAGTCATTCCTAAACATGATATTGAAAGATAGGAATGATAGATACTTTTAATACTTAGCGTGTAGATTTGTCATATTAAGAAAAAGAAGCGTATTGTTTTGGTGGAAGTCAAACTTCATCCGAGGTTACCAGAGGAGAAATTACGGAAACCTTGTAAACTGCTTACGATTTCTCAAGATAACAATGATGGGCGCTTTTCATGACTGTATAGATTTGTCATGTGAAGAAACTTGAAGCTTTCTATCGTTTCTGGTGGAGGTCAAATGTCATTTGAGGTCACCAGAGTTCAAAAGATGAAAACCTGATATATAAAATCTAGGTCTTATGGATAAGTTTAATACTAAATGTATTGATTTTTCATGTTTAAAAAAAAATCTTCTGTTTTGGGAAGTCAAAGACTTCATGTTTTTCATGGGTCATGTAAAGTCACCAGAGGTCAAATTGAGAAAAGTCGTTAAAATGACAACTCAGGAAGGATAACTTTGAGGGATCTCAAACTTTGCATGTAGATGCTCTCCATTAAATGAAAGGATCCTACCCTATTGATGGAGGCTAAAAGTCGTTTGAGGTTAGCAGAGGTGAAACTTTAAGATCTTGTAAGTATAGAATATTCCGAGTACTGAATCATAAAACAGACCTTCTGGTTAATCACTTTTCATGACCATTAAATTTCCAAGCATTACCAAAAGAGGTTGTTTCTTTCACTGACACGTCACTCAAAGCACGAGTTGATTTCACAAAGGAAATGCATAATGCAATTTTTGGCTGAAGCACCACCGTTCCCTCCAGTGTCTGCCTGAGTAGTAGATCAAGAGTTTGCTTCCATTCTCCCATAACAACAGTTACAAACGTAGCTGCTAATTACGACCCAGAATTTGTTTGTAGAAACGACTTACACCAGTGGCTCTCGCTATGTGATAGGGAAGCTGATGTAAAATAAAAAGTAGCATTCAAACAGTGACAAAAGAACAACTATTGACTTAGATGTGTTAAATAATTATTTTTAGGTTTTATCACAAATTCATATTGCATCTTTCCGTGGTAAAAGTTTCTTGTTTCGGTTGATCTTCCGCAAAGAGCAGGCTGTCTGCACAAATGCCAAAGACCTTCCGAGAAGGTTGCAACAAAGTTGACTAAATCAGCCTAACCACTTTATCCTATAAGAGGCTCGGAAGGATGATCCGTAGATTTACTTTCTCCGCTTAAGATCATTAAGGAGGCCCAATGAACAATTTGATTATCTCCCATTTAAAATCAATCTATTTTCTACAATACAGATTTTCAAACCTATAAATTGAATTTCACCAATACTCTACCCATTTGACCGTTTTATACACCATCTGAAGACATCCGTCACTGATGAGCGCTCTAGGCACATACGAAAAGAGCAATTATTTTAGAGTCAATATCAAAGTAAAAACTGGTTCAAATCGGATTTAATTCTGAAGTTGAGGCTTCTGGGTGAATTTTCTTTAAAGTGTACCTAAAGTCTAGAACTACAAGAATACATGTTTTAGAGGTTGGAATATGAAATCTTAATCATCCAATTCCCTTTGCAATATCTTGTTCCGTTGCTGAGATATAAAATGTTGATATTTATTAAATTAATTTGAAGTAGTCCATACTGCAATAATTTGCGATGTCCTTTTTGTAAAACTCACATTACCTGCTTTTGTTTCCTTTTTAAATTAAAATTTTTATATTACCTTGAAAAGCTTGCTGTGTACGGAGAGGGCTTGTTTAGTCAAGTCACTCTATAACAGTGAAAAAGTGATAAAATTTTGGAACAAGGCGCAATGGCTATCTGAAAAACAAAGAAATACAAAGAAATAAAGACTAATTGGAGTAGTACAAGAATGACATCACAAATGATTTCCCAATCTACCATTTTAAACTGAGTGAATAAACTTCAACATTTAATAGGCTATCTACTTCAGAAATATCCTGTGAAGATGGGGTTAAATTTGGATTCATTTCTCAAACTTTGCAACATGTAGTCTTGAAATTTCAGACTTTAGGTACACTTTAAGGTAAAGGAAAATGAACTGTGGTTGCACTCACTAGAGCCTTAGGCCTATTTGTTCTCCATTTTCACTGTAGGCACGATTCTGATATTCTGCTTCAAAGTTCAAAATCTCCGCAAACTAAATGACGATTGACTAATAGCAATGTTACGTGATAGACAAGGACTCTCACATGGCACTTGTAATATGCAATTCTTTCCCAAATTATTGTTTCAATAAAAAGCTTGCCCAATATTCAAAGTATTTGTTTGTTTAAGTGAGTGATGTTCCGTGAGCAGAGAAACCAAAAATGCATTCACGGAAATTGTCAGATCAAATCACATTGTATAGCGTATGACGTTGTTATTGCATGGTCACATAGAGGAAGGTCATACAAAACAGCTCGAAAATTGTTGAAAGAGTTATTTGCCAGGTTAAGTTACTTTCTATAGCCTAATCAAAACTTCCTTGTGAAATAGTTTCCTAAATGTTGGTGGAATATGGATTTTTCGGACATTTCTTACCCAATGTGGCAATATTTGAGTCGTAAGGACGTCTCTCTCCCAAACCACCGCGCTTCTTTACTTAAAGTATCTACATTATCTCGACTGAAAAGCGATATTCGATTAGTAGAGCCAGGGAAATGTTAGTTAGGGTAGCGTCTCCCCGGGGAAATTCTAGGGAGATGCTAGGTTAGAGCTGCATCTCCCTGGTAGAGATGAAATGGTGAGCTAATGCACGGCGAGAGATGACCTTTAACTGCGGAACGAATAGAGATCTTCGTTTAGCTTGTCACAATAAAAGCATCATCTGCGACAGACCCGAATGGCGGAAGCCACCCGTGTGCTTTTACGCAGGGCAGTAGCCAATGTACCGTAAGTGTCGATTGCTTCCAGTAGGTGTGCTGATCAGATTAACAGTGCACACACTCACAGTCATTCTGTCAGGTCGGAATCACGTGACTGCTTTGGTATTTCCTTTCTAAACATAAAAAATTGACGTAAGAACACTTCTAAAGGCCAAGAAAAGTGCAAAAGAGTGCCATGTATATCAGACTATGTAAGGAAATGTGTGTTAAAAACATAGGGGAAGGTGGAAGAAGAGGGGACCCGAGAGGGGTAATGGGGTAATGGACATCTATAATGAACAGTTTTCTAACCAAACAGTCCGGGAGATTCTCCCGTTTGGGGGAAAACCAAAATTCTCCCGAACGGGGGAAAACTTATGCAACACATTGTATAGGCTTGCCAGCCTAACAAACACAAGGTTAAGCAAGAATGAAAACCACTTAAAAACTCAAAAACGGCGTGGTGAACCACCGATTAGGATGTGGCTTTTCTGTAGCTATGGCAATAAACCTTCCAAATATACATTTAATTCCATATCATTAGACCGACAATTTTTGCAAGAGGGTCCCAAAACCCATTTGCCATTGACAATGCACACAAAAGACGTGTGGGATTATGGGTAAAATACACAAAACGGCGGTTCACATGACCAAATTTTCTCCCGATCGGGAGAAAAGTAGATTCTCCCGAATGGGGGAATCTCCCGAACTTCCAAACGCACTGTGCGGATGGGCGAACTATTTTCTTATACTGAATGGTGACTTAACATTGGCGAAAACTATTAGGTTATTGAAATAAGCCTCTTGCCTTCTTTTGCATTCTTGTCCTAAGCATTTAGTACTTTTCTGGCAAGAAAGTTATCACTTGATTGCGACTCAGCAGTTGGTAACCTCTTGGTTGCTTTTTGTATCTCTTGTTAAATAATTTCGAAATTTTACACGTTAGGACTCCTTTAGAGCTTAACCACTGCCGGATATAAAGCACTCAGCATTCTGTTTTATGGACGCATTTGACATTTCCACGCATGGCACCACAGACTAACGAGTTACACCTAATGAAAACTTTCTGTATTTTGATTTCCTAGAAAGTTCATTATCCTGCGATCAAAAGTTCAGTGAACAAATCTGGCATCGTTATACAACACTCTTTCCACTTAAGTTTCGACTTTGATCGTCCATGATGGAATTTAATACGCTTGTATGCAATCTGTACTTTTATTGTCAGTCGTATGTATGCAAGTCAAAAACCATCAGCATTTAGTTGTGGTTGCAAATGACTAGCTTAAAATGCTATCAAAACACGACTAAATAGCAACGTGTTTATCTTTGAATGCAAAGATATTCACCCTAGGTGACTTTCTGAGACAGTAGGCCTAAAGTTAAATCATAAATAGTTGCTTCGTAATGATGTGGCCACAGTATGTATTTGTTCATGACTTATAGTACACAGTGGAAAGTAACTGATTCGTTTGTCTGTAATATGCAATATTTGTTTTGTGACACCTCATTACAGGTGTTGTACCTGTCTGCTTGTGAGAGTAATGAAATGCAATCTTAGAGGTTGGGAAATAATATTCGGTCTACTGCTTATACCTTGAACGTTTAAAGGAACGATGCATGGAAGCTTTAACATCAGTCAGCCCTAAAGTACACTTTGCAAGCAACATTAAAGAGGGATTTGCACCACCCCAAGTATGACTTTTACTTGGTGGTAAGCCCCGCCCATAAATGTCTTTACTGCTTTTCCTTGTGAAGACACAAACATAGTTCACTGCTCAAGGCCACATCCTGGTGAGCATAAAAGACCCCATGTGTAATCAAAACATTCTCTGTGCATGCTGTGTAAAATGAGCTGCTCTGCATCTTTTGAATTTTGTAACTCTGATGTCAATCAAAGAGTAGTCACCAACTGAGACTTTTGCTTACCCTCAACTAAAAGTCATACTTGGGGTGATGCAAATCCGTCTTTAAACCGCAATTAAATGTGATTTTGTTCCTCCTCCGACTTGTTCAGAAAGTTGATGGTCATGGTATCGTAATTTATTGTCAAAGCTACCTTAAGTCAGGCTACCAGCTCAGCAATTCTGTTTTACATGTAAAAGGGATATCTACCCTCATCTGCATAATTTTGGTGCCACAATTTGCAGAATGTTCAAAGAAATGACTGTTTTGTGACACGTTTACAGTTCATTTCCAATCCCTCTCGACTCTGGTTTCCACGAATGTGTAGTCCAGGCTGCCCCGTCGGGGAAACTTTCCAGTTTCGTCGGAGAGCTTTAATAAGTATGCACGATAAAATAAATAATTCCCGATGACATTCAGTCGACCTGACGATTAACTTGATTTTGCTTTTAATTAAGCAGGGCAGTTTCTTTCATAAATATCCCATATATTCCAATTTTTCAATGAAAACACAGTTTCAACTTTTTCTTTAGAAAAACCAAAAAATTTCAAATTTTCTTCAATAGAAACCCAAATTTTTTGCACCCTTCTACATCCTTTCGGCAACCCTTCGCCTTTGTCGTGACATCGGGTTGCTCCCCCGGTCGGGAACTCCCCCTTTTCGGGCAAAATCATTGAGCCACCCCTGAGTAACTTAATCGTTGGGGTATGAAACGAAGACACGGGGAGGTTTGAGCTGTTTTTGCTTAAACATTCTTAGAAACTAATTGTGCGACAGACTGTCATTTCAGGCAGGCGTATACAAACGCTACAAAATTACGAAAACGACAGATACGAAAGATTACATTTTCCAGACTATTACTCAAGCACTTCGTCAACACGAACGCTTTTTCGGCGTCATGTAGGGTTCAGTTGTTATTAGGTTTTGATTGTTCTAAAGAATAGCACAAGACATACCTATATTTAAACCTTAAAGGCAGTAGACAGTCACCCCAATCAGAGTGAGTGTGCCCTGTCACTCTAGTCCATGAATGGCCTATTTTGATCATGTGACAATATTTTTGTTGATGAATTGAGAAATTCAAGGAGAATTTCTCCTTGCTTTACCTATTGTTTGTAATAGTTATGTTCAAAACGTCTTCAGAGGTGCTTGTAATGCAATAAGATGTCTGCAAGAGTTTGCTGATTTTTCAAAGCAAATTTTGGGGCGACTGCCTATTGCCTTAAAGTGAATCCACGATTAGTTCTTTGCTAAACGTGTAGCTGTTATTATAAGGAACAATTAGAAGCACTGAAAGACTACTAGACCTAAACTCTTGCCTTGATAAGTTTTAACAAGAAAAATCACACTTTAGCAATTCGGATCACGGTTCAAACTTCAGTTACAATTTCATATGGGTAAACAGAAGAAGCTTCACAGTGTTCCTGGTGTATCTTTACGCAGTTTGTAATCTATTAAGTTTGACAAATACCCCTTTGGAGGTTTAATGGGGGTAATGTACAATTTACTAATCTACTAGGTTCTGGTAACGTAGGTAGGCTAATAAATAAAGGTACAGATTAGTTAAAAGTTTGAGGGTCAGGAAGCCACTTGGCTCATCGAGGATCATATATCAGATTGATCGTCGATGATCATCGATGACATTTGCCTTCGCTTAAAGTATCGACTAAGTGAAACAGAGGGTAACGAGGCAGGGTTGTACTAATCGCTACAAATCCTGCTCCTGGGACCGCCTGGATTTCGGAGTACTTCAGCTAAAGACCAGATAGCAGTTTGGAAGTGACTGTCAAGCTAAGGACTGCAGCTCATGGAAGAATTATCCTGCCAGGAAAGAAAGCTTTTTGTGGGTCGGAGAAATTGAAACAAGGGGTGATATTGTAAAGTTGCTTTTGCTAGGAGAATTGTTACCTTCATAGCAGGTGTCGCATATGTACTCCTCTTTGGCGTACATACTCTGGTATTACAAGTGCAGCCAATATAAGTGCAGGAGTAATCTGCCGGGCGGACAAGGAGAATTGTAGCCTATGGAATGAGGAAGTCTGCCCTACTAAACTCTGGCACTTTTCTTGAAGACAAACTGGGTTTGTCGCAACAGCTGTCAAAGTAATCATGTGTATTGGCATGCAGGAAAAGACTTGCAGTGTGTAACCAAGTTATTGATTATCCGAATCCCTTAAAATCATCTGCAAACATTGTTAATTATGTTTTGAAGTAATAATTTTGTTATTTCATTCATTAGTAAAGCAGGACAGATATGGATAATATTACTGATAACCTAACCACAGATTCTGGGAATAGTATTCATCAGATTGTTTTGTTTTTCAAGTTGTTTTCACGGTTGATGATTCCCAGCTACATAAATACTCCCTTGCATCTGTTACTTTTTACAATGAAATAAGTGTAATGAAGACATAATCGCACAAAGTGTGATAAACGTATTGTAAAAGGTTCACTTCATTTAGCAAGCAACTTTACTAGAAGCATGGGTTTTGTACTCTTACCTATAGACCAGTGGTTCTCAATGGGACGTATCGCTCCTGTGAAGGTTTTCGCAAATCAGGAGGTGATAAGGACCAAGGCATGGGCGATTCGTGAAAAAAATGAATAACTAAATTTATGCTGGGCTAAAAAAGATACCAGATAGTTTCGTCCAGCTGAACTTTCAAGTTGAAATGCAATGAAATGGGGATAAAATGGAGCCATCAAGTCGAGTAAGTCTGACATTCTCTCTTTTGGTTCACTACCAAGTTGGTAAATTATTACACCTGCTAGATGCCAGGAAATCGCCTTTAACTGCTGATTTTCAAAGTTCTCCTTGTGACCCACATACCTTCATCGGTGGCTGTGGAAGCGGGGCTATGGGGTCCATGGATCAAAATTGTCCTGCTACTTTTATCTCAATTATCACAATTTATTTCTTACCTCGCTGTTCATAGAAGCACATAATGAGATAATTGACAACTGTAGATAATTAAATAATAATAGATAAATTTTTCAATACACAGGGACATTGCAGCATGAAGGACCGCCAAGTAGGACATTTTGACTCCCTGACCACAGGGGACGCTTAACACTTTAGATTCCCCGAAATATCCCCCACTTTAAGCAATGTTTCTCCACCCCTGACCCCGATAAAGGCTTCACACCTTTGTTAATCGCAGGTTTAGGATTTACCATCACAAAAGATAGCTCTCTACCGTTTTTGTCTGTATAGACTACCCTGGGCCAGGTCCACAACTGCAAAGGCTGTATGTGTACTAATGCTATGTCATATTCTTGGGAGGGGGCGTTTGTCCAGCACAATGTGGTGGAAAGGGGTGATGAGCTGAATAAGCTTGAGAATCACTAATTTTTTACAATTAAATGAAGCTCCATCTTTTGAAAGGTATGAGCAGACGTCTCTTTGTCTCTTTTAAGGTTTAACTGTTCTGTCCTCAAGTCTGTATATTTATTTTCAGGCTTGCTTTTTTGACATATCTCAATATCTGGCTGTAATGCCGTAAAAAGTCATTACGGATAACGTTGAAAGAGTTCTGACTCGGGGTCCAAGAATCGAAACATTCTGCATTTACGTTCACAGCCTTGGACAGGCACATATTCTCCTGATTTTCCTTTCAATTTTTGACCCAGAAGACGGAGCGCTGAGGCTAAAACTAGAGGAGTGTTGAGGAAACTGTTGCGAAACTTTTTATCACGGCGACCCAAATGGCATTAGAGCTCAGCAGGGGGGGGGGGGGGTTCATAAGGGCCCTAGAGTAGCAAAGTGTCAAGGGAGGAAGGACAATTAATAAGAACAAAATACAACATTCCAAACCGCGTTGCACCCCCACCCCCATATTTCATGTCAGTTGGTAGAAATTTCAAGTCGAGACCCAAATCGTATGAGGCTTTTGATGATCTGAAAATGAATCAGTGGAGAAAACTTTTGCTTCTTACGTTAACCAATTCGATTAACTTGTTGTGTAAATTTTAGCAGCTCCCAACTTATTTTGATAATCCATCACAATTTATATACGTTAAGTAATATATTGACTTAAAATTACATCGTTTTCATTTAGTAAAAATGGCAAGAATCTGTCTCATCCGAAATTTGACGTTAACTAATATTTATATATCAGGTACAATCTTTTACACCGCTATATGTTCATGTTAGTCTCAGAATCGATTTCACCGTTCGATCGCCACATAGGCGTAGGAAGCTGTTCTCGGCCGGGGGCAGCTGAACGTTATTTGGGACCGCCATGCTGGGGGAGGGTATGCCACCCCCTTTGGAAAAGTTTTGAATATTTGAGGGTCTTCAGTAGCAATTTGGTGCATCATATTGGGCAAATTTTAAGGAAAATTACTGCAATTTTTGACATTTTTTACAGAGGTAACAAAAGGGGGATAACCGTCTTTGAATGGGGGAAGCATACTTCCACCTAACCAAATTTTTGATTGGGGGCTTTACTCCCAGACCCCATTCCTCTTCTTCCTACGGCTATGGATCGCGATATTCATCTACTTTCAAATTCCTCATTACAAGTTTGTTCAGAGCAAGTGTGATCACATTCTTTATTAACCCTAGGCGGTCAAAATGAAATCAACCTCAAGCTCGCCGTGGCACAATGTGCAATCAATTTTATTGGTTACCGGTGATGACAAAGTTACCTCGGCTTGGCTTGTGGTGCACAAATGATACTTTAGGTCTGTATGTGTACCCATAAAGGCACACAGTTCATACAGCGTTCTTAAGGCTCAGTTGTAGAAAATCGAGGCTAGAGATGAATTGTCTAGTTCATTAAATGTTTGTTTGTTTTTCCCACAAATTCAGTTTTTTCAGCTTAAACTCAGGCCCATAGCCAGATAAGGTACTGAAGGGGGCGATATAGCTTTAAGGGAGCGAAAAATTTTTCAGGGAGGCGAGATACACTAAAATGCACTAAGGTTACAGCAATGTTTGATCTTCCATGGGGCGAAAATTATTCCAGAGGGGTTTCTCCCCCTGCCCCCTACGGGCTTGCTTAAACTGCCTTTGCATAGCTCGACATATATTGATCCTTGCCCTCACACTTTCCCCTTCACCATTGAAAAAAGTTAACGATGAGATCGCTTCCTCCCCTCCCTCTCTCGCACAGACTATACATTGTTCACAAATACGCTAAGCAACCTTAAAAGGACAGTTTCAAATTTTACGGTTTTTGCTTACAATTGCTACATTCATAGGGAAAGCGCGAGTCTCAAAATTTAACACTGTTCCATTGACGATTCAGACTTATATCGAATACCTACTAACAAAGATTATTTATACATCTACTTACAAATATTTGAATATTACTCCATTTTTGAAGTTCCCTAAACATGTTTAAATTACAAACGATAATCATTCTTACATCTGAGAGCAAACATGGGGCTTTCTTACTGAAAGACACATTATCACCATCGCTTCAAATTATAATTTCATTTGATCTTCAAAGCGTAAGCCACTACTTATCTTCTTTACGTTTGCATTACAATGAAAAAAAAATCGAAGTAGAAGCACGTCCAGTGAAACGCCCATTACAGAGTCAATCTTCCCATCACCGATAAAACACGAACACTTAGATACTATGAAAATTGTTGAAGCTTAAAATTCAAACTGATAACATACCTAGAAGCTCCTCACAATGTGACATTATGCTTGTGAATACCCTGTTTAATGATGCTTTCATATTATTTTTATGCTGTGCTGAAGAAAATATGTGTCATTCATAAAATAAAATTTATTTAAAATCTACGAAAATAAAACCTCAAGGCTTTACTTTGAATTAAGCCTTGGCATCAAATCAACGCTGTATAAATTTTTGTTTTTTGCACCTGATGCAAAGGTTAGTTGAAGCCTGTCTGATGTAACTGACACGTAAGCAAATCCACCAAGACTTCCGAGTTGGGCGTAATAGAACTTAACCCAGTCGGCAGGTACACTGTCCATGTGATCTATGGACGGGTCTACTACGTTTGCTGAACCAATCACGAAAACGTCAAGAGAGGTATTGGACTCCCGGATGTGTTGAAGATTGTGATCATGCCCGGAAAAGTACGCAGTGACATTGTACTTTAAAAGCATGGGCCGCAGACGGTCAACCAAACAGCCGGTTGGACCGTGCTCTGCAATGGACCAAACAGGATAGTGACCTCCAACGATGACGTAATCCGAGTGCATGGAATTCTTTAGCTCATTCTCAATCCAATCCCACTGGGTTTCCGCAACTTGCGGATTATCGGGACCAGGTAGGTCACATCCAGGGACGTCATCATGTGATCCTCCACAAAGCACCACAGTGTCGATCATTAGTACTGTTAAAGTAGCCCCATTCCCAGGAACTTTAAAATTCAGTCTGTAGTACTCAGACGGAAAATTCCATCTCTTTGATTTTTGAGAATATGCAATTTGTCCAGAAATGTTACCCCTGTGATCATGGTTTCCAGCTACGATGTACCATGGAATTTGTAGAGACGGCGCAGTAAAGACGTCCTCAAACGTCTGCTTGAATCGCTTGTCGTCGACGTCTTTCACCCCATCCTCGTAAAAATTATCGCCGAAAGCTAGAACGAATTTCGAGTCAATATCGTCGCTGATGGCTGCCATTTGCTGAGAAACACTTATTTCATCAGGCGTTATGTACGGCCAAATAGGTATACCACCCCAGTCAGCTATGACGAGAAAGTTCAACTCTTGCTTGGTGCTGATTTTTGGTGCACCATATCTTGCCTTGTGTCCACTGACTCCTGCTCCATAGACACTGAATGTCACAAAAAGTAACAGTAACTCACAAGCAAGAACGTTTAACAAAGACATTGTAAGTTAGGTTTGTGGACTGGATTTTTCACATGTATTCCAAATCTCAAAGCCTTTCTCTTAGGACCTGTTGTTGTGTATATACGGTAGCTCAAAGTATCGTTTACCTTGATTTCAGCACGTACAGTACACTCGTGTAAATAGTGTCCTGTAAATCTCTGTACTGAACTAGTAAATAGATACGGCTAAAGGTCAAGTTGAAGTCGAGTCACGCAGGATTGATACGCGAATGTCGATAGTACCTTCCTTTTGATGAATTATTAACTAAGTTTCTGTTCCATTGTTATCAGCTTCAACACCACGGCAGAGCTCTTGATGTGTTCACCATAGGGAAACCGATAAGGGGGTTTGTGTGTAGGGGCGATTTGCGGTCTCACCAAGAAAACTAGCGGTGGTAGGTATACAAAACTTTGAAAAATCCGAACATGAAGAAAACATTGTTCTCCGTGACGCATGACGTTTCTTTTTAGCCGATGTGCATAATTTTAACTTCAGTTTAGCCTTAATTAAAGTATAGTCATTTTAATATACATTTATAATGTGGACACATAGCCTAGCGGTTTTGAACTTTTCCTTGGAAACTTCCAATTTAATACGAGAAAATGAATTTCTATTTTTGAAAGTCATTTTCTATAAGAAAACTGGACTGGAAACACTGTACTTTGACAATTTTCGCCGGCCGGGGGTCGAACTTCCGGGCTTCCCAATTGCTATTCCTTACAGTAGTCATGTGCTTTACATGTCAATGTCTTCCTGTCTTAAGTCAATCAGGCGAAAAAAGGAACTGTTAACTGTTTACTCCTACCTAAACAGTTCATAATCATGGTGCACCTGTGTCAACCATGGACCCCAAAACAAACCTTACAACCATACTTACACAGTATACTAGGTACACTTCATACACGATTTCCTTCCTAATACTTCCGGTTGGTGAGGTAATTCAACTCCCATCCATAACTAATAAACAGTGCAAACATTGACACTGGCCTGCTGCATCATCTGTGTAAGCTATTAGTAGTTAGCTCCACCCCCCAAGTCAGGTCCCCCAGGGCGTAGGTCTGAAACGTACCTCAGCCACGTAGCTGAGGGCAGTTTCTTTCCCATTAGTGCAGCATCCATTCGTGCACAAACAGTTAGCCATCCTCGAACTCTGCATGTTAACTGTGAAACGAGAGTGAATTAGGTCACTGAGTAAAGGGTATACTGAATATACAGTTGCGTGGCGTTCACATAAACTGCCATATGTGAATTAATTTATGCTGTCTGTAGCAGGCTGTGTTTGAAAAAAACACAACTCTAAGGGATACTTTTTATGATAGGACGTTGATATCGCTAATAAATTTCAAAAGCTCTTGACTCGTTTATAAACCATATAATCTGATAAACACAGCTGTTTTAGTACGTACGTTTTATAACTTTGGTCGCAATCATCACGCTGTATTACCGAACGAAAGGGCCGTTAGAAGTGTAACATGAAAGTCATATTTCCTGCGAATCTCCTCTCATTTCCCCTAAAGTAACTTTTATTATGTTTCAGAGCACACAATATTGCATATTATTAATTACTCAAGGCGTTATATTGCATGAATTTATAATTCAGTAATAATGTAAAATCTTTGCAATATAAAGAGCCGTAAATAAGTTGACTTCCCTTTTATTCGTTAAAAGTCTAATATTTTAAATTTTGATGGCAATTTAAAGACAGTATTTGCACAAGTAATAGCCTACTGTAGTGGTGATTAATGCGGAAAATGGTATTTTTAAGGTACGCAATAAACAAGGAATTCGCACTTTCCTATGTATTCACATTATCTTAAGGTGCATGATATTCATGGACAAATAGGGCAATACTTAAATATGGCTACAGAGCATAAGCCTACTAAGCGTTTTTGGACTGATATATTATACAATGGAGATAATAGACTATCACACCAGCTGTTTAAAAATATCTTACGTCATAAATTTACTGTACTACCAATGACTGACAAAAGATATTAAAACAGTTTCCAAGTTCAGTGTTCTGAGACTTGCACGGACCCTCGGCCGCCGAGGTTTACCATCGTTTGACCCACGGGCTAATGAACGGCCTACCGGTAGAATATACACCGCCTCCAACTCAGCCCTATTACTTGAATAATTTTCAACAAAACTTTCTTCTCAGCAACGCTTATGGGATAAGGTTTCATAACCTAGAGTAGGCCCTTGAACAGTAGTATGTGTTTCTGCTGTAACCTTCCATCATGACCCTTGAGCAACAAGCCCTTAGTCAAGGAGGAGGAAGGGAGTGGCGCCCCTTAACTATCCCTCTAAGAAATTTTCAAGTGCCATCGCCTTTGATACATTTTGACACATCCCGCCTCCGGAAAATATGTTTGACTTGACCTGAAATCCCTTCCTTTCTCGAGTTACGATACTTTTACACCAACCTATTAAGGTTCCGATACAAATTTCAAAATTCAGTTATACATGACGATACCTTTCGGTTAAGTTGTTATTTGATAACAATTGACCCTGTAGTGTGTGTTAATGGTATAGCATGGTTTGGTATGGAAATCACGTGGGCTAGACTTCCCTTACGCGCAGCAAGTACGCTCACAATTTAGTGTGAACGCATCTTACAGGTTAGTATGTACGAATGCACGTAGCTGGCACAAAGACAGTGCGACACGACATCTGTGACGTAGCACATAGGCAACACCGGCAGGGTTCACTAGATCGAAGGTTCACTAGACCGAAAATTCTAACTCTTTAACTTGATTTTTTACCCTAACCGTACTTCTAACCCATATACCCTAAAACTTAACTGAGGCTAATCTTTATCCTAATCAATATTCTGTATGTAACCCGAACTTCAACTCCACCTCTCACACGAAATAAATTTTTGGGTCAAGCGTATCTTCCGTCAACTGGACACTCGATCTAGTGAATCTTCGGTCTAGTGGGTAATTCCGGTGGGACATTTCAAGACAATCACCTAATTCTTTTTACATTGAGAAATTTTTGCACCATCTTTTTCTCCCTTACGTTTATCATCGGCTAACTGGTTGTGTTTCAATCAATCTCCAAGGTAATTCCCTTTAATTAATTTGTAGGTAGCTTATATAAATGCATTACCTCCTAAATGCATGATCACACCGCACCATTTAACCAGTAAATAGCGACTCCCTGATTTAAAATCTTTAATATACCAGGGAGGTGATAAGATACGTGTTTTCCAGGAGACGACCCCGTCCCTGGACAGCTGGCATGCCCCCATGGGATTGTCATCTTTCGGCTTCATCAACCACATATCTGAAGGAACTGGTGAGGCTGTAATGGCCAGCTCTTCGACCATGGAAGTGTAACCAGGGAGCTGCCACTCTAAGTGGCAGCTCCCTGGTGTAACCTCCGTGGTTGGCTACGTAGCAGGCTGTACGGCACATGCCTTTTTCAGTCATGTTTGGGAAGCCTTAAAAGGAGTTTAGCATTGAGCAAACAAGGTCTTCTCCCCGGGATTCTTCCATGTTTCTTCTCGCCATCTCCATTAGGCTACAACGAATGTTCAGGACTGGACATTTATGACCGTCGTGATGATTTACAATAAATTGTAAAAACCAAATTAAAGTGGTTTGACACAAAATACTTTCAGAAAAGTGAAGCTTGCTCTTTGTATCCTGCAATTTCTCACCGAAACACTATAGACAGGTTTATACGTGCAGCCAAGTAGGCCTACATACCGAAGCCTCTAATGATGGTATTAGACGGAAAACCGGAACTCACTTGTCGTTTCCACCTGATTTCTTGTTCAAATAAGTATTGCGCAAAGTACAAGGGGGAAAAGTATAATGAACCAACAGCTGTGTAAAGAGTGAAATAAATACCAGACATATGATATACTGCTTTCTGTCTGCCACTTTCTCGCCCGTTCAGTACTGCGAGCAAGAGCATTCTTACAAATAGCAGGGAGTTGCCATGTATTTCCGGGCCCCTCAAATACGAAGACCAAGGCGACCGTTTTCCACGCTATGCAAGAAACGAATCTTCCACGATAAAATTCTAAGGTTTTAAAATACGGCAGGATACCACGCGTTTACAGTCCAACTTCACAGCATATGTAGTACAGCCTACAATCGATATGGCAGAAATCACTATTGGCCCACTCTATCTGTTTACCCAGGATGGATGCATTTTGCGTTTCCTCTGTTAACAAATTCTTGTCGAATTGACTCTTCAGTACACAATGACAATTTTACCTTGTCCCAATGGCAAATTTGCGGTGTTAGTGCCAATGATGACAAGAATTGTACACTTACACACACACACACACACACACACACACACAATATATATATATAAATATATATATATATATATAAATATATATATATAAATATATATATATATATAAATATATATATATATTTATTTATTGATTTATTTTCTTTCTGTTGGACTATATATATATATATATATATATATATATATAACGCTAATTCCTACTGTACGGGGAAATCTATATATCGCGGTTTCGTTAAGGGGAAGAAAAAAACAATAAAATACATTAAAAAATATTTCCCCTTTTGGAAACCAGATATACAACAACGCTTTTTCAATGGCCTACCATCCGTACGTGTTAAAAGATATGGGTACGCAACTTGGTCAACATTGAAGTAATAGCATGTAAATCATGTGGTAAAACGGACATTACCATCCGTTTACGTATTCCTATATAAAAAGCGTGTGATTTCGCAAAGTCGACCTGATTTTTTCCCCTTTTAGACGATTTCCCCTTTTAGGCATGTTTTTTCATACAATATTTCCCCTTAATCCCAAGTTAGCAATATATATATATATATATATATATATATATATATATATATATATATATATATATATATATATGTATGCCGTCTTTGGTGATGAAGGGATAAAATTTTCACAAAAGCTGCAGACGATATATAGGCTACGTAAGTACTGTAGGTAAAACGTAGCGCTCATCAGGACTAAATCCCAACGAAAGTGACTCAGTCAAAAATTTATTACAATATTCTATGCCGGAGGTGCCCAGGGTACATACGGAATATTTCAACAAATCGTAAGACAGGGTGCTCCCCATCCAGCCATTGTTAGGGATACACCCCCAAGTGAAGTAGTGAAAAATTCCGTCAGTAACTGGGGCAGGTGGGGAGTTTGGGGGCGAGAGACTGGCTCTGGGGAACAAAACAAAACCAAACTAACCTCTCAGTGACATCTGGACTTTGCTTATTTGACGAGAGGCCACTTACGTGCAAAGTCAATGGGGGACAATCGCAAGAGCCAGGGTACTTCCCGAGGTCTCCATTCGACCATTGTCAGAGATATATCTCCCGAGCGGGATGCTGGAAAATTCCTTATGCACCCTGGGGAAATGTGGGGATTTGGGGGCAATAGCATTTCGGGACTGGTCATTGGGAGTAAAATAAAATTCAACCTCTCAGTGAAATCCGGACTTAGTCTTTCTTTCGAGAGGCCTCTAAATATCAGCATGCTCAACGTGAAGTGTTTATGGACAGATTTGGACGTAGTCCAGATTTATGGATGAACCTTGTAAGAACTATAACCGTTCTCGACTTTGTTAGCCCTACAAACTGACAAAGTTACATGTAGCCTAGAGCCTAGCTTAGTTACTAACTTATGCCTAGCTTGCGTGTAACTTGGCATGTTTTACCCCTAACGTGTTTTAAATGGTTTAAATATATTGTTTCTTTATTTTACAATCAAATTTTCTGTTTTATGTATACTTTTGTAATTTTCTCTTTTACTACTTTGAGCGTTTACCTTTATTCTCTTTATTTGTTTCTCTCTATTGGTCGCACTTTGTAAATGCTTATTTTTCATTCCTCTTACCTTTTATGTTTTACAAGGACATCGGGTAAGATTAGCCTGTTTGAGCTAACCGAGTTGTCCACCCTCTCGTCAATGTAAAACAAATAAATCAATAAATAAAAGACCTAATTGTTCAACTTGTTGATATTCACACCCGTCGTGAACAAAGCCTTTGCCTGTAGCCTAATTATGAGTCGAGGCATTTTGCAAGGCTTAGTTTTAGCCTACAGGCAGGCTTTGCACATGAATAGTCTTGGTCACCCTGCCGTGAAGGAAGGTGTTTACATTTGAGTTTTCCACTTATCCCTCCACGTCAGGGAGTGTATTTTTGCACAGATTTTCACTCGCAGTGAAGGTGAGGTTTGAGTCTAAACATACATATTTGTTAGGGCCGCTATTGCTATTGATCACATGAAGCGTTCAACCAGGGAGTTGCTATATCCTGGTTCAACCAATAACACTGAAATCATACAACCATACGTATAGCAGTGAACAGTGGCGTCAAGCTTCGACCGTATGGCAAGCCGTTTTACTTTTTATTCGATATTTGATGAACGGCCGTAAGAAACTATCCGGAACATTTTTAATGGTTGCTCATGATGTAGACGTTCAGTAAGGTATGAAGCAAATGTTTTCTTCCTTTCGGGTCCTTGACTCCTCGGTAAGAATTGGATTCAAAGAAAAAGATAAGTTGTTTTGGTACAACAGAAGCTTGTTTTCCAGCCACGTTTTCCATTGGCTTCAAATTCGCAACCTTATGGATAATCATAAAAGATGGGCGTTTTTATCCCTGGTTGGCCCTCCACGTTTGTTTTAATTGGGGAGTGAGTTTCTTCGCGTTTTGCTCCCTGAAACGGATAAGTTAAAAGAACAAATTTAAAAACGTTTCCCCTCGGCAGGGTGACCCTGACTAATGAAGCACCAAATGGCAGGTTCAGGATTGTTTGTGGTATTTCTGGATGTCGCAAAACATGTTTAGCAGTGGGAAGATAGCTGAAACATATAACACAAAAACCTAGACAAACTTCTATGAAGAACATATATGGCACATAAATCGGAAGTGCAGACTGCAGCTTTAGAGCCTGTTGTGATAACCCATCCCCTGAAAATGAGAGCCCGGAAGTTGATAATGGTGTTAATCAGTCAGTAGGTAGGAGATGTTACACAATGTAAGAGCGATGCAGATGTTTAAAGAGAGAATGCGGTCATCCCAATAAAGAATTGTATAGTAGACTATCCTATTTCCTGAATGGATCTTGAGAATCATGTGACAGTATTTTTCTCATTCAATTGTAAAATTTTCAAGGAGCAACTGCTTGGTTTACCTTGAATATGCAATATTTATGTCCTAAAATATAATGAAAGATACTTGGAAGAGAAAGAAGAATAAATTTGTGACACTTTAGCTATTGTTTCAAAATAAGTTTGGGGCGACTGCTTTTGACCTTTAAAGGAAAGTTGTGCTATCCTACTGAAATTACCAAATTGTTTAAAATTTCAGGAAAAGCTTGCAGTTTATTGCATCTCAGATGGCAGGTGCTTTGGAAATCAGTGTATCAGAAAATGTAGCTATAACATTAAAGCTGATTTCAGAAAGATGAGATCAGAGGCGGGAACTTGTAGGCCTGACATTGTGACAGCAAATGGTTACAGTGAATTACAAGGCATGCAAAGAAACAATTGTGTTACGTAGAACCTGGTTAGGCTCTTCCAATTTTTGACAGGGACCACATGGATTGTGCTTTTGTCTTTATCGGTTTCGTACTTGAAGAACATTATAAACCATTGCATTTGACAGTGCTTAAAACAATTCAAATCGGTTTCACTTTCGGAATGCATCGGCACGTATACATCGCTTTGCTTGCAATGCTCAGCAAATGTTATTACCTTGTTGCTTGAGGCCTAATGATTTTATCTCAGTCGTATGAAATTGTTCAGTAATTAAGTTCATGTAGTGGCGAAGCATATCTCATGTTTTAGGGTAATCGAAGCTCTGTGAATGACGTATCCTCTCTAGGGAAAATTTAGTCATAAATACTTGGTAAAAGGAGGTTCATTAGCCTATAATATCTAAGGAATCTTTACGTTAAAGCAAGATAGTGCATGATCTACAGCTTGGATTGCGCCATCAATAAGGTGATTTGGCAAAATAGTAACTGTACATGCCTCTAGATTCCTACAAAAAACAATATAGAGTTCTTTCTCTTAATATGGTTAATCCATATACTGAATATGAGAAGTGTCCATCATTCCTATCTTAAGATGTGTTTACAAGCAATTTCAGAGGTTCATAGTTTTACCCCCGATGACCTCAAATAACCTTTGACCTGTACCAAGAACAATAGGGTTCATCTTCTGACTATGACACACCCACATGCCGAGTGCCAAGTATGAAAAGTATTCATGCTTCCACTCTTAAAATATCGTGTTTACAAGGGTTTTTATTGTTTAACCTCTCGAGACCTCACATGACCTCTAACCTCTACCAAAACAACAGGGATCTTTCTGTTAATGTGAAAAATCCATACCCTCAAGTATGAAATGTATCCATCATTCCTATATTAAGATATCGTGTTCACAAGCTAAGCATAACAAACACACATGCACACATACGTACACACACCATCCTGACTGCATAGATTCCTTTGTCTTCGGTAAGGAATCAATAAAATGCTTAATTACCTTGCACAAATAACTTTTTTCTTGCATAGACTGTAGTAGGAGAAGGGGGCTTGTATAGTCAATTCATCATCATACGACGGTTAAAGTTAGGCACAAGATGCAGTGTAAATAGTATATAGGCTATCTTTTGCAGAAAAAAAAGCAGTTCGTATAATTTGCAAGGCAGCCTACCTTGACCATACAGCTCATCTTTTTCGTGAACTCAAACTTCTTACAATCTACGACATTAATTATTATCAGTTAGGAAGTTTTATGTACAATTGAGAAAAGAAGAATCTATCCCCTCGCTTTGAAAGTTGGTTTACCCCTTTTAATGATATCCACAGCTATAATACTAGAAACAGGTCAAATTTGTATAAGAATTACTTTAAATCAGTAACCGTGCTCAAAACTGTTAGGTACAATACGCCCGAGTTTTCGAACACAATTCCCTCCGATATTAAACACGCAAGTTCAATTCAACCATTTAAGAAAATTTTGAAGAATTATTTCATATGCAGGTCTTTACATGAATTAGGTTTGTCTTTTTGTTTGTATGTTCATATGTATTTATATGTATTTGTCTAGGTGTATATGGAATTAAGTTTTGTTGGTCTCTTTTTTGGATAGTACCTTTTTGTTCGTAAGGTGGCCTGACCTAGATTAGCCGAGCTTTTGCCAGGTCTCCTCCACTTTTGCTTTGATCATGTATTTCATTTCTCACTACTATCTCATACGCCAGTGAGCCACAACTGGAAAAAAGGCCGTGGCCAGCCCGATTTAAACCAGTTGGTTACAAACTGAGCCGCAAAAGCTCATCTAACTCTAGCTAGCTCACTACTGTCTTATTATCTTTTCTTATGCTGTAATAACGTACATGAGTTGTATTTTTTATTTCATTTATAACAAAGTGGAAGTAAAGAGTGTCAAATCAAATCTTTAGCAAAGACAAAGAAAAAATGTCATCCGAAAAGTAAAAGAATGATATCACAAATTATTGCGCAATCTACAATTCAAATTGAGTTTATACACTTCAGCAGTCATTATATATCTCAGCACATGAATGTCTTTTGAAGAAGGGAGGATGACCATTGGAATTTACTTTTCAAACTCTGTAACATATATTTTTGAAATTTTAGACTTTAGATAAACTTTAAGTCCTATTTACCCCCAAACTAAGTATACCGGATAAAAGTTCTGCACTTCACATTTTTCCACTGGAAGAGTAAACACTGGATCTTAAAAAATAGATCTTAAAAAAATAGATCCCCCAAAAAAGCTTACCGGATAAAAGTTCTGCACTTAACTTTTTCCACTGGAAGAGGTAACACTGGATCTCAAAGAAAAAAAATAGATTCAATATATTTCCAACAATTTTTGAGGTATATTGGCAAAACTTTCCATGATGCACTACGATGATGCACTATGCCAACCGACAGTTTCCTCCTCTTAGACAGCATTAAATACAATGTAAATGCACTAACTATATCCCCGTCTGAATGCCTGATTTGGGGGCTCGCTCTGAAACCAGGACATGGAGGTGAGCCCTTCGTCTTCCCTCTGTTGGGTCATCCCGACCTGAGGGCGGCTTGGCTCCTTCATTAGCAATAAAGCCCCTCTCTTTAGAGGCTGGAAAAGCCTGAATTGTTAAGAGCCTATAATATATACATAATTGAGGGAGCTAGAATCTTATCCAAATCAGCGCATTTTAAATATTATGACGTGATTTAAATCAATAACAAACATTCTACTTTAAATTCGTTTTAAGGATAAACAAAACACCGGAAAATAAATACGCAATAGGCTACTTCCAATTTGACATGTAATGAAATAGCTAATCTTAGTGGCTAATTGCGCACCTGCGCTTGGAATGTTATGTTTGACGTTATGCGCACCGTTAAGCATATTTCGTTAACTTTGAGATTTTTGTAAAATGTTTCGGAGAATATATGAATTTTGCACTCTATGAATAGCTTAATTCCCTCAACACTACGGGGTTATTCAAACAATATCAATTTGTCACGTTGGATGTTTCTTTATCGCCACGTGTACTACTTCTGCACCATTTTTTGTGTCTCCATCTCAACATTGTTCTCCCCTCATCTCTTTAACACATACTCGCGCACTAAAAGGCTCACTGTGACAGCCGTGACACGTGGAGCTGAAAGCATTACTCCAAGTAATTTTAAGAAATTAATTTCCTACGTCGACATAATAATTGAACCATCTCCGATTCTCTCAGCGCTTATCGCTCGACTCACTTTCTTTTTCGTTCTCAAATGATGCCAAGTACTTTTTTTAATTCAAACAGGTGTTTTAGCCCTTAACTCAAGGGCAATTACTGCCTACTGAAGTGAAATACAAGCCAAACGAAGACAAGTAATCTCCAGGCATCTTAAACCTTATCCAACGCTTGTATGATAATTCTATACCATCGAAAACTTTTCATTTGTGGTCAGGCGGCTTGTAGTGTCTGCTAAAAGACCTTCAAGTGGAGACATGTTTTGACAGGAGAGGGGATGTTTTTCTCATTTTATTCAAATATCCAGATGATCACCAGCAGAACGTAAACCATAGAGATTGGTGATAAACTTTTTGTCTCTGAAAACGCACACGAACAAACCGACCAGAAAGCATTACCTGCAGACCAGCACTAAAACCAAATACAATAATACACCTGGCAGCTCTTTGTGAAAAGTCCTGCGCGTTACCTCCTACCAGGCGAAATCAATTTGGAAAGGACACGAACACGAAAGGAACTGTAAAATTTACAACTAGTCTTGAAACCATAGGTGTGTGGGAAGACATTTTATCTGGGGAGAGATGTTTGCCCTGACGTTTTGCTGTGAAACCGACATATTTTGCCCTGAAAGCAATATTTTTGCTCGGGGAGGGTTGGGTTGAGTGAAGTGGGGAGCTGTCAACCAGAATATTCCCCTCCTCCATCATACGCCTATGCTCGAAACCTTACCTAAACGAAACTTCTGCACCACAAACAATAGCAGTAATAAGTATGCCTACCCTATTTAGGGGTATACGTCACACTCTGTACGTGGACTTCACAAAGTGAAAGTCCCAAGGAAATTACTACTATCGGCCACTGACCAGTGAGTTGTCATTAGAGTGACAAATCCCTGCACTAACGAGGGCGAACGAGATGGCGAAAAGAATTGAACTCGATCGAAATTTCAGATGTACAGTTCGGCTGTGTACAAATAGGGATATTTCGCGGTACCTCCATGTGCATACATTCTTTACTGAATTTGGTTCTTGGTGTGAAGAAAATGTCTCTTTTATCTGAATTCCTAAAAGTATGATGAAATATAATAACAAGAAAGCCCACAGGCTCAGTGATTCCTTCACGAAAAGAAGTTTGGTAGTACAGACGTTTATCCCTCAAAGTTATTCTTCTTGAGATTTCACTTTATACGATGTTTTCACAGTTTAAAATCTCACATGACCTTTGACCTCCACCAAAACAATGGGTTCTTGTAAACAAAATGGGTCTTTCATATGCTACGTTATAGATCCCTCACAGTCACAAACGAGGTTTTCACAGTTTTACCTTTTTAGAGCTCATATATAACCAAAAACAATTTAATTATTGAACCCAGTATGGGGCATCCACATGCCAACTATGAGTCCCATCAAGATTACTCTTTATGATATAGGCCATATAATGTTTATGTGGTGTCACCATATGACGTATAGTGACTCTAGATGAGCTTTGACCTCAACTAAAAACGGCAACCTGAGGGTTCTTTCTCTCAGTATAAAAATCGTTATAGCAAATATGATAAGAGTAGACCAAAACTGAACTATAGACACTGAAAAATAAACGCTTGATTAGAATTCGAACCCCGGCCGTAAAAATGGAAAATCAAGCATTCCCCCACATACCACCAACTTTAACATTAATTGCCGGGACTTTCAATTACTCTATAATTACATCATCCTTCACAAAATTCCATCATTAGGTAATTAAAATTGGAATTACTAACTTATGTACCAGAGTTATGCCTGTGAAAAGATACATGTTCTTCTTTATAATCTTATCCTTGGAATGGTGCAAATATTCAGCCCTCCCTTTTCGTTGGTCAAGAAACAACACAACTAGGGATTACGACCAGGCGCCAAATGTCTATTATTGAAATGTGTTTACGAGCTGTTTCCAAGGATTTCACAGTTTCACGTAGTTTCACCTCAGATGACATCGGACCTCCACCAAAACCAAATTTATATGCCTTGTCTGAGAGGTGTTCATCATACCCATCTTGAAATATCTGGTGACCTCAAATGACCTCTGACTACCACCAAAAATCTTTCTAGCAATACTCTAAACCTTTATACCCAGTACGAAAAGTATCCATCATTGCTATTTTGAGATAACATGTTTTAAGAGCGGTTTACAAGCTATTGGTAGTTTCACCTCTGGTGACCCCAGATAACCTTTTAATACCACAAAATACGGCTTTTTATGATAAATCTATACAACAAGTATAAAGAGTCTATCACTCCCATCTTAAAAATCCGTGGTTTTTACCTTTGCTGACCTCAAATTACCTGACCTGCCCTAAAAACAATAGGGATCTTTCTCTTAATATGAGTAAACTGTATTCCAATTGTGCAAAGTATCCAACGTTCCCATCTTGAGATAAAGTGTTTACAAGTAATTTTCTCGGTGTTCGTTGTTTCACCTCCATGTCAGGCGGGAGGTCAGATAGCCTTTCCTCGTTTACCAAAAACGATAGGGTCCATGTTAAGGATTAAAAGGCATTATGGGATAAACAACGGCAACGTTTATGTTGATTTATTTTATTCAACCACCATTGCTAAATCTCCCATGGCCTTCTCCTGAACTACCACGAAAGTTAATTCCTGGAGTATCTCGACACACCAGTTCAACGATCGATCTCAAATGCCCTACGGTACCTGTTTTACAAGTGCTGTTTACTGTCTTTATACGACAAAATATTGGAGATTTTAGCTAGGATACTCAACAAGGTTTTCCTTTCTTTTATCTTGCTCTAATGTGAAACGAAGGAGTCTATTAAACAGTTTTTTGGATCGTGATACACTTAAAGGTTTATTCTAATCGGATCACTCGAAGCGATGTCCTAAATAAGGTTTTATTGATGCATACAGCCAAACAACATGTAATCTCCATCGACAGATACTCGTGATTTTAATGCTCCGGGACTTGTCTACAGACTGTAGGTCTAGATTGTGTGTAGTCTGTTTAGATTTATACACCTCCTTAAAGGTTGTGTGACATGCCACCAAAAAGAGCTGTTTCACTTGTCAGTTAAAGAATTAAGTCCTCCAATCAAAGATCCGTTGGAATTATTTCGATATCTTTTACCGTTTTCAAAATATATGTCTTTAAAGTTTGATGGTTTCTGAAGAAACTAATTGCCTATGCAAAATAATGATGTAGAGTGTTGCACAGTGTTATGATATCTTTAATTAACCCTATATAAATTATCTCTTAATTACTGATCATACAGATTATAGTTTGGTGACTGAGTGATATCAATATTTTTCAAGAAAAAAATTTTAACTTTGGTAACAAACCCCTCAGGGAATAACAATGCTACCAGTGTCCTTGAAATTAAGGTTGAAAAAAAAAAAAACAAAGGCTAACATCATGAATCATATGTGGTATGTCCCTCTTTCGATGTCACACATTTGCATATTTAGCTCATGTTTATTCATGATACAAGTGTAAAACAGAAATTTTTCCGGTAAAATGGTCAATATTTGATGGATTTTAATGGAAATTGCGGCTTTTTTCTGGATTTTTAATGCTTTTTACATCAAATATCCAACTATCTTATTTTCATGTCACACAACCTTTAACTTTCTTTCAACCAGGGAGCTGCCACTAGACAACTCCGTTTCAACAGCCCTTGGAATCGTACCATCCGTAAACACAACCCAGTTAACTAGGTCTTTTCAGTCTGCAATTTTTGAATAGCGAGACATTACTATTTTAGAGCATCGTTCTAAGAAGGCTAAATTTTCACGCGCAAGAAAGAACCATATAAGGTCATCCCTTGCTCTTCCGTGCCAATCACGGACAAAGCTCGGAGGCTAGTTGAACAGCTTTATAGTGCTATACTGAAGTATGAATCTACCTAAACGCATCGAAATATTAGTGTGCAACGAGTAGCACTTTTTCGTGTGGGCGTATTGAAGTGACTTTGACTGCGGCACATCCAGCGGGACCCTTGACGAGGATACCAACGGATGGGTGGTTATCCCATTGAGTTTCCTTTTTTCACACTCAAAGCTTACATAGTTTCAGCACCTGTCTCAGAAAACCTGGATATTTTCAGTACCCAGTTCAGGAATTTTTGCAATGTACGTAGAAGGGTCGGGTTTCCTGAGGCCTGTGTCAGGTTCCTAGCCGGACTATGAACAAAGTCTCCAAATATAATATATCTTATATAGGCCTAAGGAGATTCCACGGCACGTGGGTTTTTACCTGTTGCTAGGATACGGAATGTTTTGGGGCAACGAAAAACCTATACGCCTAACCTACGCGCGCAATATCGCAGAAGTGAACTGTACAGCAATTGTAGGCCTTTTGCGACCATCAGCGATTTCTTAAGTCGACCTATTGACCTTAGCTGCAAGATCCCTAGTCTTTAGAGTTTAAACATTCAATAGACTCTTTTCCCAATAGGAATTACAAAGGATTGTGGGATAGAATTTTGGTGGGCATCATTTTTTGCCACAGCAAAATGCCATTGACAACAACATCGCCTTCCAGAACTCTATCCCACAATCCATTGCAATTACTATTTGGAAAAGGGTCTATACCGAAGTAATCTATTACAGAATGTAGTCATAGTCTAATGATGCTTAAAAACAAGTCTAAAATCGTGAAAGGGCACTGTTAAGACTAATCGATAAGTATGGGTATGTGTTTATGTTTGTTATATTGCGTACATGTACTAGAGTAACTCTGTCGTACGAGGACGGCTTTGCATATAAACAGGGAGTTGTTATTTGGATGGAAATACATCGCTTTGAAATAACTTAGGTTGGTACCAGTTGGCAAGGGCGGATCCGGGGGGGGGGCAACTAGGGTCAACTGCCCCCCCATGACCAGTCTAGCGCCCCCTGCGTTCTAAAATTTAAGTAAAAACTGCCCGAAAAGTAAAAACAAAAAAAAACAAAAAAAAAAAAAACAAAGTCCCCAGAATTTCGAACCGTATAGCTATATATAACTATGGCAATGGGAGTTGGTCTCCGAAATGTAGTCGGTCAAATTCAAGAGTATGCGGCCCCTGCATGATGTTGGCGCCCCCCTTTTCAAACTGCCCCCCCCCCCTTCAGCTAGGGGCTGGATCCGCCCTTGCCAGTTGGCTCAGTAATCCATCGCTTGTATCTTTCTTGACATTTCTATAAGACTTACACTGGATTAGGAAGTTACACAAAGGGGATTTGTCGTCTACTACATCTACAGTAAGACTGGGGGTTTCCTCCACTGCCACAGCAATGCCAGTCGTCAGGGGAATAAAAAAATTATTGCATCTTTCCACACTCAGTGACATGCATGACAGTTTATCAGTCAGGTTTTATGACAAAATATGAACAAGAATCTATATCTGGATATTTCAGTAAACTTACGGAAACTTTTCATGTTGTTGTAACAAAAGTTAGACTATTACCTTGTCAACCCATTTGCATGCGTTATCTCGTATAGGAAGGTACTGACTGTATTCTTTCAGTCTTTTATTTTTATTAAACAGTCGTTTCGAGTTTAATATCACCTCCTCTAAACTTGTTGGCGGCGCAGACCTGCTCATTAAAGTCAGTGGCGTAGCTAGATATTTTTTGTGGGGCGGGGGGGGGGGGAGCAAAAACTTTCCTACAGATAATTATCTTGAAGTAATGATGTACTATCTAAGCGTAGCTCCACCATCATCTGGCGTGCAGCGCGAGGAAAAAAATTAGATTAAAATATCTTCGAGATTGCCTTAAATGACACTTCCAGGCCTTGTCAGTAACCATTTCGATGTGTTATTCTGCTTAAAGACAAAAGAAGTGTTGTAAGTGTTTCAAATGAATTGTTTTTTATTTATTTATTTCCGACACTGAGAATAGAAATTTCCGACAGAGGCCTTCGGAGGCTTTTGGGGGGGGCGACCGTCCCCTACCCCCTCTAGCTACGCCACTGAACAAAGTAATGTTTTGAGCAGGCCACTTGTTAAAAGGATAACGTGACTTGAGTGATGTTGCTAGGCTGCTAGGTGAGGGATAACAAATTGGAGCCACCAAACAAAGGAAAGAAATCCTTTTGCGCCAAATAAATGGCTTATAGTTGATAACCCCCCTCGATTTAGTGGGTCTTAAAGTATTAACATAAATTAAACTATTTTATATATTTCCATCCAAATAACAACCCCCTGATATAAAGAAGGAAGCTACTCGCAGTCGCACGTAGTTCACGGAGGGCCACTAAAAGAAATCGAAAAATAGATGATACTAAAATGGCTTCTAAGAGGGGAGAATGTCCAGTTATATATAGTATGCTGTACATGACGAGTTGGGCCCTCAAATAACCAGCTTTTCTACTTGACTTCTCTATTACAATAAATGCCTAGGGCTGGACAGTACTGACCATAACAAAGACATACATTACACTAAAATTACGCAGAGAAAATGGACTTAATACATACTACCACCAGAGAAATCCATTAAGCTCTCTGAACCTATAGCAATTGCACACAAATATACAACAGGAAGTTTTCTTCTCAACCTGCATTGTAATGTAACCATTAACGGCAATTCAGTAGGCAGGCAGGTACCGTTGTGTAGTATTGCTTGCAACCGAAGAGGAAAACAATCTGCGTGTGGCGTTAAAAATGGCACTGGGTAATAGGCTTTGCTAAAAAGGTAAGGTTTGTAGAACCAGGGAGTTGTCCCTGGTAGAACAGATATTTGGCGGAATTAATACAGCATGAGTTGTAAAAGAGTTCATTTGTAAAACGTATTATAAGTGCAAACTTCGGGGCTAGTTCCGTTGCAGTTACCAAACCGGGTGGTTTTAGATCTCGCGTATCGTATTACTTTCACAATCAGAAAGAAACTGGCACTTTAGTGTTGATTCTGTTGGTGCAGTGTTCAACGATAGCCATGACCGTACGGTGACTATTTTTCTCAAGGAGGGCGGTGATTTTTTTAACTGTCCGATTTTCTGCCCGACTGAGACAAAATATCTGCCCGATTTAGTCAGGTTCTGACATTTGGGGTTGGCCGCTCCCATGCTCCCAACCCCGGGCCCGTACGGCCATGACGATAGCGACAACGATTGATTATTCAGCTATGATAGGTGTATAACAGGTATGTTAGCGATATCGAGTTTGAACGGATGGATCCCTAGTTGTAAGTTCATCCACCTTTCATCAAAAGGCCGGGGTAATACCAAAGACTTCAAGCTTTGAACCTGTCGCGTTCTACCTTGAAGATCTGCATAATGGATTGGAGCATAAATAATACATCGTATGAATTTTCACCATCAACACAGCAACGGTGGCCCGGTTGGTGTAATCTTATGTGCCTTGGGAAAGTTTAGAAATGAAACAAATGTGACAGAACTTGTTTCTTGGATTTGAGGTCAAACGTTGACGTAAGACGTTATGATACGATCGAGCTCTATTAGTATTTATTATGACGTCAGAAGGTTGGTGGCATGTAATGAGGGTGCCCAGTCTAGCCACTCAAAGCCCCACACAAATGTGCATTAACATTTATATAAAGTGTTCTCTCTAGTTAATGTTGTAGTAAAGAAATCAACGTAGTGCTTAAAGACAGATTTGTATCACCCCTAGTATGACTTTTAGTAGGGGGTAAGCAAAAGTCTCAGTTGGTGACTACTCTTTGATTGACATCAGAGTTACAAAATTCAAAAGATGCAGAGCAGCTCATATTACACAGCATGCACAGAGAATGTTTTGATTGCACATGGGGTCTTTTATGCTCACCAGGATGTGGCCTTGAGTAGTGAACTATGTTTGTGACTGCACAGGGAGATACAGTAAAGACAATTATGGGAGGGGCTTGCCACCAAGTAAGAGTAATACTTGGGGTGATGCAAATCCCTCTGGAGAGAAGTGAACAACTTAAAACAGTGCAATTTGATGGGAACTACTGTAACGGGAACATCGGTCTTGCAAATATAGTGTCTTGTATCTTCAAGTTTAGTAATCTAAACTGACAATTCCTTAATCTTATGTTTGGACTCATTTTGTTAGCATGGGTGATGTTTCGACTACTACAAAAATGATACAAAAGCAATGATGCAACTGAAGACTTTCTAGATACAAATGCTCTTCTCATCAACTGTAATTTGACATAGGAAAACTGACTGTTCAATTTTGTTCTGTTTTGCTTCTGGTTCGTAAGTGACGCAACTGATGCCTTTACTATTTTGTCCATCTCCCGTCACTCAAGTATAGTATATCCTTTTCAATATTGCAGCCACTCAGCCAGAAACATTATCTTAAACATATTTAGGAAATATTTGGTGACTGGTTATAGTCCACCGAGTAATTTCCGAAAGGTTCCCCTCAATTTAAATCGTATTTTATTAATTACTTGCATCCGTTTGTTTCATGCTTCCTTTTAAATATAGCCTTGACCTTTCGCAGAATTATGATCCAAGGATATTAAAGGAGTCTGCTTCTGCTCTTTTAAAATGGAATGGTAGTGAAGGAAAATTATCTACCCCTTAGGGTGGATTGATTTTATAACTTTGGCAACATTGTTTAATTTCAGCCTAGCGAAACATTTTTCAACATAAATTATGGACTGTGAGCACAACATTTATACCAGAAATTAATGTTGGAAAACATTAAAAACTTTCACTTTCTCTAGTCTGACCGACTATGACCTTCTCAATGTAAATTAAGAAAAGTTGTGAGAGAACTAAGTTTTAATTAAGTGTAGTCAGGCTTGTGACATCATAAGAACACGAGAGAGTCAGATCAATATGGAGTATGAAGACGTTTTGTGATGTATATTCGACTAACTGTCGTGAATGACCTTCGCCCATGACATGCTTTTATTGGGTACGTTTTACTAACAGATTTGAAATTATCGATTTCAAACTGTAATGCAGTTTCCCAAAGTGCCTGGTGGTGCCATAATGGCTTTACGTGATTTTATTTTGAGTCTGCTATATCACTTCCTCCAAAATCCGAAGCACACAACAAACCGCCCAAAGTTTTCTTCCATTAATGGATATGTAAATAAAGAACTTTTAGCGCAATCAATTGCTGTATAGCAACCAGACTCCATCTCTCAAGTCTTCTTGTCACCTACTTCACGCTGTCCCAAGCATGTGTTAATTTTTGACTTTTCTGTACATGATGTTCTGCTAAGACCAATGAGAACAACAGTTGATGTAACATATCAAACTTTTTTCAAACCAGAGCTTCCGTTCTATTATTCCTTGCCGAAAAAGTAGTCTGTTAGTCTGTGTGAAGTTTTTTTTTTTTTGGGTGGGGGGGGGTGTCTTTTTTCATTCTTTTTTGTGTGGGTAATGTAGGGTTGCATGTACCGGGTGGTGTTGGGCAGTGCAGAGCTGTGCTAGGCAGTACTGGGTGTCCATTATTCCTATCTTGAACTTTCGCGTTTATCAATTTTTTCGGTTTTTGATCTTTGGTGACCTCAGGTAGCCTCTGACCTCCACCAAAAGCAATTGGGCTTTTTCTCTTAATGATAAAGTGAAATACCAAGTATGAAAGTGTCCATTATTGCTATCTTGAGATATAGTTTGTGCAGGCAATTTCAAGTGTTTAGTTTAGTAGTATTTTCACCTCAAGTGACTTCAGGTAACTTCGACCTCTACCGATACCAATAGGGCTCATTTTTTTACAATAAAGCATCTAAATGACTAATGAAAGTAACAATGCTTCCTACCTTGAGACCATCGTGTTTACAAGATTTTTGGTTTTTGACCTTTGTTTTCCTCACATGACCTTTTTCCTCCACAAAACAATAGGGTGTTTCTGTCAATATATTCAATCCATACACCACTTATGAGAAGTATCCACCATTCCTATCTTGATATATCTTTTTCTAAAAGCAAAGCGTCACAAACACCCACATAGCCTACATACATGCACGCATACACGCGTACAAACAAACACTCTTTTGTGACTCCATAGATTCCTTTTGCTTTTGTATGACAAGGAAGCAAAAATCGTCGTATCGAATCATTTGACTTTGATTTGCAAATCGCTAAAGACTGGACAATGAGTGCCAACATGTGCACGAATGGAACAAACGGATATTTAACTTGAATAGGACATGACAGAATAGTCACCGTCGGGGAATGTCAAACAGTAGATCTTCAAGAGTAATTCTAGACTATAAGGCGAAGGATACAAGATAAATCCCACATCAATTTATTTCCGAAGTAACCCATATACCGAATTAATGTTCTGGTGCATTGTCTGCAGACATTAATTGTAAAGGAAGCACGAAAATCTATGTAAAATATTCAACCCTCTAATGAATTCTGATTTGTTGTTTCGATGTAAGTTAAGTGTCATGTGTAATGGATAGTACACTAGTACATTTGGCTCAAAATAGTTAAGTATAGACTCCATTCTGTACTAATATTCTGTAATAATATTAACTGCTGTGGAACGTCGGCGGATTAAGGTCAAAGGGAGATAAATGAAAATAACATGTCCTTTATATCTTGCTCTGGACAAACCTAACATAGTACACTTTTACAATGCTGCTGGTTTGAATCTATTGTGTAAACGCTGGAGAACTGTTCGAGAAACTGCACCTGAGGCAAATTGATTTTTCTGTGACAAATTGATTGTAAATTTATCCTTCCCAATATGACAACTCCATATCAAATAGAGAAATTTCTCCTGGCTTGAACTAAATATGTCACTGAGGGAAGTCTGTTTCATTTAACATCAGCCAGCAAAGAAGTAAATGCGAACCACATGAAGAATCAGATGAATATATCTGCAGTAATACTGTCATAATTCTGTTGAGATCACAAACTACTGATTTTGATCTTGTCTTGTATAGGATGTGAATATTAGTCGACTACTTCCTGTTTTAATGGGTTGTAATTGGTGCAAATTTGACAAATGTTATAATTATAGAGTACCGTGTACCGTGTATGACACTTCTTAAACGTACGGTACACTGCGTCACCCAAAGCCAAGTGCTTACTTCTCTCAGCACTCTTCGCCACCATGGGTTGGCGCGAAGCTCAAGAAAATTTTGACCCAAAATGTCTCCCATATCGCTGGAAATGGCACTTCCCAGGCCTATTTACCTCATACAAATAGGGAAAATACTAGCAATATTGCAAAAATAAGCATTAAAAAAAATACCAAAAATAATTCTCAAGGGGGACGGCTGCCCCCCTTGACTACGCGCCTGTCCCTGCTTCAAAGAAACTTTGTGCTCTTGTTCATCCCATGCTACATGGTGAGGATTGAATTAAATGATTTGTCAAACTGCAAGACACATAAACGCACGAGCCAGGGGACTGGGGATTTCACCTTTTCCATTCGGAATTGGTGCAAAACTTATATCTTAGGGTAGGTTACTGAAAAATACGAGCAATTTTATCTGCTAAACAGGCTTTTTCTGGCTCAAATAACTCTTCACGCATCTCAAAAATGTTTCCTACGCCTAAGGCAAGGTACTTTTTGTTAGTTTTTGTCATAACTGGGAGTTGGCAACGTTTGAAGATGGACTCTGGTAGGTTGAAATTTCAATGTTAAAATTATTGTAGATTACTCCTTGGTATACATAGAGCTATTCAATAATACGAAAGTCTATGGCCACTCTTAATATTCTGCTTCGGTAAAACCTGTTGTGCCGTCTAACGTTTCCCATTCCTAACCTGCGCCTATTTTCTCACTTTCTACAGCCAGAGTGGAAATATGGTAACCTTCGAACCTTTTATCGCCCACTTGTCCTAATTCCTTAAAGCTTCCGCAGAAAAACTCCCACTAATTCAAGCGAAAATTGCCGCTAAGTTAAATTTAAAGAAGTTTGAAGTTCCCTTTGCATGGGGAGTCACAGTCAATTGAATTGGTTGCTTCAGACTTTGTATACAGAAGGTTAGTAGTATCCATTACAGTTAAATGGATAGTGCTAAGCTGAAGTCATCATAACTGACAAGGAAACCACTTTCAATTAAACCTTCCTATCGAAGTTGACCCTAATACTATTGTGGGATAAATGCACATCGCCTTCTTGGATGCAATAACCTCACCATATGGAGGTATTTTCAAATCTACCAAAGTCTTTATTTACAGCAGGCCTGTGTCCACTGCCCTCTGCTCCCTTGCTCTCAATTAACAAAACCTGAAGAAACATATTTTATTTGCAATGATTTTGACAGCCGAGGGGATAAAATTACAGAGTTATAAGTCGATAAAAGAATACTGTCGCCTCGAGACCATATGCCTTTTTCAATTTTGGCTGTAAACAAGACAGTCAGTGCTGGAAACAAAGGAAAATGCCTTCAAGCTTAGTAGAACCCAATGGAAAAGATATTAGAATATTTACATAAGTTCCTACTTTGCAGAAAGATTAAGAAAGTTGTAGACAACCTTCAAAGAGTGTCAGAGTTGTGTTATTATATCGAGCCTAAAGATGAGAAAAACTATGAGCCTTGGAAAGTGAGGGAAATTATTATTCATTATGTAGATAATATTTATCGGATCTTTGCATCAGTAGGCTAAGGAACCAATGTGAGGGACCGATAGAGCACCCCCATTCCCATGGTAACTTGCGTAAAAGGTTACTGTCTACCAGGTTGGTGTTATTGTCTCGTATTCACACAATTATCCTTTCCTGAACATATTTCAATAACAAGGTTACACGTTTTGTGGCACGATTTGCCCACCGACATTCATCATTCCCTTAAATTCGTAAATACACGATTGTCAACGCTAATAAATAAGTGTTTCACTGATCTCTATATATAACTAAATAGCGCACGTGAGAAGACTTTTGAGCCTACCAGTCCGCCTTCGTGCCAATCCCAAAATAAGGATATTTCGTGGCTACGACAGTACGATAATGTGCACAACGTTAGACTTCTCCTTAAACAGAGCACCGAGATAGTTAATTTTCAAGTTACAGAAATATCAACTGGGCGACTGCTCCTTGTATTCTTGCAGCCTATTGTTGATCCTAAAATCCATTGGCCCATTTTCAGTGAGTGACAACTTAATGTCCCCCAACCTGATACGGTACCTGGACCCTGCTTTTGGTCGTATGCTGCAGGCAACAAGAATTCGCATTAGTTAACCATCCTTTCAAGTTTTAGCACTAATTAAGACTGTTTGACCAAGGACCAATGGCAATGGTCCTCAAGTAAAGAAGCTGACCTATAGTTAGGACCCCACTCAGTGATTTGTGCACACAAGAATTTAATAAAACTACTGTGGGAACCAGGCTATGTTACCTACTTATGGGACTCTTTCTAGAGCCCATTGTTCGATTTAATTAAGCTACTATCCATGTATGTGTGAGGGTGATTCTTTATGGGTCAACATGCGGGGGAACGGGGGGGGGGAGGACAGGACACGTCCCTCCCTAAAATTTTCAGTGAGGGGGACGTCCCTCCATAAATAAATTCCTAAGGAGAAAAATGAGGAATTACAAATTAAATAAAAATCAGCAATCAACAAGTGTAACCATAATCAATGACAAACTAAACGGCCAAATGCTGTTTTGTCAGTTAATTAATCCCTCGATTTTTCTCTGAAAGACGTTAAGATTGGCCTACAGTGCAGGACACCAACAAAACTTTATTTAGAAATATAGTGGTCGGAATTATTACAATTCGGTCATTCCCTTTTGATACTATGTAAGGCCTACAATAATACCATGATTACACTGCCTGGACGTACCCCCAAAACAATGACAGGGCTGCCAAGTCTCTAGCATTTTCGGTCATTTTTCCTTTCTCAATGAGTCCACGCAAAAGAAGAAATTAGGCAGAGGGGAACATGCACGTGATAAAACGTACATTTACGCCCACATGTCAATGCAAGGTATCTGGGTCCTGGCATCAAGTCGAACTAAGATATGGGTCACAAATTTCTCAAGGAAGTCCCTCAATATTCACCAAGTTAGAACATGACTACTAAAGATCTGATTAAACGCCTTGAACAGGATGCATTGCAGTAAGGCACTGTACCTATGATAACTGTCTTCTGTTAATAACTTGTGGAAAAAATTAATTTATTGAGAGCTGAGACATGAAATTATATGAAGCAAAAAATGCAAAAATAAGACATGGGAAGTGCTATTTCCGGCGATCTGGGAGGTCTATTTTGTCAAAAATTTTCTTGTACGCTCCGCGCCAACTGATGGTGGCGCTCCGCTTAGATGGTATAGTGCCCTCAATCACAGGTCGAACAGCTTCGCCCCCCCCCTTTTCAGAAATCCTGGATCCGCCCCTGTGCGCTATCCAGTTATATATAGAGATCCGTGGCCTCTTTCAGCCTTGTGTCCTTTCCGGCTCGTACCTCCATCAGGGAATCCATTGTGCATTGACCCGCTGGTATTTCAATTTAAATATGAAAAAATCTTTTGCAATAATAGTTCTGGATCAGTTTTCTGCCCTTTCCCCTCGCGGCCAAGTGACAGTTAATGCTTTTCTTCTATATATTTTTTCCTGTATAAAATATCACATACACAAACAGTGATAATACGTTGTCTTCCTTGTGCTTTGAGGTAACATATAATCAATTTCTATTCAACACTGTGGCGACAATTGGACGGAAATTCTACATGAACGATCCCCTGAGACAAACATTTTAAGACAAGCTGCTAGTATATATATGGCATATGCAAATGTCCGTATTGAATTGACTCTTTCAGCAAATGGAGAGGAATGAAAGGGAACCTTTTTGATGGAATGGTTACATTTATAAAACACCAGCAGTATCATTATCGAGAGAACAACTGTATAGAGCTCTAGAGAAGAGACCAAAAGCACACTTTCTACGATACCTTGCCTGCTTGCCGAAATATTATTTCTCGTCATTTTTTTTTCATTCTGTAGGATGCGGAAAGTGTCAGATGGTGCCGGGAAGTATTTGGCAGTGCCGAGCTGTGCTATCCTGTGCGGGGTGTCCATCATTCCTACCTTGACATATTACTTTCACAAGTTTTTCGGGTTTTGACGTTTGGTGACCTCAAATGACCTCTGAACTCCACCAAAAAATGGCAACCTTCCTCTCAATATAACAACTTTGTATTCCAAGTGAAGAAGACAAAGAATGAATACTAAAAAGGCAAAAACTGAAGAAGCAAGTGCCTTGCAGCATAGAATTCGAGCCCCGGCCGTCATGATGAAAAGCAACGAGCCCTTTCCACTACACCACCAACATACACATTAGTTATAAATTGTTTCTGACCATGTTATAGTCACAACATCCTTCACACGTGCTCATAAGTGGGTAATTAAAATTTTAATTACTGGTTAATTTACCAGAAATATTCTTGTGTAAAGTAATACTAAATGCTGTGCACCCTAACGTTATCTTAGGAATGGTACAAATATCCAGCCCCACCCTCTTTTCGATGGTCATTATACGACACAATTTGGAGGTACGGCTCGCTGATTTTCAGTCTATGAGGTTTTTGGCAGTTTCACCTCTTCTGACCTCAGATGAACTTAAACCTCCACCTAAGTCCAAAGGGATGTCTATCTTAATGTAACCAAGGTGTATACCAGGTATGGAAAGTATCCATTATCCCTGAAATAACGTGTTTACAATGTTTCTGGTTTTTTACCTCTGGTGAATTCAAATGGACCCCTGACCTCCATCAAAACGATATCGTTCTTCCTCCTAATATGATAAAGCTTTTAACAAGGATAAACAGTTTCCACCATTCTTATGTTGACATAGCGTGTTCACAAGCAATTTTAAAGGTTTTGGTACCTACCCCCCCCCCCCCCGAAAACCTTTGATCTCTATCAAAACTAAACTTCAGCTTCTGACTAAACCGCATTTACATGCTAAGTATGGCAAATATCCACGGTTTCTACCCCGAGATATCGTGTTTACGAGGTTTTCCGTTTTTGACCTCACATAACCTCTGACCTCCATCATGAAGGGTTCTTCCTCTGAATATGGTTATTCTATATACCAAGTATGAGAAGTATCCATCACTGCTATCTTGAGATACCGTGTTTACAAGTGAAGCGCCTCAAACACGCACACATACACGTACGCATACGCACATACATACGCTCGCTGGTGGTTATTTAGATTCCTTTCGCCTTCCGCAAGGAATCAAAAACTTGACATTCTTTTTTAATTTTCACGAGTTGAGGAGGGACTCGTTTGAGTTTAAAACTGATACATTTTATATATAAAAACCTATACCACGGACGGTGTTCGAAAATAGGCCTAAGTGTCATATTTCTGTTTTTCATTTAGTTACTCCGTACAATTTTCAAGAAAGCTTCGAATCTGCGTCTCCACGTTTTCCTGGTGAAATATTAAAGACGTAATATGAAAGTGCTCCGAGATTTGACAGGTGTGGTGAAGACGTTTATTTGAAGAAGTGCCGCCTATAATTTCATGCCCTGCATTATTCAAAATTAAAACAAATAAACCAACCAGTAGCATTTTATTCATTTCTACAGAAGGATATACCATTTTTAAGTATATGATGGGATACTTTCCATTCTACCTTATATTGTTAAATGACATCACCGAATCAGGATGACTCCAACATCACAGTATTCTTATATATTGTATCCAAGTGAAGATTCACTAAATTACATATTACTGTGCCGTGTGATTTGTAATCACTCTTTTCTAAGTGGAGAGATCCTTCCTTCATATTAGTATGTACTGCTCTCAGTTACAAGACTGACTACAAACTTATCTCGAATTACTCAGGAATTCACATTCGATTCTAATTCATTTTGATAACCAGCCCGAACTGTAAAATTGAGTTAGGTAGCGATCCAATGTAACTAATTTACGAAAGGAGTCGTTTGCAGTTATCTCGGTGATATTTTTGGAGGTTTCTTAAGCCCCCACCCTAGTAAGTCTTAAATGCCGTAATAGATGAAAAAACCTCTTGTGCAAGGTATTACTTATTGGAAAGGAAACAAGAAGTGACAAAATTATAATTCATACCGACATAAGAGTGGTATGTAGAAAATAGAACACTTTTGTTTTGGCAGATAGAGCAGGATAATTTAACTTCTTTTAAATTCAAACCTCGAAACACGAAAGAGTACCGGTGTCATGTGATCGAGTGGATAAAAGGGGGTGACATTTGAAGCGATGAAGTTTAGAAACCGGGAGGCTTGGGGTTCAATCCCCGGCCTTGTCAAAGTAAGGTGGATTTTACATCCAAGAGTAATGCACGTTTTTCCCATCTGAACTGGCCTTCATAAGAAACCTAGTAAACCATAGGAATTTTAGTGGACGCAGGTCTGTTGACCTCCATGTCAGCCTCGTCATAAACTTTAAAGTGGAGTAACTACATCGAGTAAATTTCACCTAAATTGTAGAGTTGGTTATCCACCCGACGTGAAGTTGTAATGTTTTTTTTTTCAAAAGTCCCCTCAACTCTCTGGCGAAGAGCCAGGGGCGAAAACCAAACAATACTCCCTGAAGGAGTAACAACGTCCCCAAGGGACAAACTTTGACTTGAAGGCAGTATGCAGTCACCCCAATCAGAGTGAGAGTATCCTGTCACTCTAGTTCATGATTGGGCTATTTTGATCATGTGACAATATTTTTGTTGGTAAATTGTGAAATTCAAGGAGAATTTCTCCTTGCTTTACCTATTGTTTGTAATAGTCATGTTCAAAACGTCTTCAGATGTGTTTGTAATGTAATAAGAGGAGATTTGCAAGAGTTTGCCGATTTTTCACAGAAAATTTTGGGGCGACTGCCTATTGCTTTTAATTGACACCACCCGACAGTGGTCCCGTTCTAGACTGGCTGAATAGAACTGGTCCCACTTTGGAGCTCCGCCGTCGTGATCACGGACACTCCTGTGCCAGGTAAGTATCCAGCCGACGTGAAGTTGTAATGTATAAGCCACGTTCTTCTCCCACTTCGTTGTAAAGCGACTGCTCTTCAAGGCTTGAATTATTGTAATCGAACTCTAGATTTTCTATCCGATATAGATTTCAGTAAGGTACTGAAAAGTGTGCTGAAGTTAGCAATGTAAGTTTTCTGAAACTAAATATCCATCATTTTAAAGCGGCAGTGTCTGCCATGACATATTTGAAGATTCCAGATCCAAAGCAGACGCTTTGAAACATAATTGGGTATTCCCATTTTATTCTTCGGAACCTACTTTGCCTTTGAAGCCTTTGATTGGTCCTTTTAAAAGTGACCGAACTCTTACTCATTGGAATTTCGCATGACATGAAAGAACTTTGTAAATTACTCACCCTAACTCCACACGAAACAAATGAAAGATACTAGAGCCGAGGAAGCTTTACCACTGCAGAATAGCAATTGCTAAGATCCCCATTTTTTCATAAGCGTGACGTGTAATATCACTCAGTCATAAAAGTCAAATGTTTTGGGGACATTTCTGATTGAGAGTATGGAATGTTCTCTGTTACTATCCCTGGGGCAGTGTAGTTGAAACATTTGATGTAAAGGCTTTTTGAAACTTCATGCTTTGAAAGTAAAAGATTTGCTTTGTAATGATTCAAATCAGAGGGGGTGATCCCACATATCAATCGTCCCTCCTCCATTTTAAATGTCTCTGAATTGTGCCTATCATCTAAAGTTCGAATTTCCTTCGGGATTTTTGAAATCGATAAAAGATTGCTGTTGGAAACATATTTCAAATAGATTGAAGATTGTCAAGTAATACTTGGGTGGTTTCATTTTCTGTTTCCATCCAACAGACATGATATTCCTCATTTTTGTGAAAGAAGTGTTAATCTGCAAAAGTGGTCAGGCTGCTAACATGAAATTGACGCTTTTGCCAAGGCGCTTAACACTTTTCAAGAAAGAAATAATACTAAGATTCCAAAAATAATAAATCTTTGATCCACACATTCCCCATTCGCCCGGCCTGTACATTTCCGTGTTAGTTTACGGTGTTATGACTGTACGGCTTGTCCTTGGCACTTAATTGTCCGTTAAAATGTGACCTTCAGTTAAAACTGTATGCCTATGATCAGTTTTTTATAAATGATATTACACTTGAGCCAGAAATTTCAAGGCTCTATCACAGTTGCAGTACAGTTGAATTTACGTAGACGCTGTCGAATTTGTACACTAATGACGAGCTATTTGCTTCGAAGGTAAGCACTGTTGTTAATGAATCCGTCGGAGTATAGGAAGACATTTTAACAGGGGAGCAACTTGTGTTGCCATGAACATTTCTTGAATGGATAACAGTCATGACATGAATTTGGCCTGAAAATAAAGCGCCATTGCCCTGAAATCGATCCTTTTGCTGGGATGGAGAATGTCTACTTGGTAACTGCATAAATAAAAAGATCCAATGTGATAATTCATAGGGCCTCTCATTTTTGATTAGTTTTCTTTTTACAATTTGTATAATTAGGTATATACTGTCCTGTTTCTCGACTGCAACCTCATGTGACTTCTTAGGGAGATAGACACCGAAACCTGAAACTGAAGGTAAAATCTTGATGACGCAAAATTATAATAAGCTGTAATAGAAGAAATAAAATACTAAATGTACCCATCAGGCATGAACCTAAAACCTGATCACTAGTTTTAATAGAATTCAGTCATTATAGACTGATTCGAATATTCGAAATAAGTCCACTGTACTGTCTGGGATAATCATAAGAAGGTAAAACTTCATGAAAACATTTTAAAATAGCTTTCTAGTCTAAACCTTTATGAATGTTTCATCTCTAGTCTTTTTTTAATACACTATTCGCTCGCAAAGGAAGTAACCTTAATAAACAAATGGTCTTAATAACTTACCAATCAAGAACTACACAACTTTCAACCCACATCTTATCGGATGTTAAGAATGAAATACAACCTCCCTTCTAAAATAACAATAAAATATGGCAACCTTTCCCATCAGTCAACCTACATTCTGGGTATTGTTTAAGCAAAGTATCTTTTAAATTTAAAGACGCTTACACAAGTTAATGCAAAGTTATCAGTTTCTGAAATTTATGTGGCGTTGTCATTGCTATAATTGACGTGTTGCAGTCTGATCTTCTTAGAGACAAAAAGAGACATTTTCTGGGCTATTGACACTGACGGAGGTGGCAATTGGCGGCATTGTTGAAGTCACTCTGTGAATATATTCGAATGGCAGGCTAACACAAACAGTTAAGAGTAAACCTGTCTTCCTGTGGGATATCAACCACTTAACTGGACTCCTTATGGAACTATCAACTATAGCATCCTGCCGAAGCTGGAGATTTTCATGAATTGGCAAGTATTGCATTGAAATACTTTCGTTATGTGGTATATTGTTTTTTGATAAAGATATTTTGATAAAGAGGTCTATCTATAAAGTTAAGTATCGTTCTCCGCAATAGAAGAAACAAGCTTGGACCAAAGTTTCATAAATAAAAAGCTTGTGATTTGAATGCTGGTATCTAATGCTGATAGCAAAGATTTCAAAAGATTGTCTGCTCAATCGATACAACTCGTTCTTTGTCGCTTTTTAATTTGAAGAGTGTTTCTGTGATTACTTTCATAGTTATCTCAGGGGAAGTGTTATATGAAGGTCATTAATACTCCGGCATAAGAAAATTGTCTGTGTTTCATTTCTTATGCACTTCAATGTCTGCAAAACATTGGAATCTATCAAATTGAGCATGCGTGCTTCGAATCAATATCAGGTCAGTAGAACAATGGTTTAAACAGACCTACGCCGATCTCCATGAGGTAAGGTAAGGATCAAGCATATTTTGCAAGTAGTGGTTTAGTCATTAGTTTCGGCAGAGGGACAAAAAAGAAAAACTGCCCTTTAAAGAGTGTAGTACAGAATATCATATTTCCTCTATGTTTTGTGCCTGTTACTTGAGGCGTTAGGCCTATCCGGCCCATAAAAAGAAAGCAAAGTCGGCTAGTTAACTGGTCCACCCGAAGGCGCTTCAGTCCTGCGCGCAACCGACTTCGTCGGCTGGGCAACCGATTCTAGAGGCAAGCCTATGCCAAGTGGGAGGAAAGCCGGAGTACCCGGAGAAAAACCCACGTACATCGAGCGGGATACCCACAGGAACCCACGCACATGTGAAACACATTGGTGCACAGCAGCTGGAATAGCTGGAATAGACCACTATTAAATTACCCTTATGCCTCTGTACGCCAGCAACATTGTACCAAAAAATTTGTCTCAAAAGCAGACTTCCAAACTTTTCCATTATAGAGAGGTGCTATATACTTATGAATAATGGGACCATGTTTGCAAAGTGAAGTAGACTGAAACATCACCCACATGTCTTGAAATGCTATTTTTGGGCCGCTTCGCCGGCACCCAGTAGTTAATTACCTCATTATTACTCTCATCTTTGAAATTTGGAACACGTTGTAATGGCCTTCATTTTGATTTTCCTGGGATTTGGACTGAAGTCACGTATAGTCCGGCCCATAAACAATCATGTTTCTCTTTAATAAGATGAAGAGTTTCAAAATTCATTTAATTGGACGATTAAAAGTTAATGGGACCATGTTTGCAAAGTGAAGTAGAATGAAACATCACGCACATGTCTTGGAATGCTTTTTGTGGGCCGCTTCGCCGGCACCCAGTAGTTAATTTCCTCATTATTACTCTCATCTTTGAAATTTGAAACACGTTCTAATGGCCTTCATTTTGATTTTCCTGGGATTTTGGACTAAAGTCACGTATAGTCCAGAGAAAATCAGCACGTCAAGCTATAACAGTGTCAAACTTCATGCTATTCAACCAAACCATCGGGCCTATTTTCGTGACTATTGGGCGGGACTTTACTTACTGAAAGTTCTAGGCCGATAAGGTCGAAAAGAAGTTTTGTCTCTGTTCTTTGTATACACAGGGAAGTAACTATTGGGTGCGGTGGTTCAAAAAGATTCTTGTCTTTTATCCACCCTCTCAATTTCCAAAATTCTGGTAAATATGTTGGAATGACGGTGTTGTCCTTATCAGAAATTACACAAGACAAACCAACTTTTAGGACTCGAATTCCCCCCCCCCCCCTCTACTTTCAGAAATTACCCTTATGCCTTTGTACGCCAGCAACATTATACCAAAAAATTTGTCTTAAAAGCAGACTTCCAAACTTTTCCATTATAGAGAGGCGCTATATACTTATGAATCCCTGAAAAATACCCCATCACGTGTTATCGTGCCATGTATAGAAATACCTTGATGGGGAAAGGTTTTAGTGAATTTTGTTGCATTATCTGGGGCACAATCGGGCATGTACTGACCATTTACAAAGTTTGTTTTCTCCAAAGACCTTTCAGAGGTTCCATATGGCAGATAACTGCACTATCGAGAATGTTCATAACAAAATTGAGGGTTCAAGGGGATGAAAAGTTTTAAACTTGAAAATACTTGTCCTTGCTATTTCGAATGCAATATTCTATTATCACGGATAACTGATATGCCCGAGGGTGTATCACGTCACACGATTATTGATTTCAAGCTTGAGGTTTTGCAAATATTTATTCTCCAAAGAATCTTTCTGGAAAAATAACAAGATGAGTGGAAGTATTTTCCCAAACTCGGACGCTCTGAGAATCTCCCAGCTGTCTTTCATATTAGCTTTAAGAATTTGTCGAGGACGGTTGTAAACAAAGACATTTTTGAATATAGAATCTGTAAAGCGTTAACGAAACACTAAAGAAAACCTTCGTTAATGTAAAGTATCAATCAAAAGAGGGGAAACGAACACATAAACAAGAAAAATTCTTGTCTTAATTTTTTCTCAGGTTTGACCGGAAAAGTGCAAAAATTATTACTATTTGTGCAGGTTATAAAAAGATTCCTCGAAAGTTGTAACTCTCGAACTTTATAAAGTGAAATACCTTCAATTAATTTGTCGTTGACGTTATCGGCTTAGAAAGCTGTGCTTTCACATTGAATCTGTTACGAAGAATTAAGGGAAAAGGAAGTAAAACAAGCCCCTTAGCAAAAACGAGCTCTTTACTAAATTCTTCCAAAAGGTTATGAACTGTGCCCTGAAAGGTAGTTTACAAACACTCTAAAAACAGAGGGGAAAAACTTCACCCCCACTAGGTTGGAATATTGAAATCAGTGGCTTAGCCATGGGGGGGGGGGCTAGGGGGCACTGCCCCGAAAATTATTTTGTGTAACACATTCTTGCCCCCAAATAATTTCAAGCGATGTGTTTAAAAGAAAAAAACGGGAAGAGTTTTCTTTGACAGACGAAAATACGACATTTACATTATATACAAACTTTGATAAATATGACCAGCTTGGCAATTAATCGATTCAGCCAGTGGGCAGGTACGATCTTCAAGTTAACTGAAAACATTAACAAGAAATGACGGCGTCCTGGTCTAATTTGTCAAAGCATAGCTTAACCGCATGAATGCTGTATCAACATATACCGTACTTTCTAAATCCAAAAGAGTGAAATTAGGGACGAATCTAAAATTAAGACTGAACATTCACTCTAAAAGAGTGAGAATGACTCTTTTTGGATTGAAATCGTACAATCGAATTTTAGATTGGTCCCTAATGCCACTCTAAACTCTAAAAGAGTGACTCATCACTATAAAGGTTTAAGAGAGTACCATACTCATGTACATTGTACATGCTGCTGAATGCTGCATAGGGCTTCAGTACAGTAAGTGCATAAAAAGCTTATTTTGGCTGCCCCTTGAGGAAAGGTTTGCTACGCCACTGGTTGAAATACTAAAATTTGTTAATGTTGGTCCATTAACTGTTCATTAATGAGTTAACCGAGAGGAATCTGTATACCTAGTGTGAAAAGTATCCGTCATTGCTATCTAGAGATATCGTGTTTACAAGCTAAGCGTCACAAACACACATACCTATATACAACCACACATACACACACGCATACTCACATATATGCATTCGCCAGCGTGATTGCATAAATTTTTTTCGCCTTCGGCAAGGAATCAAAAATGGGCAACTTATGTTTACTGCTCCATATCTTTGCCAATGAATGTTTTTAATGCAAATGCTGATTCTAAGAGCTACACCACATCAAAAAATCTAGCAGAAATTGGTAAAGATTGTGTGTGTTGGGGACCTTGAAGGAAATTGTCCCCTTCCCTAACAACAATGGTGACGACATTTACTTAACTGCACTAATAAACTATTCAGGTAGCAGCAGTCACTAGTTTGAAGTTAGTGTTACCGTAAGGAAGTGGGGTGGGGTAGCAAATGTCTCAAAGTAATATCAGTTTGTCATAACGAGTACCAATAAGATGAGCCAATTACAAACCCCCACGAAACCCAAAAGAGTCGAAAGGTCACCCTTTCTCCCCCACCCCGTTTGGAGACGCTAGTCGTGACATTCAGAAAAATAAGAATCCAAACATTTAGATTATGTAAGAAAAAATGAAAGATGTCATAAATTATGGAACTCACTTTTCAACATTCAAGATCAGATTTTGATACTACTAGGTATACTACTATAAGGCTCGGGCCCGAAGTCAAGGGGTAGAGGGGTAATGGCGAAAGAAAATTGTTTGCCCCTTAAATTTTAAGGAACAAACCTTACTATTGACATTAAAGATCATTATCATATCCCATTAGCCTAAAAATAATTCCACTCCCTAGAAGCTATTTCTCCCCCTTCTACACATTGTCTGGCTAGGAGCCTGCTAAGGCTGGTAGGCCTACATATGCACATTCCAAACGACTTTAAGGTTAACTGTCTAGAATTGCAGTTCGTTTTAAAAAGAAAGTGGAGTGGACTTTCAGCGCAAAGATTACTTTCTACTTCCTTTAAAAGAGATTCCTTTTAAAGTATCAAACACTCATGTCTTCTTTCCGGAATTTCAAACAGAATTAGTAGGATAAAATGCTTTTTTCCAAAAGTCCCCCGACTCTCTGGCGAAGAGCCAGGGGCGAAAACCAAACAATACTCCCGAAGGAGTAGGATAAAATTGCATACCAAGTAAGCGACGTTCGTTTCCAATGTTCTATCTCTGCACACCACACAAAACGTTTATGTTTGCAATAAAAAAGGTTATGTTTAAGTGAAATTCTCTCCTGCGAATGACGTAAAATGTAAAAAGCACGTACTTTTTATTGTAAAAGTGATACGAATACGGCAAAGATGACTCTTTTATCAGTTTATATGTTACTCTAGAAAATATGTGCAGGGTATAAGTAATCCCAAAAACATTAAACGACAATTTAAGGAAAAAGAACACTGCACTTTCTTGCAATAAAGTATGCTATGCAACAAAGAATCAAACAAAAGTATAATTAAAACGGTTCCCGGACATACTTGGCGTAGCTAATGTAAGGAAGGGAGTTGGGGGCGTCAACCACATAAGTTTCGCGCCCCTAGGAAACTCAATAGTAAAGAAATGTGCCATTTCCGTATTTGAAACCCCCACGAAATGGTGAAGACCCTGAGCCCTCGTAAAAGGTTTTAAGATACGGCACTGCCGATCACCTCCCAAAACAACGTCAGGGCGACTCCTTATCCTAATCCTTCAATATCCTACCCCTTGGGTAATCGCATGAGGATTAACCCGGGGCCTTTCCGGTCACAAGTTAAAACATTATCGATCGGTTAAAGTAGTGACCTTTGAAGGTCGAAGGGGAAATCTTCCCTAAAACCCATGTTCACGTACGTGGGGAACGTCGAGGGGGCCATGGCCCAAAACCTGTATCCCCCTGTCGCTGCAGCACTGGATTAAAAGAAAATTTCTTTAAAGATGGGGGTTATGGTAACTGAATAATGGATGAATGTCAAACGTGTCTTTAAAGAAGAAAGAGAAGGAAGAACTTTCAGACACACGGAGAAAAGGAGGGGAATATGGATTGTCTAGCCATACTAGCGTAAACAGGGGAAAGTAGCTAGAAACAGGTCGTATTAGTTATGCGTGTATCTCCGTCACATACGTCGATAATTCAGCTTTTATCACTATAATTTACATGGAAGAAACGGTCGGTAAATTTAATGCAACCTTGCCAGTGTTTACACACCTATAAATATAAATGTCATCAGCAAGAGCAGGGCTCACCATGCCAAAGGTCCGGGAGCCCGTAGGTTCGATCGGCCGAAAATCCGCTCGTCTGCTAACCTTCGTAATCATCACCTTAAGGCCACAGGCATTCGGAATATTTATTTTCTAGGTAGCTGCGCCTTTCTTGCCTGAAAGAAACCTCTCCATGCAAAGTGTGAATATTGTCTATACTCCCACTTATCTGCCATAGAATATGATTTGCCCCAACTCCAGGGGTCTGAAGCCACCCAGCCCCCTGGATCCTAAGCCTATGCCTAGCCACAATCTTAACCCAATCCACAAAGATCTTGGATCCAGTGAACCTTCGGTCTAGCCGCTGAATTTCTGTCTCGTAGACCACCGGCCCCTTTAACACTGCCAACTTCATGTTGGTTAAAGGTAGCTACTGTGAAGAATGTCAACGATTAGTGGTTTCAGACTGTCGTCTTATAACAGGAGAAATTAGTCAAGATTATTTACTACCTTTTGCATTTCACACACGGGAATCTTCAATTACTGGAAAGCCTGATAGACGGTAAAGTGAGACATAGAAGCCATTACTGGATCAGGTCGAATTAGACAATGCATATTTTGACTAAGTGTAGGTAGCTTTCTTTTGTAATTCAATTTTTATATTTCTTCTTCAAAGAGGGAATTAAGTCATATCAACATGAATTAGCGTACAGTATTTCCCCTAATTTCTGAATGGCTCTGGTAAGTCAGGTGACGATATGTTTGTAACTAAATTGTTTGATTCATGCAGAAAAACGTCTTTGTTTACATTTAATAATAATATTTATGCTATGAAACATCATTAAGTTGCTTGCCGGGAACTAAGAGGAGATTTGTAAGATTCAGCTTCTGTTTCAAAGTAAGTTTAGGCTACTTCTTATCCTTTTAACTTTCATGGTCATGATGAATATCAACCGTATACTTAGATTTGGTTTTGTTTATGGAATCCAGATCAAAATGCCTTGATTTTAAAGTGTTCATAAATTTTGTATCATTTACTAAACCACGGGCAATGTACAGAAATGGTTTATTTTCAAAACACGCCAAACAGACTGGAGAGTTTCTACAAAATGAATGTAAAAGCTTGCATGTAGGGTTATCCCCAAAATACTCCAACGAAAAGAAATTAGCTAGACAAGAAACAGAAAGAAGAGCCATATGAAAATAACCATGTCATGTGACCTTTAAATTCTTGTTAACGAGATCCTGGTAACAGTGACACACTTCATACATTTTCATGAGTAGGCTATTGATGATGGCGCCATTACATCGGACTTGCTCTCTTATCATAGTTAAGCACTTACAACTACTTCCCAAACTAACAATAGATTTCGTATTTGTCTCAGCGTTTTCGGAAGAAACTTACCCTAGACCTTTCTATTTATAACTTTAATCTTATAACCATATAAGACAACTCGCACAGTCCTGGTTTCTTAAGCCGAGGTTTACATGATAAACATCTTTAATTGGCATTACACTGTTTCAGAAAAGAGATGATTTCCATTAAGTCGTGCACATAAGCTTCGATGATTTGGAAAATATTGTTAGAAATTGTTCCTTCGATAAAATCAGTGTGATGGGTCTTAGAGTGAATTGTATTTTTTCTGCTATTACAAAACTGAGGACAATTATGGGGCGGTTGGAACCAACAAATTGTGATGTAACTGTAGTATCTGAGGTACTATGAGACCCATGGGGTTTGTGCCCAGAAATTCTTACACCATGTTACAATCAAAGTACCTGGGCAAACCAGGACCCGCTGCAAACATGTCAACGTCATTCATCCGTGCTTACAACTTCATCAATAAGTAGGTTATGGTAGTGTGGTCACGATTCAAGATGCATTTTTGCTGGTGTAAAGATTTTCGAAGAATTTGCACTCTATGATCAAGAGTGGCCCCATGATACCCATAATATTCTGATTATGGGGCAGTATCCCCGACGGGTGGGGTGGGCCAAAATTTTTCACTTCAATAGTTTCGTCGGAATATGGTACGTGCAAGTTCAGTGCAACCATGATTAATCATTGCTCAATATGTATATGAGTCAGTTACTTGCCCTCCCATTATCTTTGTATCAAAAGACCGCGAAGCTCCTGGTTAAAGTTGGTGTTTCTGAAATCCATGAAACATACAATCACTTACAAAGAATCAACCTGTAACTCAAATTGTGAGTAGTACTTTAACATTATCGCGACAAACTATCCATAGAAACCCGTGTGATTCTTCATGAAAACATTTCCTATGTCAATAAGTGCGGGATTGCAATATTCAGTACTATGAGCTTTAAACACCATCTTTATAGTTATTTTGAAAGTACCTTTAATAGCCGCTCAATAATTTCTCCTAGAGTCTGATTCTTTAAAGAAGAGCGCCTTAAGAGACCTAAGCCGACCTCAGCTTCAGCTTGGTTCGAGCTGAGGTCAGAAAACTTGGCATTCCAAACGTTGTAGAAGCCGAACCCTAAAACAAGAAAAGTCACCACAGCCCCTCATCTACCGTATGTTGCCAGTTTGGTAAAAAGTTTGGTATTTCAAAGACCTGCAATGCAAGAAATTGCACCCCAATACCAAAAATCTTGAACTAAATTTCTGCGTGTTTCATACATGCGTCAGTTTTGGCGCCAGGATTTGTCCGACGAGTCGGGCAAGTTCTTTAAAGGCGAGGCCAGTAAACCGATGCCTATCGACAGAGGCTGCTGCTTGCTTGAAGGATGGTCTTCTAGCATTGGTTTGTACGCTACAGTTAGTAGCTAGATTTAGAACTTACGAACGTCTCCAGGCAATGACCCCTAGCTATCAGATCAAACCTTTTGTCCTTGGAGACATAACATGAATCATTATTGCGGAAATGGGATTCAGAAACTGTTTGAATTTGATGACACATGATGCAGATGTTCTTTCCTTACTGACAATATCTTACAATGTCAATTATCAGACTATTGCTTCATGAATGAATAATTTCACTTTTGAATGAGCAATACTACAAGCAAGCGGCACACAAAAAGAGTTTTTTTCTTTTTTACGTAAACGTTGTACCGACTATGAAAGTATCAAATCAATCAACATCACATATTCGACGATGATACTGCGTAGCATTTACTTTATGTTATTTTATTCGATTCAGACCATATCGGAAAACGTGAAGAATTCAGGTAAAAAGTTTCAGAATATAACTGTAAGCTGGTAAAACATCAAATTGATTACTTTATGCCCCGTGCGTTTAGTTGCTTCTCACTAAACACAATTGTTAAAAGTAGAAAGATTTGTATCCAAAGACAGAAAGGGAAGAAGTTACTTTCACTGCTAGAAATGCTGTTATCTTGACCGTGAAGCATTAGTGAAGATATTCATAATCATATATCAACTTACTTCTGGTCCCTCTCCCTTCTCATCCCTTCATGTACTATTAGTACTGACAACATTCTTTTATATCGCTCTGTATATGTGTTATTAAATTGTATCAATTTGATTGTACATATCTTTTGTAATTATGAGAAGGAAGAAATAAACTGAACTGAACTGAATAATATATCAATGCTTCTAGACGTAAATGGATTAAGTGTCACGTTTCACTATCTCTTCCGATACGCTGTACAAAACGTTTATATAATTACGGAAATATATATAAAAAACACAAAAGATTACAAAAATAGTACTTTAAATTAATTTCAAGAAATTGACAGAACTTTTTGTATTCTTGTGTAATTCTTCAAGTTTTGCTCGTTAATTGTACTGCGTTTTGCAGACACTTTTTAACCGTGTTGTATCTTCCGGCCAACTGATCATCTAGCGGTAAACGATCATTGGGCCGTAAAAGAGGGTCTCGCTTCAAAGCTGAGTCTAACTTCTTTCTTAGACTCGGGATCAAACTTGATTGTTATAGATCTCATCAGTTGTAACAAGCCATAGGTACTAGAAACAGGCAAGGGAGTAGCAAAAAGTTGGGACACCACAACTGGATAAACCTCTTCAATTTCTGACTTTTTCCAAAGATGCAAAGGCGCAAAGATAAAGGGGTGACAAATTATCGTATATGACCATATGTACTCTAATGATTAACTTGGCAATGCATGGGTTGGGGGACGTAGGATTGGGCCCAGGGAAAAAGTTGCATTCCGAGACTGGAGACTTAAGTATTTACAAAATTGTGGGCATTATAAGCAGGGAGCTGCCATTGACAATGTTATAAGTAAATATTCAATGGCAGCTCCCTGTTATAAGTGAATATTCAACCTCTTCAAGTGGCACTTTAATGGACACAAAATGACAATTTGCCTAACTCAGGGGACATGTCCTAAACAGAAGGCAGTGTGGCATTTCAATGTGGGAAAATACCCTACATTTCTACAAACAGTGTAACATGGCACATAAGTACATGGCTTTGAGGGCATGTGGCCCCATCTTGCGATAACTGAAAAATCAAAATGAGCTAATGTCCTAATTCTTACAACGCAAAATACCCCATGTAATTGCTTTACATCTCCCCTCCCCCGCTCCTGCTGTCAGACAAAATAATATGGCACTAGTCCCTATGCCCAAACGTAATTAAACTTTTTGAAGGTTCAACTCACAGACCTTTTGTTCAAGTTTTGAGAGCTCTCTGAGGATTGCTGTGTTCCACTTTGAAAATACTGAATTCATATTCCAAAAGGATCAATCAGGGTATTTTCATTTTCAAAAGGGGCACTTTTCACACCTTTCGAAAATTGGGACCAATTGTCCCACTAACCCACTATTCTCTCCGCTTCTACGACAATGATTCAGTAGTTTGGGGGAAGGCTTTCTATAAATTTCTTACAAATCAGGCCACTTTAAATTGACGTTTCCTCACTTTCTTTAATCAGAAAATTCTTCCTTTCGTTTTAAAATACCAGTGTGCAGAATGACCTTCAGAAGTTGTCACCGACGGTTTCATCTTGAGTTGATTGCTCCGCCTGACGTTCTGTACAAGTCTTATTTCCTATCAGTTAACAACAAGGCACATGATCTATATATTTCACTTCCCCGTATTTAAAGTTTTCCCCAGTGTCCCCAGTCTTTGAACAGATATGCTTGAATCAATCCATCTTTATCATTCAGACTTCCAAACTAACAGGCCAATAAATTCCCGCAATACCCCTGTAGGATAGTGGAAGACCATAAAAAACTATTAGTGGGTTGAAAATCGGTCTGCTTATATATCTCAAGGTTAACAAGAAAGTCTGGAAATACCTTACCAGGTACAGGGGCCTCAAACTCTTGTTACCCTGTTTGGTGGGTCTGGGAAGTTGAGACTCCAAAAGGGTGAGGCCTGATCTTTAGAATGGAGCACAAAGTCCGTCCCATCATACAGTTGAATGATAACGGGTGAAACCCGTGTAACTTGGCCTATGTGTAGGTGTTGATCTAAGGTTTATCAAGTTACAGTATAGTTATCACAATCCAAAGGGTGGCTCTGAAAGGAGGAAACAATTTATCCTACTTTTGGGAAAGTTACTGATCATGCAGTGCAAAGGTCGTTACAATGGAAAGCAAAGTATGGTGGTTTTAGAGCTAAGATTTAAAATAACGGAGGGCTGTTGTATTAATATCAGACTGCTTCTATCCTTCAAAACACTTCTAACTCGTTGTTTCGAACGAGTTGTGAGATCTTAATCTCGAGGAAAGTCACAATTCGTGCAGTGTGTTCTTTGGAGGGCTTATTCTGATTTAAAGGCAATAGGCAGTCGCCCCAAAATTTTCTTTGAAAAATCAGCAAACCCTTGCAAATCTTCTCTTATTGCATTACAAGCACCTCTGAAGACGTTTTGAACATAACTATTACAAACAATAGGTAAAGCAAGGCGAAATTCACCTTGAATTTCACAATTCACTAACAAAAATAGTGGCACATGATCAAAATAGACCATTCATGAACTAGAGTGACAGGATACACTCACTCTGTTTGGGGTGACTGCCTACTGCCTTTAACTACGCAGAACATTACGACACGTATGCAAATATACGCACACGCCCACTTGCATATTAGCGAAAGACAAATAGAAGGCATTTATATTCATTTGTCTTTAAGTGTTGGTCGACTATCAGGAAATACAGAAGTACCTTCCAAGCATGTGAAACAGTTTTAAGAGAGGTTAGTATCCTTGCCCTTTCAACATAGGTTCTTCATATGAAATCAATGCATTGCTATTTCCATGCGTCATACCACAGCATATGCGCAGAGGCTGCCTTCAGCCTACTTATACACCAACAATGTAAATATAATTGTGAAAGAGAGACTTGAAGGCCCTCTAAGCTCACCCCAGACAGTAACAGTACTCCCAACGAACCTAACGTTTAGCCCCGCCTCTAATTAAACAACCAACAACAAGTGTGTAGTAAAACACTTCCAAGAGAGAACCACAGTAGCCTACACTGAGTTTCAATTGCTCGAGGCAATATTGAAAAACAAACTGTGTGTGACTGCATGCCTAATTAGGAACACAACTGAATATCCAATATCATTATCAACCAGAGTGGTGCTATTATTGTTTGAATGAATGCCAATCAAAGTACAGTCACCAACTGGATTTAGAACTATGGGGGTATGTCTAAATATATTTGGGGGATGCCATAGCTCCTTTAACAACAACAACAACAACAACAACAACAACAACAACAACAACAACAACAACAACAACAACAACAACATTCTACTCGTAGCTAGAGATATTCCTCTCGGAAGATAGGTGACTCTCTTCACGAAATAACCCAGTATCCTTCAGTGGTACAGAGTGTGTTCCAAAATGGGAAAATTTAAAACCTTTTGACTGTTTCATACTCATCGGCTACCTTCTTCGTCTTTGAAATTTGATTCTATTTACACGTCTCAGTAGCTTTCCGTGTAGATCTGATAAGAACTGTTACCAAATCATGGAGCAAGTCGTAGTAGTTCCATGGCCAAATAAACAGGGCAAAACATACACAGTTGTTACATGTTTCACACATGAGGCATTGTAATGAAAGTCAAAGCTATGCTTAATAAAGTTTCCTAGATAAAAATAAAAAACAAGACGGATTTCCAATCGTGCACATTATACACATATCTGAACCTAAAAGATTGCCTTGAAAATTGAAAATCTTTCAAAGGCAACATGATATTGAAATGCTGTTTTCACTACCTGTTTGGGGATTTTTCTCCTTCTTGTGAAACCGCCTAAATGCAGTTTATTTGTCAATTTTCTAATTTTAGGAAAACTACACCGAATATTTCATATTTACAACTTTCTCAATTTCTGCTTACTATTGTGACTACATAGCTTGAGGTAGGTCATTCTTCCCTATTCGATATTGCTTATTGTAAGTAGCTTAGCGCTTGCCGATTTGAGCTGCATTTCATTACGTAGACTCAATAAGGGATTTTCAATTTCCCTAGTGAATATAATGGTAACAGAATGACAAAGGAAATGCGCCAGTTCAGAAATAATGTTTATTTTGGCCTCTCTTGCAATCCCATGATCGAAATGACAATCTTTTGAAAGCTTCACAAATTACATTTTGGGATACGGCTGGAGTGTTTTTTAGATTATACAACTTTGTAGACATCTTAATTGAATTTATGTCGTTGCTGCTGGCATAAGGAGAAAATCTCTAGAGAATTCTTCCATTTGTAGATACATTGCTATGGCATATTATCTGTTTCTAAAATAAAGGGGTATGAAGTTTAGACAATGGATTCGCAGTAGGCTTCTACTACTGTGCTCTATAGGCCAGCTCTTTGCAACTATCCAATATGACGAAAGACGCAACAGATGGATACAGTCGCCTTGGAGTCTTTTTCTTTTATTTTAATTAATGAAGAAAAAACTGCGTTATAGCTTTGACAACCTAACTGCAATAGATGATGGTCACTTTATTAAAGAACTAATAAATTCTTTACAGGTTTGAAATGCATGAACGCCTTAGTTTCATTTCGTTGATCACAACAAAACAGTAGTAATTCCTTGGTGTAACAGTTTAAGAAACATATAAATCAATGTGCTGTATGCACAGGAAATTTTGAGTAAATGAAAGTCCTATCACGAGTTTATTCAAATGAAAATCATTCCCGTATGGAGCAGCACAATTCCATGAATAGACAATATCAACAATAGAAAGGTCAAAATTCGCAGTAATACGACAATTTTTTGCTAACTTACTCACCATATTTATAAACAAATGGCTTTTGGTATAACAACTGCAAATTAATTTTGATCCAGGGCCGGATGTAAGCATGAACCAGCCAGACGTGAGCCCAGGAGCCCCACAAAATAACATTATTGTATTTTATGGGTAAAGTATTCCAGACTGAATCCAGAGGTAGTTTCCTTTCGTGACTTGCGCCACTGTAGTCTTGTGGAAAATTATAGTCGAAGGGGCCGCCACATTTGTTTGTGCCCAAAGGCCCCAACTCCAAAAGTAAATCTGGCCGTGTTTTGATCAGTAGAACTCTGGAAGAGTTTAAAATGCTTATATAAGCATGGTCAATCGTGGACTACACCCCACATCTTAGTAATATGAATTGAAGTAATATTGATGACACTCAGTGAAGTCTCCTTTGAACCATAGTAGTGAAATTGTATGATACTCAAAATTGCCGTAGGTTGTTGTAAAGTCCTAAGAAAGCCGCCTATCTTGGCTTGATCGAAAGTCTTCCCAGTTCGTACAGCTCTTTCTATTTATTATTTTTTAAATTCTATAATTGTTTCAGTTTGTGTTTTATAGATAGTTCTCAGTGACGTCACAGCTAGGGGTTAGCAACGGCCATGTCTGAGGGCATGCCTGTACACACATGCCGGGGTTGCCCTTCAGACATGGCTGAAATAATACATTTGAAAAGCTCCAATGACGTCACGTGAGAACTTTCTATAGCCTTAACCAAATATTAGTAATGGCAAGTAAAATTTAGTATTTTATACTTAGATTGTTTCACGTCACTCGGTCAAGTTAAGACTTCTAAACTGTAAGGACGCTTGCATTATTGCGGTTTTAGTTGGATTTCATTTCCAATTATGCCAAATTGTTCGAAAAAGTGAAATCAATACACGAGCACGTAATCGGAATAGTCAGTTTTTAAAGGAGGCAACATCATAACTCCTATCCTTAAACGCTTATTACATTAAAGGGTATTTGAAGAAGTCGATGACCGGTGGAAGCTATAGTTTCTGCGTGAGTTTCAGTTACTCTTTTGTTTTTAGAGTGAGCCTTGAATGGCCTGCCAGCGGCCATTTAATTACAACTTCCATGTGGAGCATTCACCATCACGATCGTTCATAATCGTCAGATACTATTACAAGCCGCAGACGGAATGGAATTGTCTACGATAGATTTCAGCTTCAATTCTTCCCCACACTTCGACTAACTGATGTACAGTAGTTGCCTCGGAAGTTACAAACAGTAAGCGACTTACCAGTGATACCAAATACTTCGGAAAAGACAAATACCATCATTACTATTGTAACTTTCTTCCTTAAATGCCCCATTTTCAGCCCACCGCATCTAGTTGAACTGTGTTCGACAGATATCAGGAGGAGTGTTAACCAATATCCAATATTTCAAATCCTAACACCGTGGGATATTTAACGGATACCGATATGTTACAAAGACGGTAGGACGGTATTGTGCACAAAACCTGACAATGTGTATTAAGTAGATTATCAGATCACTGGATATTTGTCAATCAAATGTTGTTACACTGTCATACATTTTGTTTTACTGACCGATAAAGTATTTACAGTCTAAGGCTATCACACAGTAGTTGTAGTGGATGCACTATCGGCAACACAGATTTATTGTCGATTACGGTTTTAGACCATGTTACCGGTATACCGGTAGATACCAATATAGAATTTGGCAATTCTTTCAATACTCGTTAACCGACCTTAGAGTGAAACATTCTCATATGTATATCTCAAAACCAAGTTCAAGTCTCTCCTACAATGCTGCACTCGCAAATGATTTAGAAAATACAGAACTGTTTGGCATTCAAGATTTTGCTAAACGTGTGTTCTAAATATGACATCATCAATGACGTTGATGAATTTATTTATAACCTCTGGGAATATTGGAATTAAATACAGTAAATCACGTTCCCTGAAAAAGAACAGATTTATTTTAACGATACGCCTTCGGAAGTTCCACGCACCACTTATGATGTGAGAAGAATAAAGACGAAGGCAAGTGCGATATTTGTGCTATTATAGAACGCTATTGTAGCTTAACAATCAGAAGAATTCCGCAATAAAGTATAAGAAGCCTAGAAGTAAGCCTAGAAGAAGGCCGGAGTATTCCTTCCATTTAGTTTTATCAAGTTTGCCACATTTGTGACATTAATTAAGTCACTCCAGAAAAATGTGTCAGCTCCAATTATTCGGCTTCAAGTTGGTAAATTCTCAATACAAAACTAGACGAGGAATTTTTCTCTTTTAATTTGATAAGGACATCTAGAACTTCCAAAATTAAATAGCATGGATAAGGAACAATGTGGCAAAACTTTTTCTATGGAGCAAAGCCTAAAGAAGCGCCAATAATTTTGTCTAGCTATATGATATGCACTTCTCAGCAAACCTGTTTTCCAATGAAAGTATGCCCAGAGGGATACAGTTTGTTGATGCAAGAGTAAAATGGATCAAAGGTCTTCTTCAAGAAAATCTCTATCTCAGAATTTGGAAGGAAACAAGCGCTTGCTAGGGAGGAAGCATAAACGTCAGTTAAAATATGAAGCGCCTTCTGATCGAGTTGACCAGTGGAATGCCTTTCTCAAATTAGATTTTCACTATTTGTCACCATATAAATGGGTCACTTCAAATTTAATAAACTGTTTGGGTCAATGCAAGAGAGCATTCTTTGAAAGCGTCTTCTGTTTGATCATTTCCAAAGTACCATTCCAGGAAAGATGTTTTATATCCAAAGCTATTCAATAAATCAATGTTAGGAATGGATTGGATAAATTATGAAATGAATTGTCCAATTTTGCCATACCTCTTTCATCAGGACGCAGGGTTTTTCCGTTAAGTTCTTCTGATATTTTTAGTCTACCATATGTTTTACTCTAATTTTTCTATATTTATTTCTAAGTCTCGATGAATGTATGACAAACTATATTCTACCACCTCTACCTATCCATTATTGAGAATCCTGCCTTCTGATTGGTTAAACACTGACCTGTTATTCTGTTATTCCACAACATACGGTTCGTAAACGTAAACAATGATAAAAATGAAGTTTTTCACACATTATTGATTGTAGAATAGGAATAAACCACATTTGTCGGGACTATCATTGTCTCATAAACCTTCTCGACTCAAAATTTGCAAAATAACGGACTCGGCTTCGCCTCGTCGGTTATTTTGCCAAATTTGGAGTCTCGACGGTTTATTCACCAATAATAGTCCGGAAAATGCTCTTTGTTCCTTAAACAACTATATACACTTTCCAAAAGTCCCACCGGTCAATAGCGGCTGTAAGAAATTTTGATTGGGGCCATACATGTTGAAGATAAGACTCTTAGCACAATGTTAGATCATAGGAAAAGTGGTCAAACAGATTTTCCAATAAAACTTTATGACATTTATGAGATACAAGGAATGCCGTCGTCCATAATACCATGATATTCTTTAAGTATATATATATCTATATATATATATATATATATATATATATATATATATATATATATATATATATATATATATAGTGAAAAAACTGTGACACTGGAAAATCTGGCTGAGGTGAAAAGAAGTTGACTCCACCGGGGTTCGAACTCGGGACCTCCCGTTATATATATATATATATATGTATATATATACACACATATATATTAATATATATATATATATATTCATATATTTATATATATATATATATATATATTTCTCTAATTCGGCACTTAGGGGGAAAGTTGTTGTTGAAAAGTCGACCTTAAGGGGAAAAAAATTGTCGGGTGAAATATAAGTTTCGCCTTAACGTTTCCACACACTTTTTCTATAGGAATACGTAAACTTACAAGGGCGCCCTCTTAGATTTACAAACTAGATGCCATTACTTCAAAGTTGTCAAATTTACGGACACCTAGCTGTTAACACGAACGGATGGCTGGCCATTGAAATAACGTTAATTATATGTTTAGACGTTAGGGCGAATTTATTCCTTATGTATTTTATTATCTTTTTTTCGCCCTATGTACAACAGATATAACAATTTCCCCTTAAGGTGGGAATTAGCGTTATATATATATGTATATATATATATTTTGATGTAAGGAGATCATGAATTGAAATGCTTTTTGGGGAAGGGGAGACAGTTCCCCCTGTCCCACATGACTATGCCAGCACCCAAGGCCGCAGGATGAATACAGAATAGAGAAATGTACAACACGTTCCTGACGTGAATCCGTCCCAGCCTTCACTTTCCCTCACGTTTGTCAGCAGGCCGAGAACAACAATACTACTTTCCGCAATAAACGAAGTAGGTCTATTGGATATTTTAAAGTAAAGAAGAACAAGTTAGGAAAAGAGCTAGTGTTGATAGTTATACGAAGTTAGAAGTCGCTTTGGTAAGTCAATAGGCTAGCATTGGAGTAGATGAGATTCATTTACTTATACTTCTGTTGGGATAACTAATAATTCATCCATTTTAGTGTCGTCAATATGTAAATAAGCCTTTAAGAATATTGGTATGTACTTAAATACACAAAAGAAGTAAAATTTGAAATAACACACATCCAATGTCAGAAAGTTACTACCTTTAAAACCAAACTACCCAGTAAATTTCATGCTTCATTGGCTAGTGCAAAACATGTACTAACTGTTCTTACATTGAAATATAAAACACCTCCCTGCATGAAGAGATAACAGTCTTGATAAGATGGTCGTACCTTGCTCTGATTTGGCTAAATTGTTCCCTCTTAGAACTTAAACACAACTCCATGATTCAAATCTGGGTAGGTCCCGAACAAGTAAACGCTTTGGTACATATATTAACGTTTTTCGTTTGGTCCTTAAATTGCTAAAAAAAATCTTTTTCAAAATTATTTACGGCAACAGAAATATTGTAGTCTCTTAAGTGGACATTTGTAAACTTGCTTCCTTCTCCCAAATGGTTGCCGCTGGCACAGTATCAGTGGTTCCTATAAATACTGTATATACTGATCTAAACGATCACGTTAATAAATCCTCGCAAACTATTCTTTATTTGCCTGATTGTCATCCGTCATTTTTCAGTAATAAACATCAATACTGTTCATGAAGTATCGCAATACTGGAAGCAAAATTGCCAATGGCATTTCCGAGATAAGGTAGAAGAACCAGCGAGTAAATTAAAAGTTAATAACATACACTGCGTTAGATCGTCAGTCACGGTGAGTCAAGAGCAATTAATGACAGTATTGACTTAAGGAGCGATTATTTCAGCAAAGTAGCCCAAGGCTTAAACGTGATAGTCAACTACGATTGATAGTCATATTATATGTTTTAAAATTTATGACATAATTTGCACTTCAAATGTCAAAGATGTCCTACCTAATGCCGTTTTTGTTTCTTGGAATTACAACCTCAAATTCCACATTGGGGCTGGTAATTTTTTTACTTGCAATAACTGGATCTGATGTGACATTACGTGACTTAAGCAGACTAGGTTTACCAGAGGTTTATAACGTTCATATGCAAGTTACGAGTATAAATAAATTCCAATTACCGGCACTTTGACTAAGGGAAAAACAGAAAGAAGAGACAAAATGAGCTCGAGAACTAACGTCCAACTGCAAATGTTTTTGCGACATTTCTCTAACCACGTAACAACTGACGGCAAGACACAGGTATTTAGCTTAAGTAAAATATTCCATGTAAAGTATTTCCTGAGACGATAGTTTTGATGGCTATTGCAAATGTAAACAAACTGTTTCTGGTTTTTTTTCTAGTTCATTTAAAGACCATAAAAACAAGAACTATCAAACATTGCATCTAGGTTGTATTATTTCCAGAAAGCTTGTTGCATCGGCAGAAACCTTTTGACAAACACGTACTTGCCAGGAAGGGCAATTGCCCCTTCCTCCTCACTTTGGTAGTTAAGAGGTAGGAATCGTTCCACATTAGGGCACAGTGCTGCCAAAATTCGAGCAGAGGGTGGGAAAATATGTTCCCGAATGCCCGATCGGTTTTCCGACTGTCTGAAATTTTTCTCATATTAAATAAATGTTCACCTGATCAAGAATATGCGCAATTTTCGAACTATAGCGCGTTCGCGTACGACATAACGGTGGTTGTAATTCATATTTAAAGTAACGTGAGCAAAGTTTCAAAATTCAGGCAAACATATTGCTGTAACCTCCCCTCCTCCATGGAAAGATCCCGTACTCTTACCCTTATCGTCATTTTTCTGTTGGGGGCAGGGAGGTCCCGAAATACGAAGTTTTCTGACAGGCATTGTACTTAGGGGAGGAATTAGGCCCCAGTCGTCTGAATTTTTGCCGAAGGCTTTTAACCCATTGAGAGAAAACAGGAGCTGTTTCAATACATGCCTTAGGCTGCCATTTCCGTAATATCCCTACATCTCATTAACAACTGATTATTTCAGTTTGATTAAAATTAATCGAAACAATAGCTTGACTCTGATTGATCAATCATCATGACTCTTGTAGTCAGTAGTTTACACAATCCATAGCAATCGGCTCACACAGTTGAGCGTGTGTACTGCCTTGAGGAATCCAGATTCAGTACGAGCTACTGTAGCTAAGCTTTGTGGTCTAGGTGCACTAATAGAATAGATACGTGTTTTTTAACTGAGGCTTGGCTAGTAGGAAAATTAATGGGAAAATTACTACTGTCTGGGTGAGATTATTGAAACTTTAACACCCTTATTCTCTATAATAGAGTAAGCAGTACTGTAATTTGATAATGTTTTATAATATTTTTACTTCAATTCAATCAATATTTACGCATTCCACCTTGGCTAAAAGATTCCTTACAGTGACGTTTCATTCGAATTGTTAGCATCAGCAAACCATCACGACTAAAGTACTGCAGTCAGTGGTATAACCTCGTTTTTATGAATTGCAAAGATATCTAAATACTGCCAAGAAATCACAATGAAACAGAATCAAATACACAGTTTTCGACTTGCCTTCGCAAAAATGTGGGTTGTGTGTGATGCAGAACCCTTTGCACTGTAGATAAATCTGACGTTTATTAGATGCAAAATCATTATCGTTGCTATGAGCCTACCAGCTAGTGGTTTTTCCGATAATGAAACCGCGTTGACTTCAGAAACAACGATTCTACGTCATTTAGTCATGGTTAAATGTATCATGCAACTGTACAGGTTGTGAAATGATTAAGTTCTTGGCCAGAGCCTAGAGTAAGATGTGATATACTGTAAATAAACGAAGTTGAACGCAGCCTTCACTGTAGAAATAGTTCTACCAGAGAAACCTTTACCTTTTCCCTTTTTACGACAGGACCAGGCGCGTAGCCAGGAATTTGCCAAGGAGGGGGCAAAGTCTGTAGGAAAACTATCTACGCATAGCGCCACCATAGGATGACGCGAAGCGTACAAGAAAATTTTGGCCGAAAACTCCTCCCATATCGCTAAAAATGGCACGTCCCAGGCCTTATAAGTTGCATCTAAACTTAGTTTTATTTTGAGTTGCTTGCAATATCATAAAAAAATCATTAAAACATACAAAAATATGCTCAATGACGGGGCGGCTACCCCCTCCTTGGCTAGGCGCCTGGACGGGACTTGGTGTTTGCATCTGAGGTGGACTTTTATGTTGTTATATTTCAGGAAAAGGGTCTTTAATTAAACCTTTGTGACCATGATTAAAACTCAATGGAACATGCTCTTTGGGTGGTTTGCAATGGCAAAACATGGTAACAACTGATCACCTATATTTTTTCTAAGATCCATCCAGAATCAGATATCTCAGGCAGCTGTTCTCTGTAATTTTACTTTCTCTCTTTTTAGTGCTTTCGTCTTTTATTGTTTCTTTCTTTGTTTTTAATGTTATACCATCTGAGGGTGGTGAGCACTTCCTCCCAGTCCATGTATTGGGACTCTGCCGCCTAATAGAACAGTTAGAAATGTGTGAGCACTCTTTAAGGTATTCGACATCTTCCTTTTCCATACACAGTCCTACTTTTAAATGTTTTGTATTATGGTTTGCTTTGTATTCTAATCTAATAAAATTTTGAATTGTTGATGAGTAAAAATACGTTCATATTTATGTCGAAAAAATTATTTATAAACAGACTAAAGATCAGGTGGACATAAAATATAATATCTACGGACCGATGTCTGTTTAGAGCATGAAAAAATTATTAGCAAAGTGGAACTTGAAGTGATTAAAAGGTGTTTATATAAACACATAAATTTGTCGTTAAAAATAGCATCTAAATTACAGATAACCTTAACTGCATTATTTTGAAGTTCGGGATACTGGACAGAGGCCTGTAACCCTTCGTGTCCGTTTGAAGCAATATAAAGCCAAAAGTACAAACTATAACCATTGATGTTAGAGCTCCTCACTAATAAATCATAAAAGAATCACATGGTTCAACGGAGCAGTTAGGAGACAACCTGGATAAATATCTCTAATTTAAATTAATGAGCTGGAACAAGTTTTAAACGAGTATGGAAGTTTAAAGTCGAGTTGTGGAACCTTTTTCAATTTTGAAGGAAGTATGTTAAATTATACCATGGATCTCTGTCGATAGAAATATCTTTAAGTATCTCACCACTTAGACTTTATCAGAACCTTAGGAATCTTGACACCAGCATGAAATAGCTAGTAGGCCTAACTGTCGACATTGAAGAGCATCTGCCAAGTATGTGATCGTTTGAAGAACCTGTCAAGGTCAGACTAAGCACATAAGAATATTTTATCAAGCCACTTCGTATTATTAGCAAAATTGCTACCTTTGGCAAGAACAATAGAACCATCTTGATCATTACCAAAAGCAACGAACATTATCGGACCAAACATCATTCAAGTGTCCCATAACACACTCCATTTGTGAATAGCAAGCCCTTAGCGACTTTCAAAAGGCAACTTAGGTTTTCCACTAACTGCTTCACAATCAATCGTTGATTTTGGAACTTGTCTAAATCATAGCAACATATGTTAAAAAAGGTTGACCATAAAGATCACACCGCAGTATATCTGCACGCTTAGATATAACATCTTGAAGTTTATTCACTCCATTTCAAATGATACGTAAGGTAGATTTTGCAATAATTTGTCATGTCACTCTTGTACTACTGAGATTTTCGTCTTTGTTTCTAGTTTTTTTTAAAGTCAGTGCACCTTCTTCCAAAATGCAATCACTAGGCTACATGTTTGTTGTAGACAGACTCGACGGTAATCCCCCCACGTCACGTACAACACAACAAGCTTTGCAAGAAGAGTGAAATTTTTCAAGGTCAAATATAAACAGGTTTTGTTCCACTGTAAGGCCAGAGAAGACAAGGTCAGTTGTAACAAAAAACATCCCAAATTATTGTACATTCGACTGAGTACCCTTTCAAATTAATTTCAACATTTCAAATTTTATCACAGTCAACTTAATAAGTTAAAGGGATGGATTTGAACCAAGAAGCTTTATTTCCCAACCTCTATGGGGTATTCTTGTTATTCTATAGTCTTTAATTATACATTGACTTTAAGATGTTTGAACTTGTATGACGGAACCTTCTTGTGAACCCTCTGTGTTTGTCTTCATTGTCGAATAACCATTTGATGTCTTGAAAATAATACAACTCACTCAACAAACCGTTGGCTAACATATAAAGTTAAAAACAAAAGGATATGTAAATCACAGGGGGATTACTCAGATGTCTTTCTGTAAATAATTGTCTTTCATACAGAAACAAGTTTTTGATGAGTCATTTGGGGAACATGAAGTACAATACCTTTCATGAATATTCAGTGAAGTAATAGTACCATATACTAAAACAACTAAGTGCCTAATAATTGTCGTAAGCTAACCTTGAAGCTAAATGACCTGTGACTTTCATAACGTTGTAAGGTGTATAGTTTATTGAAGCACTACTCACAGGAGAGCAATTCTTCAGCCGAAGCAATGTACTCAGTCCCTATATGACCCTTATGACAGCTTCTTATAACTGAATGATCTCATTGACCAATTCCCTAAAGACTCATAAAGAAAGTCTCGTTCAAATGTTAACTAATGCGTTAAGTGTTGTGTTGATTTTATTGAAGGGTTTCTTTTGAAGGTCAAAAATAATGTAAAAGAGGCTCTACAGTGAAACCTTACTAAATGAATTGTACCCTGGAAAAAGAAAAGTGCACTAAAGATTAATCAAATTTACCCTGGAGAAAAATTGAATTTGTGGAAGGCTCCATTCTCTTGCTTTTTGGTTTTTAGTACAAAATCGTAAAGGCCTGTGTTTAAAAGGCTGTAGAAGCAAAACATGTTGCAACATGTCGGAATAACATCTTAGCCAGTTTATACTCTTAATGGCTTACGAGATTTAAATACATCCAGGGTTGGGAAGTAACGAGTTACAAGTAACGCCGTTACTGTAACGAGTTACATTTTGTGTAACGTAACCCTGTAACGAGTTACATTTGCATTTCAGTAACGGAACAAGTAACTAGTTACAATTCTGCGTAAAAGTAACTGTAACGGCGTTACATTTGGATCCCCTTTACTTTCCCGTTACAAATAGTCAAAATGACCACAAATCCATTTTACTCGAAGTAGTAACAGAAAATTTTCAAATTGATGGTACTTTGGTAGTAAAATGTAAAATTATTTTCGGTATATTTATCATTCATCGCTATTTTCGTCGTCGTCCTCGCCAACATCAATTTTATTCACGATTAGAATCAGAAGTTGATATTAGATGCACATGCTGCAGGCTTACAGGGCCACTTGATTGTCTATTGAACTAAGTTTAAAATTGATTTGTGTGTCAAATTACTTATTAGACTTATTAGACTGCTTATTATCCATAAAACAGAATATTTGTGCGATTCGTTGAAAAATACTGAACGGTCCTGCGCGTCCTCTAACTAAGGCCCAGCTGACTTTATATAGTATATATACTAAGTAAAGTCAGCTGGGCCTTAGTCAACTCATATTGTCCTTTAGAGGACACAGTGGAGATAGTGCACCGTGAGAAACGGGTTGGCCCATAGGCATTCAAAAACCAGGCTTTCTTTGAAAGTTTAATCATTGCCTCTTGAGATGTCAGGGGATAGGGTGGACCCGAGTCCACCCTGTCCGAGTCGGAGCTAACTGCGATTCTAGATTCCCGCCAGTTCTGATTCCAGTGGCACCAGTTCCCAACATTGGAAGTCCTTGAATACTCTGTTACATATTGTCTGTGTTCCATACAATAATTACAAAAAAAAAAAACAGGTGTCTAGGAATCTCACTCTTGGAGAAATTTATCTCCAAACTTGTGAATTTATTTGACAAAAATGGTGAAAATCGCATATTTTGGCTATTTCAACTTACTGTAACTTCACAATGCAACACTGGAAGGGTATCATATTACATTTGCCTACTCTATGAAGTGATATCCATGCACTTACATCATTTCAGGGTGGTGTAATGTGTATTCACTGAGATATCATACCTCAAATATGAGAAATATGTCAAAATGTCAATTTGCTGCGAATTCGGGAACTTTCAAAACGCCATAAATTCTATCAAATTGGCGAAAAATTTCAGAGAATGTATTTTTCATGGTAGCCTACACATAGAAAAATTTGAAATTTTATTGAGTCGGTCGAGCTACACTCCCTCCGGTGATTTGACATGGAATGACCCAGCATACCAAACATACAGATATTTTAATTCTATCGCACATGTCCACCATTAATAAAGTCATCGTTTGCACTCACTTCCACAGCCTGGCCTCCTCAGTAATTTAGTTGATTGTGTGTGACAATACTTTACATCTGTACATTGTGCACAAATGGAACTTTAAACACTTTAATGTAACTTTCATATCTGAGAACTCGGCTGGAATAAACTCCGAGTCCGAGTCCAAGTCCAGTTACATCACAATCCGTAAAAATTTCGATTCCGGAGCCTTCTGTTCCCGGAAAATACCTAATCTAGAAAAACGCTCTTGAGACCGGCATTAAGCTAACCGAATCCGGACTCGTGCGTTGGAGCCAGGCATCGGTAAACACCGAGCATCCATTAAAATCTATGTATGGTATCCTTATTTGATGAATCAAACGTATGAATTTAGGCTATATCATATTCTTTTCAATGTTCGTAACTCCTTACACTGGAATAATAGTAAGGGTAATATAAAAACAGCAGAATATGGAAATGGTCAATGGCGTTAAAAGTATCCTACCAAAGCTAATTGAAAGAGAAGTGTCCGACTTAAAGCTTCACCTACTGTAAAGGGAAAGTAAAATATGGGTACATGGTCTGCATGTATAAACTACATAGTATCAGCATTTCTATGCATTGTTTTATATCGACACAATGTGAAACTTGAAATTTATGCCCAAATATCACTTAGCCCAACCTTAGCGGTGAGGTTTTAAAATTTTACTATTAGCAAATGTATTCATTCTCGTATTATACCATATTTATGCCCTTGGGGGGTGAAGACTTTAATTACTGCTGAAACAACGCTCTCCCCTTTCCGGCGCGGCATAGCCGCTAACTTCTCTAAATAAGCCGACTATGTGATGGGGAGTATAAAGATTTCCACCCTCATAGAAGTACTGTCGTAACTGGAAAAGTTTTGGTCATATTCCTCTAAAAGATAGTTTGCGTAAGCTCCTACACAGTAGGCCTATCATGATTCGCTGCTTCATGATGAGCGTTAGGAGCCGCTGCAAGAACGCCCATTGAAGAACAGCTAGCATCATTGACTTTCTTTGGGGAACACCTAACGATAACCGGCACAAATGAGGTGTCGGTCGTCTCATGTGCCCCCTTCTTACTATCTAATTATGCCCCCCTCCATTTCAGGTACCGAGGTACAGTATATTCACCTAGTTATCTTTGGAATGTAGCTAGTTACTTTTCAGTCAAAAGTAATTGTAACTAGTTATTTTTTCAACATTGTAACTAGTAACTGTAACGAGTTACAATTTTACGGAATTAACTGTAACTATAGGGAGTTACTTTCAAAGTGTAACGGGGACAACCCCTGAACACATCATACACATGTGATACATTTCAAAATTAGAAATTTACATCATAGTTTCAACATTTTAAATTTTTTCCATACCCTTATCGTTGTGCTAATATTCAATTATCTTAAACGTTTTGTTAAAAAACGTAACAAACAAAGCAGGTTGGCTGTTTTAACTCTCCTTGTTAGGCCAACGTGTAGTCCATATCGTTTTTGCTAATTGAATACAACGCACGGCATACAACATTACCGTAATTAACTGCCAGCATCTCTTGGTTCTCAACTGATAAACAGCATTCTGATTGACAGGCAGTGGGCGTTACACTATCTAAAACATCTTATTTGAAAAATAAAAAATGTTATCATTTTGGTAAGATAAATTTTGACATGTATGGAGGTCCTAGATATGAGGCGAAGCATTTAGTTTCCTTTGAGTTCTATGATTCCTGAAAAGGATTCTCTCCCCCACGCTGAATTCAATTTAATAGGCTCATCATAAATGAAAATTACGATGTAACTCATGCTAATGTCACCTTACTGGTCAAACCAAACTAGCACAAACAACAGCTTTATCATTTTGTTTTCACTTTAGTACTCGTTACAATTGAAGTACTTGAACATCATCTTTCATACCCTTACACTCTAACAAAGGTCTGATCAGAGGGGCACCGAACAGTAATCTGGTCAAAAATTTGACCAGATCCGGTTTAAAAATGAACCAATTCTGATCATTTCTAAATCAAATCTAGTAAAATAATTGATCAGATTTCTGTTCGGTGCCCCTCTGATCAGATTCGGTTCAAATTTGACCAGACCTGTTTTAGAGTATAGCATCCCATTTTTACAATTAGTTTATATTCCCTACTACAGAAACAAAAGCTTACGTAATTTTGTAAAATTAGAGGGACAGGAATTATCTGTTATTTCTTCAGTACAGGATGTTATAAAACACATTCAGCTTAACAAAGTATAGTTGCTACATACACTCTAAACCATATCTAATCAGCGAGGCACCCAAATGGTATCTGGTCCAATATTTGACTAGATTCCATTCCAAAATGATCCGATTCTGGTCACAACTCTTTTCAAGTAACTGACAATATTCTGGGTAGGTTCCTTGTAGATCGAATTTGCTTTAAATTAAGACAGAACGTCTTAGAGGGAAAAGTAGTTGTGGGACAAGATGATCTTATCAGTTGGTTTGGTTTTTGGAGAACAGATAGCTACAGCAACTCTGAAATGCTCCATGCTCGCACACTTTTCGGTTCAAAGGAAAATTAGTTATCAAAGGAAGAGTGGTTGTATAAAGATGTTGTTTCAACCCAGAAGAGAATTCGGGTGACGTTACCAAACGATTTGCTGTACATTCTGCAACTGCCCTTTTTCATCCCTTTGCATTATATTCCTCTCCTTGTCTTTGCAAACATTTTCATTAATCAGTCAACCATAACATATAACGCCCAACAGACAAATACGAAAACTGATTAAACGTGAATTTCTGCGCAATGGGAAGTGAATATAATCAATTTAAGGTGTGATTAGAATTGTATATCAATAAACTGATTCCATTTACTCGTCTTTCGGTCACTAAATATCTAAAAGTGTTTTACATCTGTTTTCAACTACTAAGTTGCAAGTCATTCAGAAGGGCAGAAACTTGCTTTCCTTTATACAAATTCTGGAAAGTTTCGAAATTTGTGGAAGCAGTCGTGGTTGAAGAACGATTACATGGCTCCGCCAAAAAAAATATGTCCTATTCCCTAAATGTTGTGGAAGATCCATGATAGTTCAAAACGGAATCACATATATAAAAATTTCTCCGTCATTTTTGAAAAATTTTGATACCTCTTTTTAATTCAAGGAAGACTAATGTTGCCCTAGTATGCACTCAATCATATCTAGTAGCGGAAATCTGACGACAAGTGAATGGGAAACGACACTTGGAATAGTCCTGCAGTGTGTAATAAAAAAGTTAACATTATCTGCTGAAACTGTCTCACATCAATATCCTTGAAAGTCTGCGGCCATCATTTAAGTTTTGACAGCATCTGATTTACCTATGGGGCCGAAAAAATCCGAGCCCAACATATACAATAGGTACTGGGTTTTCCTGCTATTTACGTCACTTTGCACGGTGAGATGCATATCCTGCGTTAATTTACTCCAGGCTAAAATGTATTTTTGTTAATCATGCATGAAACAAATCTACTTATCTGGGGATTCGACGTGAGTAAACTAAAAAGCTGCTCCAGGGGAACAGATAACGTATGTATGAAGTATGAGCAATTTAATATTCTAGTTTACGAATTGGTTTTTGAAAATTATTATTGTTGTACTATAATGTTTAAGCAATTTGAAGTATATATTTAATGAATATAATTTTAAATGCATATTAATTTTGTCTAATGCATGTAACACAAAGGAACATTCTCTATGTGACAGCCAGAAAGTCTCGTTTGTGCATTTAATCGAAAAAGTGGATGGGATATTTCTGTAGTCTGGTAGTATGACGAAGTGAGAGGCATTTTACTCACCTACATCTCACCATATTCGTTCCATATGCATATCGTCTGAGTTTTTTTTTTACCCTTATCAACGAATTGTTGTCGTATGCTATACACTGGAAAATAATTTAAGCACTATCATAATATTTCAGTCACTATAGACCTTATGCATTGACACAACACGACGTCATTTTGGAGGTAAAACAATGAAGCACACTGCACGCACACAAGGCAGACTTCGCACGCGCGTGTAGTAGACCTGCGCGCGTATCCGATCGGTTAACATATCAGCTGTCTGCATTTGTTGGTGTAACTTGCAATGATACGCGCTTGCCTCCAAAAGAGGTAGCACTTTCTGCTTTGTGATGTCATATGCATAAGGTCTACAGGGAGGTTTCGCGCGTGCAAAGTCAACTAACGCAACCGCGTTCTGGAGGACAAGCAGCACACGCAGACGTTAGGTCATGTACTAAACTGAACAACGTGGTGGGTGGCGTGGTGTCCTCCAGAAAAACCAGTGCGTTCACTGAATTTGACCTTTTGACCTTTGGTGCAATCTCTCTATGGAGAAAAGACCACTAAAGGCCCCTGTCCACACAGGATGCGTATGCGTTGCGAATACGTCACGTCACGTCACTTTTCCACATCCTTCCTGATACGTCAAGACGCACGCCTGTCTGTATAGGATGCGATCATACTACTTCAATTTCGATCCGCCACTTCGAGATGCAGTGTGTAGTTTCCAATTTCAATGCATGCTGATTGACGAAAAAGTGTATGTAAAAGTGTATGTAGGTCATAGAAAGGTTCACAGTACTTATTCAACACATGCCTGGTGGTGAGAACTCCTCCTCCTCCCCAGTCTCCCGAATGAGACTGGTATTTGAATGAAACATTATACCATAGTAAACCTCAAGGAAAAACGAAAACAACACACTGAACATGATTTTCATGACAAGAGCATACATACTATGTATAATGGCACGTATGACCCTCATATCACCATTATATACAATGCAGTATATATTTATATCTTCTCATGTACCCCAAAATGTCCCTGTGCAGTCATGTCTAGTGTCCAGACTACCCCTCCTTACCACTTCACCAATGAATACAACTGTTTTTTCCACTACCTAAGTCAACAATATACCGAAGGTGGTGGGTACCCAAAGAGCCATACGCGTATACATTCCCAATATTGATCTTTTTTGCAAGAATGAGCTTTTCTTCCCATCTTGCAGGCGTTTAATTGTAATTTTGAGCTCAAACGTTGCACCATTTTGCATTCAGATGCCTTTAAATTGCATTTTTCCCAGGAAGACACCCCCCTCAGACCCCTCCCAACTGCCCTCCTGATAAATCACTGGCTACGTATTTAGCTGCAATTTCATTCGAATTTGGCCATGGAGTACGTCCTTGTAATGTGGTGACACTGTTAGAATGGAACCTGAACAGGATTCCTCAATACTATAGCCTGTTTTCCTTCTTTTGTGTTGCATATGTTCTCAAAATAACATTTCATGAAAGGAAAACTTGAAAGAAATCAAATTTGACGCATGCTTGACGTACGTCATCTCTGTTTCTGAACGCACATGGACTTTGTCAAAAATTGACGCATCCGGAAGGCATACGTCAACTTTTTTCCGTATCGATAGCAGGGGCGGATGCAGGTTTTGACTAAAGGGGGGGGGTTTTGCGATATAGTTACTATCTAAGCGAAGCGCCGCCATGAGTTGGCGCGAAGCGTACAGAGAAAATTTTTGGTCTAGAAGACCCCCAGATTGCAGGAAATGGCAGTTTCCACGCGTTTCCTAGGCTCTTTGATCTGTATAAAAACAAGCTTTCATTGAAATTCCCTGTGTCAGAAATTTTACATGATAAATGTCCTGTCAGAAAGTTGTCTCCCTCCTTGTGAGAGATGCATGCTATACAGCCCGATAACGATCTTGGGCGTCAGGAGTTCGGAGCATTCAGTCATTTGTTGTGCTCTCTCTAGGCACTCACAGTGACTCACTCAAAGTTGCTCGCTTGTGCTCAATAAAGAAAACTTGGCTTCTCTTTTTGAAATCTTCTGAAAGTATTTTGGCATGGGGCCTTAAAATTAAACTGGTAGGCTTAATCGCATGCATGGGATTTTTGGTTGTCTCGTTATCTAAGCGGAGCGCGACCATCGGTTGGCGCGGCGCCAGGGGTGGTGCCAGGATTTGTCCGAGGGGAGGGCAGACTCCCCGACGGCGGGCCAGCTACCCGAAGCCACGACAGCCATGACTGTTGTCGAGGAATTGGTGAGGAAGGATTTAAAGAAAACTTGTGTATTAGATTATGACATTGCGGGGCATATATTTCATAATATTTGTATATACTAGAGATAGGCCTATATATTTCCGCCCTGATTTATCGTTTTTCCTAGAATCTAAACTGTGAAATTTCAAAGCGCGCGAAGCGCGCGAAATTTTTTGGATAGGCCTACACTAAAAAGAATCTGTACTTATTTGAAGCGTATATATGGGTCAATTGTCAAGGCATTTGGGCCATATCGGGCATAACCTACGCTGAACTTCCCTCCTCGAGTCACTAGCAGTACCGCACGACAGACATAAGAGAACATTAACTCGGTTTAGCAAAATAAGATGAAATGACCGACATTTACATAAATCCATGTATTCTACTTATATTAAGTTACTTGAAAAGGTGGAAAGGGTTTGTACTATATTTAGCTATTAGTAACGGAACTGAGGAAGAGTGGGCAAAGTGGACCGAAAATTTTGGATTTTATCGCAGAAATGACCCTTTTGAAAGCCAAAATAAGTAAACCGACAAGGTCGGTAGCGACAGCATTTTCCCGACAGCCCCTATGTCGAAGGGGTGGTAAGGAGGGGATATGAAGGAGCCTAAATATTCCAAGTCATTGCAGGGCATATTTTGCATAATATCACTGAATACTTCATGAGCCGAGTTGCGCACTGATGGTGTACTTTTGAATCTGAAACGTAAAATTGCGAAGCGCGCGAATTTTTTTTTTTGGTTTTACACAAAAAATATATGAAGCCTAATCATTAAGAACAAAAAGAAAAAAAGAAAAACTGTAGGGGTTGTAGACCATATCAGGGATAACATACATTTTATCGAAACCACCTGAACTACCCTATGAAATACCCAAACTTTTCTCCTTGAGTCGCTCAACAACTGACCGTACCACATGACACACACAAGACAACAGCAAGTAGACTTTGCAATATGAGATGGAATTAACGACCTCTACATAAACTGTGTACTCTACCTACATGTTGCTTGTTAAGTTTGACAGGTCTTGTGCTATCTAGCAATGTAGAATGGAAGTACTGAAGAAACTGGAGTGACTCTACCGCGCGCCTAGCGCGCCGAAAATTTCTGTTTTTTTAAGGGAAATTGTCCTCTTGGGCAGTGGCGCTGCCAGGATTTGGTGATGGGGGGGGGGGCACCACAGATGACGTCCAAATAACACAAATCACGTCCAACATTAGTGAATTCTAACTTTTGGTAAGGTGAAAGAGGAGAGTATGTTGTCCAACAGAATGGTATGTTGTCAGCAAACCTCCTGAAGTCCCACTTTTGGCTACTTTAATTAATGCCTTCTATTCGGGGAAAGTTTTTACTTAATAATACGTGCGTTGAGTCCACGGAAACATTCTTGGACTGTTACGAAAATTTTCCTTTGCTTCATTGTGTATTACGAAAGGGTATTTCTAAGGCTGGCAGGCAGCTGTATAGGGCCTCCTGGAAGCTCTGGATTAATTATATAAAATGGGGCACTGACATGATGCTTATTACCTGACATTCAAATGATACTATAGAGTATGATGCCGAGCACTTTGCAACTGTCGTATGTTTACTAAGTTTGAACGAAAACCCAGACGAACGCCTTCTAGGTATAGCAAAAGGGGTGTAGGACTAAAAAACGCATTTCAACATGCTTTTTCGTCGTAAGTGTATTAACAATCGCCATCTATAGGCCTACCGGTAATGGCTGCATTTGAAAAAAAATGTATAACCAACGGCAAATACGTACTTTCAACCTTCCAGATCATGCTACAAATTAGACTGAAAGATCCCATAGGCCTACAGAGGTTGGAAATGTACTTATGTTTCTCGGAAAAGTGTGATAAGAATAGTTGCATGTATTATAACCTTAATAATGGCCATAAGACGGGGTGCAAACCGTGACGAATGCGCGCGAAGCGCGCCGAAATTTTTCATTAAATGAGATTACAATGACAAAACCTGCATTCATGATCCTCTGCATCGAAACACTTTCAATTCCTCAACAAACCTATATGCCAATCACAAAGCCAATCTTTTACTGAAAATTCGTAGACAGCCTTCAACTGTGCTTCTACGGGAGTTGCTACCGGAAATTATTGACAATAAGGATATCACTGAGGTAAGGTTTGGAGCGCGCGAAGCGCGCGAAAATTTTGATAGTTTGCGAAAGATTGGGGATAATTCTGATAGTTTGAGAACCATTTGTAATTGAAAATCATAACCACAGATCCATCACTCGGCTGAAAACACACCTCACCTTACCCCTTACGGAAATCTATAGCTTAAACGCCTCTTGAGATCATTTTAAAATTCTAAAAAAAAAAAAATCTGAAATCGATTGGGGGGCACGCGTCCCCCCATGCCCCCGGTGCCGGCGCCACTGCTCTTGAGAGCAAAAAACAGGTAAACCGTCGGAGCGACTTGTCGCCGTTGGGGACTACACACTTTACCGTATCGACTAAGACTCCCCGACTGTAAAAAACTGTAAAAAACTGTAAAACTTCCCCCTGTCCCCCACCTGACGCCATCACTGCGCGGCGTGAACCAAGAACAATTGACCCTTCTCAGACCTTACAATCTATACTTAGGACATCTTCATGTTTCATGCTTTGTATGTTTGTCATCTCCATGGAAACATTACGTTTTTTGATACCCTCTCTTGCTGTACATACAACCATGCCGTCTAGAGGCACAAAGGAAAATATGCTAAAATACCGCCTACAGGTCACTGGCACTTCCCATGTGCAAGAAACTCCAGGCAAACACCCACTCTTTTGCATGGAATTATGTTTAAACGTGATCTTGGTCATAACGTACTCTTGGATACAAAAGGAATATATCTTGTGTAACAAATGAAAGGGAGTCAGTATATAAGCGAATTTTGAATTATAATACCTTCCAGAACAATGGTAACTTCTTTAGATGTATGTTCCAACTGAACATTCTATTTTCCCTGAACGTCTTTACATCCAACGCATGTCCAAAGTATGATTAGCCTTCTCGATTTCTGATTTTATTAAGTGATTCCAATTCAACGACAACCACTTTCAGTCAACACAATATTTGAATTTGTCAGCGAGAGTACAAGCGAAAAGCTGGAGTCGCGTTCCCATTTTTTAAAACAGAGTTAGGCACTACTGAATGCGATTTCATTGCATATGGGAACCAAGATTAGAGCTGGACCTCCTCTTGAAGGACTCACTGACTCTATAAGGATTTTGAATGAGAGAGAATCGGGACGATAGAAGGAAATATACGCTGTCAGCAAACTTATAATTATGGCATGTTAATTGCATTGTTGTAACTGAAAATAACCTTCAGAACATACCGGGGAAAATAAACAATATATTATACAAAATGAAAAAAAAAATCTTCGAAAATCAAAGGGGGGGTTTAAACCCCTAAAACCCCCCTTGGATCCGCCCCTGGATAGTGACGCGACGCAACGCGTCCTGTGCGGACGCTCCATTGATTTACGTGCAAAGTAACAAAAGTGACGTGACATATACGAACGCAACGCATCCTGTCTGGACAGCCCTCGTTTAAAGACGGGTGGTGCATATGGCAACGATTAGATTGGATCACATACACTATTAAACACTATATGACACTATTAAAGAACGTGTTACTTTCCATCATGCCCTTGCAATATTTCGACTTTCACGTGTTTGCCAATCGTATGTCATAAGGTGTCACATTAAGTGAAAGGCCAGCTGTTTTCATTTTATGCTATTAAGCCTTCCTTTTCTTGCTTAAGAACATATTAACCAACATTGTTGATGGTGCTGTCAAGGCTATAGTACCAGTCATTTTTCTAGAATCTAGTAATCCATTTTAAGAATTTACGAAGGTATAAAAAGAGATTTGGGACAGACTGAGGTGGTCTGTCCAATTCAAAGCATTGTAGAATGGCAGAATTATACTAAAATTTGCTTTGCGTATATTTTTTATGAGTAAAAGAAACTGCATGTAGAACGGAAAGCCAAAACGTAACAAAATGATAAACATACGTCGTACAGTAAAAGATTCTTTACAGTGTTACTTTAAAATGATACCTGATTTTTCCAGGGTCTCGAGGAACTCCTGTACACCGCGTCTGATCAGAAGGTTGTAAAGTTTCTTCAAGAAACGCTTAGGCTCAGGGAACGGTTGTTATTTTAAGAGTGTTTTTAATCAGACCCTTTGTAGGATTCTGATCTGTTTTACATATTAACTTCTACAGTCGATTTTCCCGAGTGAGGTTTACAGTAGGTGTAAGCAGAACAACACGTAATGTCACAAATGCGGGTACATTTTTGCGTAATGTTTTTTGCATACATCTTTCAGTTTGTGACAATTTTTTAGGTAAAAAATTATAGGAGAGAAATATGTATATGGCAGAATGCACTTTGGCCAATAAATGACACACTATTAAAAACTAACTGTGAGGTCTGCAGACCACACAGACAGTTGAATGGTTAAATAACTTATGATGAATTAATGAATGAGAAGGGATATTTTCTGAACTAGCACTTATTCTATGTTTAAGTGCGGGGATATTCGTGGTGTTCTTGATCTGTGCACATAGTCAACTTGATCCTTTCACTGAATTGTCATTGCTGGGTCAATGAAAACCAGTGACTGGGCGTGGTTAACAGTTACGCAACCTATGCCTCAGAAGGTTTGATTTTTCACCTTAGTGGAAGAAGTCGTGCGAAACTTTTGTGGTATACATGACCATTATGCCATGTTTTAATGCTGTAAGAAAATGCACTAGAAAGTGGTAGCCTGTGATAAGAAGAAATAACGACCAAGTAAAATGGTTATTTTTAGCTACCGTTTCCAAACATGAATCCCATTTTATCAATCGATCAATTCTAAGGCTATATAAATGTAAAATGATATAGTATGACCACACTCTAAAATCGTCCGGTTCAAATTCCAACCGAATCCGTTCAAATGAGCACTGAACCGAAGTCTGGTCAAATATTTGACTAAATTTGGTTCATTTTGAGCCAGAACGGTTAGTTTTGAATCAAAGCTAGTCAAATGTTTGATCCAATTTTGGTTCAGTGCCCATTTGATCCCTTTTTGGTTTAAGAGTACATGCCTGAAGAAATGAGGCTTGCCAATTAAGATATCCGACTTCAAAAATGAGCAGAAGCCACCAGATATGCATTTTTAACATTTGAAGCTATTGTAGGCTTTAACTTATGCTAATACTCGTAAACACACTAAATATCAACGATAAGCCACTTATTAGGTAGACGGGAATTTGTTTCTTTTATTCATTGGCTTTAATTTGATTCGATAAGCTAGCACCATTTATTGACGTCTAGTAATCCTCTCACAAATGGCTCAGTCACAACAATGCTTTTAGTTGACAAGAAGGTTGAAGCCGCTGTCAAATAAAGAGCAGGTGCTGAAAACTTAAAACGCCTGTTAACTTGAAATTAGTAGGTGGAGTTTGCCCTTCCTAAAGAACGGACCTTAGTGCAAATGAGCTGCAGAGGTAGAAATCTTATATTTATCACAGCAATTCTCCTGAAAAGACCAGATATAAAATCATGCTCAATTTTGTATATGAAACCTAATTGATATACTCTCATTCCGGTCACGGGACGATTGGCATTAATATTGACAGTGGCGATACCTGCCCCCGTCTTAACGTAGATATAGCAGACGACAAACCCATTTTAATTTACTTCCTAATTCAGTGCACTACACGGAGGTGGTATTATTAGGGTGTTAGGTGGCTAATACCACCTCCCTGTTTAGTGTAAGTCTTTTAGAAATGTCAAGAAAGATTAGACTATTTTATGACCTTGGCGCAGTAAACCTCACTTCAAAGCCATGTATCTCCTTCCCATAGCAGTTCCCTGATTAGACCAGGAAGGTGTTAGGAAGGAGACTAAACAACCATATCCATCAGACAGTTTTTACTTGAAAATGACTAATTCCTTCCAGGTATCAAACTTCGATTGACAGGCCCTTTTGTTCCATACCGTTTAGCCACTTTTGACTGAACCCCCTTAATGATGCACTGCTCCTTTAATATCTAAGTAATCCTGAAACAAAGGTCATTGTTTAGACATACATTGATCAGGAGCGTCACTACCGACGGTGTAGGGGGTGCTACACCCCAAGAAATTTTCAAAGTGCAGTCTGTTTTGTGTCAGTTTTTGTGGTACGTCGGACAAAAATGCCACTTTCTTTTGCAATTCATTTGCTTTGTCAGACAAAAATCTTTTATTCTGGACTAAAAAAATGTTGGCAACTTTTTATGATCACAACGCTTTACTTATATTGAATTAAAGTCGGATGGAAACATATCTTTGTATACATTAAACCAGGGAGGTGGTATTAATACCGCCCCCTGATTATAAAACCAGAGATCTAACCGCTCCCAGATTTAATTGTGTTGGGAAACTATTCTGTTCGTCGCGAAGTTGTAACTATATAGTCCAGGTCATTTCGTAGCTTTTAGGGGTTTGCACTTTTTCTTGCTATATTTGGTAAAACTTTGATAAGATGTAGAGTAGACATCAGACAATCGGAAAAGTATGTGCTCCATTTTTTTTCATGTGTAAGCAAAAAGGGCCATATTCGACAGGTCACTACAACAAAACGGATCATATTTGGAGAAAAACTTTGAGTATATTGTGGAAAGACTGTGTTTATTTTACCACTTTTTCTCCTAAAAAAGGTTTAGACCCCAAATCTTGGAGCCTTTCTTGAGCTAAATCAGCCAAAGTGATCAAAATGGCGGCCATTTTGAATTGGCTGGCTACCCCCCTTGCACATGAAAAAAATGGAGCACATACTTTTCTGATTGTCTGGTGTCTACTCTACATCTTATCAAAGTTTTACCAAATATAGCAAAAACAAATGCAACAAACCGAAACGGCCCTGACTAACAGTTTGGAAAGTAATCACAAATAATTGTTCTATGTCAGTAAGTGACCGATTTCAACACTATTCGGGAAACCATTGTCTTTTAAAGAAACCCACTGGCAGGCTGTCGGGGAAATAGAAGCACGGTATTGCATAATTGTCTGCCATGAAACAGACGTAGTCAGGTGGGTGCATTACGGGCGGGATTTTCCACTTACTCAAATCTTAAAGCAGAAGCGCGGTCGTGTTTACTGTGAACATTGAAAGGGCGGCTAGAGAGGCGGCTCGCTCTACGACTTTTTCTGTATATGAAGTGTCTAAAAATCTTGCTAAAATGCCTTTAAAATGCTATTTTCGGTTCGCTTTGAGAGCATCCGTAATAATTGTCCAATTATTAATTCAAGAAGGACCTGCGTTCCTTGGATTTTTGCAAAACCCCTTGCAACCTTCGAGATTGACCATCCTAGCCCCCAACCCTCAAACTTGCGTCATCATGAAGAAATCGAATGGCCCTTAGTCCTGGCTATTAATATAAAACGAAAGGGCAATTTTTAGGTCTTTTTAGTTCGTATTCAGTGCTGGATATTTGTGATTGCTATGTAAAACGAAGGCAAACGTATGGAACGCCGATCGTACAAATATTATCGACACTGCGTGCATAAGCCTACCCTATTTTGCAAATGAAAACAGTAGCCACAAATGAAAAAAATTAGGCAAACGAAATCAGTAGACAAACGAAAATATTAGACACAAGCGAAAACAGTAGACACAAACGAAAAACATTAGGCAAACGAAATCAATAGACAAACGAAAACAGTCGACAAACGAATACAGTAGACACAAACTAAAACAGTAAACAAACGAAAACATTAGATAAACGGAAACATTAGACACAAACGAAAACAGTAGGCAAAAGAAAATAGTAGACACAAACGAAAATATTAGATTTGTTTAGACACAAACGAAAACATTAGACACGAACGAAAATATTAGACACGAACGAAAATATTAGACACAAACGAAAATATTAGACACAAACGAAAATATTAGACACAAACGAAATCATTAGACACAAACGAAAACATTAGACACAAACGAAAACGGTAGACAAACGAATCATTTAACAAACGATATCGTTAATAGACAAACGAAAACAGGTATACGATCGAAATTAAGGTATACACGTGAAAAGAAACTACAAAAAGAGTCAGGGCGCACCCCTTTGATTACGTAATAAAGTGGTGAGATATATACCGCATTGTTTTTGTACACATGCTACTTCAAGAATTTTACGGGGGTATCAATGATAGATGAGTTATTGATCTGCTGTCAAAGTAGGTGGTTTTACAGAGCTACACATGTTGATTTTTTCAAGGACTAGCATTGCCGAACAAACACAAAAGCAGAATAACGATAGCGCTTACGAAGTTTTATCCGATACTGTATAGCAATGAGGTTTGTGTAAATCACTAAATGTAGCAGCAGGCCTTCTTTGTACCTAAATGCAGTTACCGGTCTGGCAGCTCACTGGTAAGAGCATGAATTCGGAAGTGGCAGAGGTTAAATGACTATATGAGATTCCTAAAAGAATACATTATTAAATAGTTTGACTTTCAAGATGCCTCGTTCAACCGTATATTTGAAAGTGGCTGCATGTTCTGTGAAGTATTCTTGAAATTTTAATAGAATATTCAGTTCAAGAAGAGCAGGATTATACCAGGGAGCTACCGTTAGAGTAGCAGCTTCATGATTATACCATGTTTGCGACCAAAACATCTTTTGTCAAGACTTGGCAGAGATGGAAATCAAGGGAAATTGTGATACTCTCAGGTTCTTGCGATTCCTGAAATCACTTACTTAGTACCATACGTACATAACGCTCTTATCCTGTCAAACGTTGTACGTCAGACCGCGGCATCCAAACTAATCTGTCTTTTTGTATCACTCCATGGAAGTACCACTCTAAAGTACGTCCCTTTGCGAGTGGGTCTTTAATTCGAAAATACTAAAATACTGTAAGGACTGTCATGGTGCTTGTTCCGAATATAATGTTTTGTCTCACGACAATTTGAAAGTAAAGTTACATCCTAAGAGTATTTATTGACTATAGACCAAGGTCTAATACAGGCCTTGTACAAACTTTTCGCCCATTTGAAAGCAAAAGTTAGGTCCAAAATGGTTTAGTCTCCGACGGTCAGTCGTTGCGCTGTGAGCATGCAGTGAGCGAAACCTGGCGACAACATTTTGTGCTTCTCTTAACTTCAGAAGAGATATATTCTCCCTCGCGAATTCCCGAAGAGTAAAGGAATAGCAGTACTTTTGTTGCTGCTGGAACGCTTTTATATGTAGTTCGATTATGTAAGATTTGGCGCTACAAATTAGGGGCCTGTCGCCTACATGTGTCGCCTTTCAAGGCCGCAAAACGAAGGTAAGAGTTAAATTGCAGCTTTTGATATTCTGCGAAATGAAACGAAACGAAATAGCTTAACCTTGAAGGTCTGTTTGACACTTCCTGTTGTAATACATAGCCTTCTCGATGCCTAAACGAAGGAAAGAGATAAAATCGGCCAAAGTATACGGTTGTCTCGTTCTGTTTCGCAAAATATCATTAGCGTGGTGCTCTCTAAATGTAAAAGAGTGAATCTTACTCTTCGACGATTGCCTACAGTGACCACTCTTTCTTCGAGTGAAAATTTCACTCTGCTGGGAGTGGTAATTCACTCCAAATGAGCGAATTACCACTCCGGGCAGATTGGAATTCCACTCGAAACAGAGAGTGGTCACTGTAGGCAATCGTCAAAGAGTGAGATTCACTCTTTTACATTTAGAGAGAGGGGTGTTGATATTCTGTGAAACGAAACGAAACTAAGAAAAGATAGATATTTCTCCAAATATCTGAATTAAGAATTATAAACACATCTTTTTGTTCGCCCCTCTTGATTACGTAGGCTTTCGTAGTTTAGTACGATACATACATAATATATAGGTTTACAACGTTCAAGTCTCTTGCAATTAAGACGATCGGGGTATAAGCAACTATATGTGCTAAACTGTGCTAAAATTCCAGTGGTCTTGGATCATTTTGTGGAGAGTAATCTTGATATTTGCCTGGTTACCGAGACTTGGATTGAGAACGGCGACGATATCACTCGGGGTAAGTTGAATCTTGGGGGGGGGAGATTAGATTTCTTGATCAGCCTCGTTTGGCTAGACATATTGACAAAAGGACAGGTATTTATTCAAGTCGAATATTCATGTCATTTGTAGAGACAAGGGGGAAAGGGATAATTTCGAATTCTCGGTTTGGTCTCTTCGTTATAGAACTCTAGTATTGTTATTGCTGTCATATACCGTATTCCGTATTCTAGTGCCCATCCCGTTTCAGTCACTAGGTTTCTGGATGAGTTTGAGGAATTCCTTGTCGGGCTCCTTTCATGTGATAATTCCCTAATTATATGTGGGGACTTCAACATTCATGTCAACAACCTCATGACACAGTGAGTGCTAGGTTCAACTCACTCTTGGATACTTTTGGGTTGACAAAACATGTCAATTTCCCTACCCATGTTAGTGGGAACACTTTGGATCTGATAATTACTCGTGAACTAGACTGCGTCCGTGTTCTTGACGTAGTACACGACTCCGATTATGCCTCAGGTCACTGTTTTGTTCATTGTTAGCTAAAATTACCAGCAGTCCCATTGCACGTAAAGAAGGTTGAGTTCCGCCGTCATCCTCGATTGACTGACAAAGTTTTGAGTCCGATCTGAAAGCTAGTGATCTGATCGTAGCTCCTGCAGGTGATCTAGGCAGTTTGTTTTCACAGTTTGTTTCTTGATTACGCTCTACCTTAGATAAGCATGCACCTCATGGGACTATCACTGCTCGTCAGACTGTTCCATGGTATAACACCGGTCTGAATTAGCAGCTGAAAATGTTTGAAGGAGGGACAAAACTCCCGAGAATAGGCTTAGATTCATTGAACTTGAATCGAGAGATGCTTTCAAGCACAGTTATAATGAAGCTTTCAACAGCTACTGTGACAACTTGGTGGCTAACTGTGAGGATGACGGTCGGAAGTTATACGTCGTTGTTAAATCACTCTTCAGTAAGAATACGGGTACTTCTCTTTCTCCACATATAGATAAGTCTGAACTGGCCAATGAGGTTTTGCAGCACTTCAACTTCAAAGTACTGAATATTCGTACTGAACTCAATGAAGTAACTTCCACCCATAGCTTTGAGAGCAATTCTGACCCTCGTGTCTCTCTGGAACAATTTTTATGTCTTGAAATTGCTGCAAGACTGTTCGTCGGCCAGTTGTGACTCAGATCATGTTCCTACAAAGATTGTTAAGTCGGTCTGTGCTACTCTTCTGCCGTCCATAACTATTAAGCTGATTAACTTGTCAGTTACAACTGGATCAAACCCATACTTTATAAAAGGTATATTGACGATTTTGTTGGGGTTGCAGTGGGTCCTCGAAAAGATTTGAAAATGTTCATTAACTTTGCTGAAACGTTTTATCCGTTTTTGAAATTCACTCAATGTATTTCAAACTCCTCAGTAGTGTTTTTAGATACGGAATTGTCCATCTCTGACCGTAAAATCAAGTCTAATCTCCACTTTTAACTCACTGACTTTCACAACTACCTCACGTACCCTTCCAACCACACCAGATCTTGTACCAGTTCTTTCTAACTCACAACTTTTACGGGCCAGATGGATTTGTTCCGAAGACCAGGATTTCGCTAAAAGTATCCAAGCAGATAATTTCTTTCTTTGAACTTACAACGCCAGTATCCACAAAGAGTACTGTACTCTCTAATGCCCTGAACCACATACAAGGAATTGATAGAGCCTCTGCCCTTGCCCCCAAAACTGACCAAACACCCACCCAGACGTATTCCGCTGGTCCTATCCTTTCACCCATCTGTAACTCCCATTGTACGTGCCATTTACGGAATATAGAGACCGTCCGTCATGACCCATCCACATGCGGCCATTTCCCTGAACCCCCCATCACAGCATTCAGAATTGAAAAGAACATATCTAAGCACTTGGTCCGTGCCTCCCAACCTCAAGCAGTAGTGCCTAACACCCCAGGAACTTTTCCTTGCAACCGTGGGATATGCAGTACTTGCCCGGTGGTCAGTCATGACAAAATCCTTTCCATTGTAGGTCCCAACAACAAATCATTCATCAGCATTTTACCTGTACTTCAGCCAATGTTGTTTACGTTCTCGTATGTAAACGCTGTAATATACTGTACGTGGGAGAAACAAAACGTCGTCTTGCTTACCGAGTCACTGAGCACCTGACGTCAATCAAGCAGAACCTCCTAGGGTTCCCTGCAGCCACACACTTCAATCCCCCGTCAACATGCTCGATCCGTGACTTGATGGTTTCGGCGGCCATCTCTTGTCGAGGTTCCGATCATGATCGCCTGGCTGCGAAAACCTTTTCATCATGAAACTTGGAACCCTGTCCCCACATGGTCTGAAAGTTAGACTTGAACTTTAATAAATCAGCAATTCCTGCATGCATTGCTGCTACTTGTGTTAACCACTTAACAATGTTTGTTTTCCTGGACGGTTTGCCGTGCCCAATTTTATTGTGTGTTTTCTACGTTTGGCCGTACCAACAATCAGTTGCATTTTTGCCACCTGATGAAGGGTTTAAACCCGAAACGTCCTGGACTTTTTCATAAACTTTTAGCACTATTTACTACGTCTTATACATATATATATATATATATATATATATATATATATATATATATATATATATATATATAAACGCTATATAGCGCTAGTCAGGACTAAGATCCCAATAAAAAAGGCAGAGGCTATAGCGTTTATCAGGACTGCATGGTCAAGTGGTTAGAGCATCCGACTTGCAGCCGGAAGGTGTGGGGTTCGACTCCTGGCCGGGTCATACCTAAGACTTTAAAAATGGAACCTACTGCCATTGTGCTTGGTGCTCAGCATAAGCAATGGAGTGGGAAAAACAAGCCAGTGAGCCACAACTGGAAAAAAAGGCCGTCGCCGGCCGGACTTAAACCAATTGGTTAGAAACTGAGCCGTAAAACCTCATGTAACTAACTAACTAACTGACTAACTAACTAACTAACTAACTAACTAACTAACTAACTTCCCCGATGTGCTGTCAGTAACCAATTTGGTCTTAAAATTCGTTCCCTGAGTCCCTCTTTACTTAACCCCAGAACATTCCTTTCACTTCATCTGTCCCGTGGGAGCTTTAGAAGTCCCTTGAACCATGAAGGTAGTACTTCCCTGCTTGAAGTCGATGTACTTAGCCGCCGTCAGGCAAGAAATCTTGCGTAATCACAGTGGGCTTGGTTCTTCTCATTCACACCTTCAAGCAGTGTTTATGTCTTGTTTACAATCTAGTACCATGACCGATGCGTGGTTGGTTCCCGGAGGGTAGTGCTTCCATGCATATGGTTGCTTAATACCCCTACCTTCTTGATTGAAACATACTTGATCGTTGTAAACCTAAATGTTAAGTATTGAGTACTAAACTACGAAAGTCGACGTACTCACGAGGTTAAACAAAAAGGATGTTTTTGTAATTTTTTATTCAGATATTAGAGGAAACATCTACGTTTTCTTTGGTTCGTTTCGAATATCAATACACCACCATGTTAATGATATTTTACGAAACAGAACGAAACAACTGTATACTTTGGCCAATTGAATCTCTTTCCTTCCCTTGGGTATTGAGAAGCCTATGCCAGTGCTATATGCTTACTGTGAAACAGACGGTCATGGTTAGGCTATTTCGTTTCGTTTCGTTCCGTTTCGTTGCACCCCATACACAGGCAAGCCCTATAAATAGCAAAGTGTTAGAGAAAGTACCCGCAAGAAAGAAACGACTGATTGGTCGAGACACTGCAAATTTGGAACTTACTTTGCCTCCGTGGGTGGCGGTTCCGCCATTTTGACCTTGGTCTTTAATCTATACATACTCTTAGGTTACATCTGATGAAAACGCCCTCGCTCTTCGAAGCAGGTCAACAGAAGCAGGGAGCTCCCAAAGCGAAGTAAATTGAAACTGTCACTTTGTTGACTCAAAGAGTTGCTAGATATCCAGGGTAGCGACTTCCTTTACCGTCCAGACTAGCCGTGAATATTGGTTATTTTTTATAACAAACATCAATAATTGCCCATATCTTTACTGTTTGGATGAGCTAGCCTGGGTCCTTGACTAAAAATTTACCACCACTGTCAAATATTAGCAATGGATTTCTTTGCGGTTCAAACGAATTCCCAGCAACTTTTTCATTGTATCTATGTTGTACCCTACATGTAAAGCAATGAATTGTCATTCATCACTGTCTGTCATATTTTGTGTAAGTGATGCTTTTACATACAAGCAGGTGATTTCCTAGCTCCCTGGTGTAAAGAAACAATAGGACCCCCGACACGACTTATTCTTTCTTTACACCGGGGGGGGGGGGGGTTACCGCCCGCAAGGCCGAAGGTCCGTGAGACCGACAGGGAATTCGGTCTCTCGAACCCTAATTCACTCTCAGTCTCGCGGACCCTAATTCACTTTCGATCTCCCGGATCCTAATTCAACTTTTCGGTCTCAATGACCCTAATTCACTTTCGGTCTCGAGGACCCTTATTCACTTTCGGTCTCGCGGACCCTAATTCAATTTCGGTCTGGCAGACCTTCTGTCTCGTAAACCTGAATGAACATACGATCACACGTCAACTTAGTTAGAGCTTTCCCATATGCTTCAATGCAATTTCGGTCTCGTGGGAAACTCCCGACGAGGTTACCGGCCGTTTCGTTCCTAAAATAAGGTATGCATGCAATGTCGATAATATTTTTACGATCGGCGTTCCATACAAATGTTACTAAAATGTCCGTAAAAGTGTAATTTTTCGGCATGTTTTGCGCGCATTCATCTTGTACTCTAGTTGTACTATCATAATACTTCCCATAAACAAGGTTAGAATAATAATTGCCAAACTCCGTAGAAACTCTACGACCGTCCATCCTCCCCACCACGAATCCCTCTGCATCTAGAAGAAATTGGCCGGCGGTTTGTCCCAATTATGTTATTTGGAACTATAGACAGACTGCGATTTTATGGCCTGTAATGTGGGTATTGAAATACCCGTTTGTAGACAGCTAAATGCTGTATTTTGGTGCCTACAATTGCGCAAATGCTCCAGAGCTTCCTGGGCGTCTCTCCCTGGTTTCCCATGGAGGGACATTACCAAAATGGATTTTTAGGCGAGCAACAGAGTCCCACGTCAAAGACGATCTTGTGCTCACAGAATGGAGGCACCACCTCGGCACAAGTACTTCCACGACCAATCGACTTTGCTGTTGTAGCGTACAAATGTAAAGGAGTGCACTAAGGTCAAATTGACGTTGGAAAATGTTAAATTGCGTCTTTCAGGAGGCTTTTTTATCCTTATATCTTTTTATCTTGTCCTCCTGTAGTACTCAAAATCTCCATTCCATACTTTTTACAAAGGTAACCTTAAAGGGAAATATTGCATTTGTCTGGCTTTTTATTGAATCTATCTTCGTTTGCTTGCGATCGGGTCCCGTTCGATGAAAGAGAGGTAACTAAGAAAAACATTCTACCCCGGAACACTAATGAACGAGTAATTAACCTATCTGTAACAACTAATAGATTTGTTCACCCAAACAATTATGCATGCAAAACCACACCTTCATCACCCCTGACTTGAAATCCACGAATCAAATCATTTCTATCACATTACGTCAGACAATTACAAAAGCCTTCTACAGCATGTACAAAAAGTTCGGAAAATACGAACTAAGTACAGTACAGTACTATTAGTGGGAATTATTACTACATTATGTTTTGTATTACTGAACCAGGGAGTTTTTATTTGACAACCTAACGGAACTACCGTTATATTACAGTAGGTGGTCTTATCACCTCCCTGGTATACTGTACACAAAGTTACAGTTATTCCGTAATTCGAATTGCTGCCCTTGGGCCTTAGCAGGTTTGGTCTACTTTCGAAACAGCCGGATGTAAAATAAACTGTTGGTGCTTCGACAATGGTACAAAATGAAAATTTTACGAACCTGTGATGCCAGTGGTTGCCATTTGTCCAAAACAAAAGAAATATGCAGGGCCGACAAGTCTTTCGCAGATAAATTAACACGTTTGTAGTGAGTAAAAACGCACACTCGCGGTGAAACAGGGAGATGACGCTGCATCTCCATATATGAGTTTTGAATTCCAATATCCTGTATAGCACGGGGCGGTACAGAAACTGTGCGTGGTGGTAGTTTGTTCTGAGCAGGGTCGTTGGAATTACGGTAAACAAGGTCAACACGTATTGCGTAATGGGTGCATATATGACCTGACATGACCACTCTTCCTAAATGAATATGCAGCAGTACGAATGTTGTATAGTGTGGGCGAGGCTTATCGTTCTATAATGAGCCCGTTAGATACAAAAATTGCTGCTTCTTTCTTTCCATATTTCGTGAGATTAGTGTTGATCTTCTACAAGTTATTTGCTTTCCATGTTTGGAAAGGGTAAAAGACCATAATGGGATTAAATTAGAGTCACGCTGTGGTATTTTTTTCAAACGCAATGTTTATAAATTAAAGTTCTGGACACAGAATTTTGTGGGGGTTTTAAACCACAATTGTCGGGGAAAGGCCCGGCACCTCCATTCATCGATCCTTAGGGACGCCCTGACATTGATTGTTCCGTCAAAAGCAAACACTTATCAAGATTTTCATCTATACGACTGGCAATTAAGGTTTAAAAATATTGTGCTTTCTTTGTTTTGCTACTGTTTTGGTGCGTCGTCTGTTTAAAATATTTTGCAAGCATAAAGCTTTTCTTTCAATTGTGACAAATGTGCTCGAAATGTAAGTTTTGAGGAAATTCTTCAAAGACGTTAACTGGAATAAGATTTATTGTTACGAAACGATCGGTGGTGTCGAACTTTTAAATTTACCTACAACGACTGGCAATAAAAGGTTAAAGATTTCTGGGCAAGAAGTGCCCCTTTTCACTGTCTTTTTGACAATTAGTCACACATACTAGTTGATCTTGTTACTTTGGTGAAAATTTTGAGTAGAAAAACAAGATTTCTATCGGAAGAGATAATTGCTTCAAAGAGTCTATAGAAAATTGGTTCTCCTTCCTAGTATACATCTCTGGTTACACCAAAAGGGAAAGAACTTTCATATGGCAACTTCCTGTTCTGTTTTAGGGCACAAATGCAAGCTGATCTTGAGAGATGACGGCATCTCTCTGGAAAGGTTTTGCAACAATCCAGGGCCGCAGCCTGGGGGAGGGGGCAACTGCCCCCCTGAAATCTCCAGATAGTAAATGGAAGTTGAGAAAAAATACTGGAATGCTGAAAATTCCACTATCCAAATTATGGTTTCAGAGCAATCAAACCAAGGAAATGCATAAAAGGGTTCCTTTATTCTCTGCAAATTTTCCCGGGAAGATCCCCGTCCTCCCCCCCCCCGTGAACGCGTTCTTTAAGTGATTTTCTCCTCCTGACGAATGAATCATCTCCATCCTACAAGTTACACCCCTTGAATACACCAGCATATACGCTAGCTAAAGATAAAAGAGTCTTTGATTTATATTAGCACTTAATAAGCTAGTAAAAAAAAACTTTTAATTTGAAGGACATAAGCAGTCGCCACAAACTTATTTTGAAACAACAGCTGATCTCACAAATATCCTGTTATTTCACTTCAAGTATTTTTCATGATATGTTAGAATATAAATATTGCATATTTCAAGGTAAACCAAGGAATTACTCTATAATTGGATTTCACAACTCAGTGAGAAGCATACTGTAACATGATTCCCAAAAGCCATTCATGAAATAGTATACCCGAATTCAAATTGGGATGACTGCATTTTCCCTTTAAATCAAACTAACTTTTCTACTTGAAATTCTCAGTTTCTTTCTAATGCATAAAATCTAAAAGTAAAGAATGTAAATGCAACTATAAGGTCTAAAATGTGTCATTTCTCCATCTGTGAACCATTTCGAGCAAAGATTTTCTTGCAATGCCTACACTACAGTTACGCGCCAACCAATGGTGACTGGCCAGTGGGCTACTAAGTGGTTGGCTTGACTTAAACCAATTGGTTAGAAACTGAGCTGTAAAACCTCATCTAAGTCTAACTCTTCTAAGAGGATCACAGGACCTCTATTCAAGAAGCTTGGGGGCATTCTACTAGCTTAAGAAAGCTATCTGCCCCATTAACCAACCGGGCCACAAGGTACTTTGTTCCATACTAGGCCTAGTAGTTCCTGGTGGACCAGATACGTAAACCCAGGTACGTAAGGGCGCAGGCAAACTAGAAAACCGCATCAGGTACCGGGCTTGTAGGAGTGCCATGCCACAGCCGAAAATTTCAGAAAATAATGTTATCAGTCCAAACCTTTACATAAGATAATACCATTTTTGATCTAGTGAAAACAGAACAAGACAAATTTCTCAAAGGGTAGATTTGTCACCAATCCCCAGGGGCAACATTCCCTTCAATTACACGTCACCAAAATAAAAAAAAATCACTAAATAATAAGGCTTCCTAAACATATAACTAAAACGCTTTAGAAGCTTTACCAAAGATAGCACCATTTTACATCCAAGCTACCTAACAAAGACTAAAATTTCTCAAAGAGTATAGAGTGTCATCTCCTTCTCTTAGACAGTTGACTTATGCCCAGACAAAAAAGGGAGGAATATCACTAAATGATGACAATTTGTAAAGGCATTGTCTGGTGGCATTTCGTATGGGTCCTATATGAAAGACAAAAATTTTTCATTACATGTCATCCAAACCCCATATCAAAACTCCATTCCTAACTCAAGATATCTCTTCCTAAAGATTGGTTACTTTTAATAAGAAATACCTCCAACTTTCCTCAAGGTCACAAAACGTGATCCAAAGTGGGCAAATTGCCTCAGATTCCTTTTGTTATTCTTTATAATTGGCTACCTTATTTGTCCTTGAAATTTGATACGGTTGGAATGTTTAGATATTTTTCCGTGTAGATATAGTGAAAAACTGTTCCATACTTATGGTACAGCAAATAAAGTTATGGAATATTCAATATATAGATATCAACATTATAAAGAAGTACAAAAGCTACACCAAATCCATTTGCCCAGATGACATCACAGATTTCCCATCATGCACTAGGAAAACTGACAATGTAGTATTTCTTCAAAAATTTGTATCTTCCGAATGCAAGATGCTATTGATATGGGGTTTTCACTGCCTAACACAGACAATTTTTCTGCTTTTTATGAAAGCATCAGATTTGGTCACCAGACCATGCTGTTAAAGATATTATAAGTTCAAAGCCAGTTTGCCAACGATAGATCAATTTTGAAAATAAACCAGGCCTTACATGTATCCTCCCCTCGGCACCTTCCCCCAGGATGGCACACATGCAAGGGTGAAAAAAGAATGATCCGCCCGGGTGTCCGCTATCTGTAGGAAAGCCTCTTGGTGCTCCGCTTAGATAGTGTCATGTACTGCCCCCTTAAGATTTCGCTCAGGCTAGTACGGCCTTGCAATCAGTAGCCAATCTTTACCTCAGTTGTATTATAAATAATGTATCCATCTGTACTGATGTAATTTTGAGACCATAATTTTGCTGAACTGAATGCGCACAAGCACAATTCTCAAAGGACAAATGACACGAACATTCTAGATTTATCTTCCTCGCAGAGATAGGAAGAAACAATTTACCTTAGTCACTATCTTAACCATAACCAGAAAGCCCAAGTGCTTAGTGATACCTTACTGACAGGGGTAATTTGTTGCACTGAGTTCATCCCGTAAATTTATACTTCTTGTTTATATCATTTTTACGATGTTTTCACAACCTGAATCCACCAAAAAGTGATTAAGAAAAAATGAAAAATAAGAGAGCGTGTCTTAGGGAGGATTCGGACCCTGACCGTTTGCGTGAGGAACCGAGCTCTTATCCACTACGCCATCGATGCACTCTTTCAGCTTGAGGTATTTCTAATTATTTTACAGTCACAACATCCTCTTCAAGTGTTCATAATAAGGTAATTTGAATTAGTATTATCACTGTAACAGTTACTCTTGTGAAAAGGTAAATGTTTTTTCTATAACTTTTTCTTTGGAATGGTAGAAATTCACTGAACTTTTCGTTAGTCACGAAACTCCGGACGATGTCATAGTTTCACCTCTGACTGATGACCTCATATGACCTTTGACCTCCAAAAGTCCATAGGGTTCCCTCCCTCTTAAAGTAACACGTCTTTATACCAAGTATGAAAAGGATCCATCATCGAGTCCCTGTCTTGAATTACAAGGTTTTCGGTTTTTGACCTCTGATGACCTCAAGTGACCTCTGACCTCCACTGAAAACAATAAGGTTTTTTCTTTTAGCATGATAAAGTTATATACCAAGTACGACGATTTTCTATCATTACTATCTTGAGATACCGTGTTTACAAGCAGTTTTTAAGAGTTTCGTAATTTTACCCCGGTGACCTCAGACAACCTTTGACCTTCACCAAAATCATTAGGGTTCATCTTTTGACTATAGAGCATCCAAAAGTCAAGTATGGAAAGCATCTATGCTTCCTACTTAAATATATCGTGTTTACAAGGTTTTCGGTTTTTGACCTCTGGTGACCTCATGACCTTTGACCTCCACCAAGAACAAAAGGATTTTTCTCCTAATATGATTCCTGGAAAAACACAGTATTGAATCCATGAGAAGTTCTATACTCTTTCTCTTACGATCAGGAAGATTCTTAATTCAGACTCAAAGTCATGATAAACATATTTTTTAAGAAACGTAAAGTGTCTCGATGTCCAGGGGTGGTGGGAGGGGGAATCCCCCGCCCGGCGTCTTGGTTTTGCTCTTAAAGACATCACCCCACATACATTTCGCTTGAGAGAAAGCAAAATTCTCAATTGGTCATTGGTGAATGCTCTTTGATTGACATCAAAGTCAAAAGATGCAGAGTAGCTCACATTACACAGCATGCGCAAAGAATGTTCTGATTACATATTATGGCCTTGTATGCCCACCAGGATATGACCTTAAGCAATAAACTAGGTTTGTGTCTGCACAAGGGTGTCTGCACAAGGAGGGGCTCCAGACAGTTTTTGGAAGCTGTAACTTAGTCGGGAGTATTGGAACTGTCTAGGACGAGCAGGGACAGATTCTTCCACAGAAAGGAAAAGTTTCTAATTTTCCTTAATAAGAATCAAATGTTTTCAATTTTTCGTCAAAAGAATCCCAAATTTTCGCGTTCTTCATCCTTTCTGTAACCCATTGCTTCTAGCGGGGCTTTGGGTTGCTGGACCCCTTAGGGGAGCTTGGTCCCTTCGTCGGGCTTATCTTTACACCAGCGTTGGCGCGCAATTCTCACAAGCGAAGTTAGATCGCCTATGAATATTATTAGCATAAAAATTCCAGTGAACTTTTCTAGCCAAAGCTAGGTGAAGGCTCACACTTAGATGCCAGGTATCAAGGGGTTTTCGTGTAGTAATATTGTACTTTGAGTAACATTCCTAAAGCGATGACTATATGGTTTGAAGCTAAATTTACTCGTACCCAAATTTATTCAAAAATTTACTTTTTCTGTTCAGGCAAAATTTCGTTCAAAGTAGAAATACGATAATGACCATCTTAATTGTGAAGTCTGAAGAGATTGGTGTGCTCTAACTGTCATTCAAAGTCCTACTCAAAGCTCCATGCTAGTGTTCCCATGTTGCTAATTCCTCAGACATTTGGGGAATTTCCCTCTGGGTCATAACAAAATCATACTGGACCATATCATGCCTGCCTAATGGCAGCCCTGGTCCCCTCGCCGTTCGCAAAGTACTCAACTCTTCACCTGGACTTGCGGAGCTAAAGAAGCATCATTGTGATCATAGTCTTGTTCCCTTCACTTGTGGAGACATTCCACATCTTTGTATTGCAAAAGGAGGGGAAAATTTCCATCAAAAGAGTGAAATTTTCGCGCGCTTCGCGCGTATGTGCACACGTTAAACCGATACCTTAAAGCTATCTGTGGTAAGCTTTAGATATCATGCCCTGTAGTTCACGCAATCTGTAATCATATGGTAGCTCTACTGTCTACAAACAATTATCTTCTTCGGTGCCCCCCTACGCGGTGCTGGTGCCCCCCCCCCATATCAGAATTCCTGGCTACAGGCCTGTCGAAAGTTAAGGGAGGGGGTACCACTCCCGTTAGATCTAGACCGCTTTACCGAAATTAGTTTTCAAATACACAAAATATGCAGTTGACGTACTTTTGGCTCCCAATTATATCTGTCCAACCCCCTTTCTCCCCTCAATCTTAAATCATGGCACAGCCACAGATGTGGGGTTATTTAAACCCATATCATGCGGTGCAATTCAGCGGGACATCATTTAAGTTCTTTATAAACATTGAAATGTAAATGGGTATATCATTGAAGTCTTTCATCTGTCGTTTCATTTTACCTACCTAAATTTGTTTTGCCCTTAGACTTGTATAAAATATCAAATGTTTCCACCTCCTTGGCAAGAGAACTTTGCACTATGTGGACTCAGAATTGATCGACAAATACATTTACATCAAGCTTTCGCAGAAACAGATGCTGACAAAGAAGACATGTTTCGGTTGAATTTTCATCGATACTTTAATGTTTATATTTCCATACATTATGCAAATTGCTTCATAAGAACACCATCTTAGCCTAAAATAGGGATTTGTGCACGGCAATATCACTCACAAGTATCCTGTGGGCATTGTGTTATTGTGAGCAATGTTATTTCGTGGCAGGGTCTATTGAGGTTTGTTGCAGAGAACTTATCTAATCGAGTTCCAATATCCACATGAGTCGAATACGGAATGAACTTTGAAGAGGTGAATGTGCTATTAAGTTGAACGCCTAAAATCATTTCAACAAATGGCATTGTGGTTATATTCTACAGAACACAACATGATATTACTTTGCGACGATTTCCTCCAAAGCCTATCATCTATAGTCTTTCAAGAGTATCTACTCGTTACCAGATCCGTAGTCAAAGGGGGGGGGGGCGAAGCCCCCGCCCTTGGAAAATTTTTCGCCCCGCCCCTAGAAGATCAAAAATTACCATTGCCTTAATGCATTTTAGTATGTTTCGCCCCCTCTGAAAAATATTTCTCCCCCCTAGAAGAATTTTCGCCCCCCTTCAGTACCTTGCCTGGCTATGGGCCTGCTCGTTACCAGGTCTATTCAGACTATTCTTATAAATGACCCGTGATTTATCCACTGCTGAGCTAACTCAGGCTCTGGGTTTTGAGGGAATAAATCTCAAGTTGAGCATGCATTGTTTACTACCGATTTCGTGTCATGAAATACGAACACAGAGATCAGCCATCTTCGCTCGTTCCTATAAAGGTATTTCACTTCAACTCAAAAGATATAAGCACATGTCTTTTGCGGATAAAAGTATTCCTAGAAGCTTTTTTTTTAAAAAGTCTTCTGCTTGTCAAAAGTGCTGTAGAAACACTTCAATTGATCAATATTTAAGTAAGACAAACGTGATCTGAATTTAAGTATGCAAATGTAGATTAATTATTACCGAAGATAATCTCAGACGTTTGCCCTGGTGTATCATTGTCTACTGAGGACTTAGTCTATAGACTTTAGTCTATCATATTGAACTGCCAATCAGTAATAATTTAGTGTTTAAAGTATTAGAGAAGAATAATTACTTGTTGGAATTACTCTATAGTCTTTTACCTTTAATCCTACAACGACATCCCACAAGGCCTACAATAGATCCGTCACAATAGAGTTTTATGTAAGTTTGCCAAAGGCCTTTAACCGTGCAATTATTTTCTCATGAATAATTTAAAGTGTCGACCCGCTTAGAATGTTAAAGACACTGTTTCAGCTTGTGCCATCCTCCAGTAGAATACAAAATACTAACAACCTACAATAAAAAATTTCCGGACTACTTGTTATTCCCTGTCGGTGTTCAGTCGATTCTAGAGCCTTGTTTCAAACAGGGACTTGCAACTCCCTTCTTTTATAATGTGCATACATTTGAATTGTTGTGCATACGACATGAAATTGCATAAGATATATCTTTCCCCCAGTGAAATCACTTAAACTTGCATTATCAAAGTTTTTGCGTAAATTTTTCCGTTAGTAACAACGAAGTGTGCCCATACGGCTTCGTGGGTCCTATTTCTTTGTGTCGTTTAGGGAGGTGTTCGCCCCTAGTAGCAGTGACTTAAGTGCGTGTTTAAAACCATCATTTCATGTGAGAAGATCCCCAAAATAGATCGTGACCGCTAAGTATGCATCAGGACTGTACTGCCATTTTGCATTTCTAAAGTATCCTCCTGGGAAGGGACGTGGTCAAGATTTCACAATATGAGAAATGGTGGCATAGTAAAGATTTATCTAAACGCAGAAGAAAGTACAGGCAGGATCTTCCTTGCTTGTCATTCGAAATTGCTCGTGACCATATCTGCACATCTACCGACCCTTTTCTTTAATGACCCTATAATTGGCCATATATCCTTGGCTTCCTGGTTTCAAATTTCATACTCTGGAGACGCATTTACAATCTCGTATTGCCTACAGCCAGGGCAGAAAGGTAATAAAGATTTCATGGATTCTGCTGCCATACAGTACGTCTTCTTGAATGAACAATTTATAGAAAGTCAGGGTTTTTCCAAGCAAATGAGAATGTAGAGATAAGTCACTAGTTTTTGAAGTGATCGTGTAAATGTCTGCCAATTACTTTGTCGATACGTCGTTTGGCTTCTTATATGGAAATAGAGTTGAAAGCGATGTGTAAAACACAGCATATAGTTCGTTTATCACCATAATTAATAAAGAGATTTGATTCCAAGAAAATAGCTATAGATGGATCTTACAATAAAGCTGAAAGACTTGAACCAGAAAATTGTACTGGCAAGCTAAAAGCAGAGGTGGCCGGGGCCAGGATTTACCCGACAGGGGGACAAGCTTCCCTATGGGGGCAGCAACCCGAAACCCCGACAAAGGCGACGAGAAAGGATTGGCAAGCAAAGTGTGAAAGTTTGGGGCTTTTCTTTCAAAAATTTGAAAATTTGGGAGTATTAGTAACGACAATTTGAAAAATATCTTACGGATAAAGACTACCCCAACGAAATTGAAAAACTTCCATACGGGGGCAGCCTTCTCCAACAGGGCGCCATGCCCACCCCTCGCTGGCGCCACCCCCTAGTTGAAAGGCGTTTCGAGAAAAAGAAAAAAACTGGCCCTCCTCTTTACTAATAAGAGAGGTTGTCAATTTGCAGCAGTGTATATTTGTCCTGACCTTGTGTTCATATTGCTACCATCTACCATATCTCACGGTTTGAGAATCTGCAGTTATCATTCTGTTCAATGATTTGAAAGAACTTATGTTCGATGAAAAGTCCTGTGGACCTTTTCCCATCCCAGCTAAAATACTGAAACTTCCACAAAAAGCCACGACTGCAGAGGGTCACAAAACTTAATGTTACTGCTTTTGCTACAGATTTTCTCACCTTGAATACGATACATTTACTTATCGAATAGACAATTTAAAAGCAGGTATCTTGGTGGGTTAATTTTTGAAAAATAAGGCTCTTGTAGAAAGGAATTCACTGCTTTGCTACAGTTTCGTTAAAGTTTGCTCTTTAAATTTTCAACCGATGCAGCTTTCATAGCCCTTGGAATGGTTTAATATGTTGGGAAGTGATACTATCACCCCAGTTGCTGGGAGACTGAATCTTTTCTGTTGATAAATGTAGACGAAAAATGACCCTTAAACCAACCACTGCATCTACACATGAATTCTGTGACTCAAGTCTCACTGGAAAGAACAAAACTACATGACGTAGTCTAGCCGAAAAGGCAAACAAGGCGATATGTGTGAACATAAACCAGGCTTACAAAAGAGTTTCTGACCTTCCTTTGGGCAACTGCGTAAAATTTCCAACTATGATATTTATTGAAAATTCAAATTCTGAGACTTTCTATAAGCAAATAATTCTTCTTTGATTGGATATACCACTAACGAGAGACATATTCGACAGGAGATAATCAATTGTCGGTGTACATATCCTGAGTTTCGTTCCGTTGTAGATTGTTTGCACTAATTCGAAATCTAATGCTGGTTGTTCTCATGAATTCAAATGAACTCCGCATAAAGTTGCTTTAACCTTTTCATTTCAGAGTTCATAACGTCAGTTTAAATACAAATTGAGTTATTTCGATTAAAACCACTTCTCACGAAACTTAACTTTATGAAACACCAAAAATGGAAACAACACTACTGCTTTTCTATATTTCAGTACCAAGTTTGTGATCAATACTACCGGCTGTCCCAAAATGTATAAAGATTTTATGCTAAAAGAAGCTCCATCATCAGTTAATTTTTACAGTTCTGTTTTACAGGTCACTCATCACGAACTACCTCTCATACAAGTTAGCCCTCATATGAAAACTCCTGTAATAAAAACAGTGTTGCTCTTGTGTATCAACATTTGCAGCCGCATCATGCACGTTTGAGAACACTACAAGTGGCTATCGGAAATGCATTACACATATTATTACATCTTGACCACCTACGGTATACATATGGTTGAGAGCCATCTGTTTAATAGTAGGTCACATTGCTTACAATGCCAGAATTCCAATGCTCCTGAGTAAGAGAACAGCAGTAGGGATTGTGCCTACACTAAAGGGTCTACCCGAGGAGTCGCTTGAGATCACTAACATCTACGCTAAGTACCTTACGCTTTCATAATACAACGAACAACCACCGTGCCAGTGGAAATGGGCGTAGTGCTTGTAAAACATTAATCGTTCCAATGTACGAGTAATTGGAATATAGTCAAAAATTAAGGAAATCTTACGTAGCATTAACTTCTCTGGGTGTCATTTTACCCCGTAGATATTTTTTTCGTCATATGAGTACTTATCCACCCCAGATTAAACCATTGTTTCTTCCAAACTTTAATTCAAGCACTGGCAAATCACCTTCTCCTGCTATGTTTCGCGGGAACATCAAGTATTATTAGGAGCTAGTGTTCAGACTCGAGTTAACGACGTGACTCTATTCTGACTTGGGTATCGATTTAAAAAATTAGAGTCTGACTCGAGTAGCAAACTAAAAAGTTTCTTCTCTACTCTTCAATGGAAAAGATTCGACGCGGCTCGAGACACCATTTAATAAAGTTCAAAGACTCGCCATGACTCGAGTCTCGGAACTTAAAAGGCTCTAGTCGAGTCTTTGCCCACAGATGATACTCGAATATTGACTCTAGTCTCCACTTTGTGACCCGATTCACACCCTGACAAAAAAAAAAACTCCGGTCTTAAAACAGAAGGTACAATACTCTGCCAATGCCGATCCGGTCTTTACGCAAAGGGTATAGGCCTACTCTGCATTGAACGAGCCTTCTGTATCTCATACGTTTACATCGAAACCACAGAACAAAATTTAAGACTACCGGGTGGGCTTCCCAAAACAGATGTGCTGGTAGCCTCATTTTTTCACACGAGGTTTTGGGCAAATTTGATTTTCAGATTTTTCAAATTTGTTTCAAAATCATAGTTAGAATTATATTTAGGGTAAGGGTTCCGTGAATTAGAGTTATTTGGCCTGTTCTTTCATAATCCGGTTTCAGAATTACAATAAAAGGGTCGAAAAGCTGTCACTTTGGAACTAGGGGTGTAGCCTATTTCCAAGAAGCTCATTGGTCCACTGGCATGATTTGCCCATAACTTGACCTCGTAGGAAAAAAATGCGCGTGCTTGCAAGCGGACTTACGTAACCCATTGCTAGTGGGCCCATTTTGTAATCTTCTCGCGTTCACAGCTGCAATTGCAACAATAAAACTCACACGAATCTTTATCGTATAGTAACATCACAGAGGCTTGTAGTGCATTTTGCTTGCATCTAGATAAGACAAAAACGGAGTAGTATCTCCTTCCAGTTGTAAGGGCTTAATGATAATTGAAAAACACAAAACGTTTTTACCACTGAGTGAGTGTGCACGATGGCTGGTCAAGGAGGCTCCTCTTGTACACATTGCGTGTAGGGAGAGTCTCCTGGGAGACTTCGCGACAGGCCTTGTTAGTGGCCTTTTAACTGCTAACTAGGTTGGGCCTATCTTAGCAGGAATACTAATATTCTGTTGCCTAACTGATTTACATCGTCTCGTCTTAGTAAAAGTTAATACTTCATATTAATACAGATAGCTATTAACTTGATCCAGTTCAAGATAGGCCTAGGCTTAGGTACTGTACCATCTTTACCACATGCAGATGACTAAAGCATATCATCTTTATGTTGCTAATGCACACCAGAATTTACAAAGGGGTTTTGTTTGGGCGTAAGGTGAGGTTCATGGGTAAGGATAATGGTAAGGTGTTTGCACTAGTTTTTATTACCAAATTCCTGCATAAATAATTGAAATATCGACATTATCGACGTTTTCTTACTTTTACTGATGCCCCTCTCCCGAAAATAAGTGGAGAGGTTCCTTCTATTCTTAAATTTTAGTTCAAACCCTGGTACAGTTGAAGTTGTAATGGACACAAGCAACTGATGAAAGGACTGGAAGTAACCCAACGTACAAAATCAGAGACTCGACGCTCTACAGCTCTAGGTGACTCGACTTTAGGGATCAGGTGACTCGGAATGACTCGATCCAAATACTTTGGGACTCGAAGTGACTCGAACCTTTACAAAGATTCGAAATGACTCGACCCGAACTCAGGGAAGACTCTACATGACTCGAGATTCGACACCCTGTGACTCGAGGTGACTCGAGACTCGACATCAGGTGACTCGATAATAACACTTTTAGGAGCATGCACAAAACTGCACTCTACCCGATCTACAGTCAGACAGTTGTCATGATAAATCAGAACTTCGTGGTCGGACTGGGTCGCCGGAGCCAATAAATCCCGCCTATCGATTCCTAGAGTCCTCAGAAATTTCGAACGCAATGACTCCACAAACTATTGTTCGGTTCAGGGAGTTCTGTTTGCAACTCCCTGTTCGGTTCAAAGTGTGACGACGAAGCTGGCTCAGTTGAGCCCATGAAGGGCTTGGCTTAAGGTTTCAATGCAACCATGCTGAATTGTGTTGAGCCGATAAATTTGTAAAGAGCGCCACTCGCTCGTATCTGTTAGTTGTTAGATGATGTTAGATGAGGTTTTACGGCTCAGCTTCTAATCAATTGGTTTTCGTCGGGCCGGCCACGGCCTTTTTTCTAGTTGTGGCTCACTGGCTTGTTTTCCCTACTCCATTGCTTATGCTGAGCACCAAGCACAATGACAGTAGGTTCCATTTTTAGTCTTTGGTATGACCCGGCCAGGAGTCGAACCCCAGACCTTCCGGCTGCAAGTCGGATTCTCTAACCACTTGACCATGCTCGTATCTGAAAGTTGATAATAAACATGTAGAGAAAATCAAATTGATTCTGCTAAAAACAATGTTTTTAAACCTCACCTTTCTATTGTTCTACTGGGGTATATCATGTTACAAATCCCATCGCCTGCCGGCAATCTTTATCACCACAAGGGGGTTCTTTTCCATTCAGGAAGGGAGTTGCTAGAGACTCCCTGATTCAGGTTACAAACAATGACATAGCTGTACCTACCCTTAATTGCTTTCACCCTGGTCAATGGTTACATTAAAATGCAAGTTGCACAAAAAGCCTCCAGTTGTATGTCCGTGTGCAATTACAAGATGCAGAGAGTAAGATACATTTTGCTGAAAGTAGATTGTGTCAATTCAATTATCTCTGTAACTTTCAGCTGTACTGCATGATAGTGATGCAGTTATAGCCATATCCAGCCCTAGGCAATCGCTATAATAGAGATGGGAAGTAAAAGAGCTTGCAATTTTCAACGACATTAATTCCTCATGGTTGCATACGTTTTCGTAAATCGATCGAATAATCACCATTCCGATTCTCTGGAAACGTTTGAGTCCAATATATTGGTCGGGATGCTTTACCCGTGTCCCTGCTTGTGGTGCTGTTTGAAACATCTGACCAAGTTTCTTCCCCATTTTCAATATCTATTCGGAATCTCCTGTCCGCAAAACAGTTACAAACTGTAGTTTGAGAAACCGTGATCGTAGTTCAAAGCTTCCTATCTTTCAAAAATTTTCCCAAAAAGAGCAAATGGCTTTCCTACGGTAGAGAGGACAGTTCTTAAACTGGAAGGATGCCCTCTAATAAGAAAATAACGCACTGCTTTGTTGTAACTGTAGTCTACCTTATCTACGTTCGTTCCTTGCTACAGTCCGATCTAGAATGCATTGAATGCTGCCACACAGTCTACAATCGGTAAGGATAACGAGATCATGGCTATACATCAGCGAGGACCACATTGCAGGGAGGGCCAAAATAGGAAGATTGTGAAAACGTTTCGGGGTAAAAATGGCACAAATTTTTTACAAGTTTGTTTAGTATGAAACACGGGTATGCATGGTATTCATTACATCTTAAATAAAAGCTCCCAGTCCTTCTTTTCAAACCAGTTGTCTATTTTCTATATTTTACAAACCGTTAAACTTCAAAGATTTAATTTTTACCTTTTTTATTAGGTTACTCCAGGTCAAAATAAGTAAGAACTCTCACTGCATCACACGAAGTTATAAGCCTAAGCTTTTACACGTAATGTTTCGCTAAAGAAGCCACCTTAAAACATTTAACCGGCCTTGCACATAGCTTAGCAAATTCTTTGTCTTTCAGAACAGAACTTCCTCATAATTGATGAGAAGCCCCTTCAGTTCCCCCGCATGAAAGACTTGATTATAGAAAAATCTGACAGAGGAATACATATGAAGTCTGTATTTTAATTCTTTCATGTAATATTTAATGTTGGCAAGGCTTAGGGGCTACTTAAAAACATTGTTGTAGTGTGAATACAGGACCATGAGTACTGGAGGTATGGAACAATTACAAAAACAGTCGAGTACGGATACGAATAGGATACTACAATACTGTGGGTTAGTGTAGTACGGCTAATTGACTAACGCACGTTTTTATGTATTTGAAACTAACATTGGCTTTCTCACTATTACTTAAGCTGTGTTTTAATTCGATTTCTTCTTCTTTCTATACTGAAAAATGTTTCTGATGAAAAATGCAAGCACGCGAAAGATGATATAATGCGACAAGTAAACGACAATACAGTTTTGTTACTTTGAAACACTGGCACCAAGGACATCTGCTTGAGGTATCTGAGCAGTCATCTAAATAAGCTCTTTGCTACGCCTTTTATGCGTTAGGATTCTTCACTGACAATTCCGTCGAACGTTTTTATCATCTTTTGTTCTTTTTCTACTGCAGTTTTCAGTTTGTTTGTTCATTCTTAGATCATTTCTGATTTGACCTATCGGTGATGTAAATAATACTGTTGAGTGTTGCACAATAGTTGTATATCGTTCTTGCTCACGAACCAGCTACAGTGCAAATCAAGGGCGTAGCTAGGATGAAATTTTTAGGGGTCCTAGGTATCAAATGGGGGGTCACGGCATTGATCGCGTACAAATTTTATTAGGACACACAATTTCTGGGGGCTTAGCAAACATCTGGGGAGCCAGGCTCCCCAGCCCCCCCCCCCTCCCCGTAGCTACGCGCCTGGTGCAACTGCAAGTGGTGTGTATTGACCGGCATTTTTCTACAGTACAAAGTTCTACAACGTCAAAAAAAAACACTAACATTATACAATTCTCCTTACATAGGTTGAAAACACAAGCGGATAACATTTAATATTTGTGAGTCTCTCTTTCAGCTTTTTTGTCAGAGACTTGCATATTTAGTTAAGGGTTAATCGTGTTGAAGGTGTTAAACAAGAATAATTTCGTAAAATGGTCAAAATTTTATAAATTTTGATGAAAATTGTAGTTTATATTCACGTTCTCAATGTATTTCGCATAAAATATACATACAGATAATCACACCAACCTTTCAGGACAAGTCACTTTTTACTGGCCTTGGTTTGTCAACTCACAAATCGATATACAATTGGCTTATACAATCAATAAGGCTGGGTATTGACAACAAACAGGATGTGATGAATTTTCCTACGAATCGTACATTCCGTTCTAGAAGGAAAAAGACTTCGAATTTTTGTTTGCTACGAGGTTACTTCTGCTGAATTCATTTGGGTCATCTCTTGGGTAGAAACTGCCTTTTGGATGTATCTGGAGCATAACAAATCCTTCTGCTTCCAGTGAACTGTACATCGGTTGCTGTTATGACCTAGTTGACTGATTGGATATCGAAATAAATAGTACTGCACAGTATGACATCCACTAGCGTGCTATTTGTACTTAGGTTGAACACATCTTCTTTCGTTCTAGAAGTTTTCTTGAAAAGATTGCTACCTTTTTAGCAGCTAACTTTGAGCCTTTGAGGTCAGATCACTGATGCCTTTGAGCATTGACAACTGACAATACCATAGCAACGGGTAACATCATCCCAAATTTGTTTGAGGTGTAGCTGACGTCGTCACATCGTGTAACCCCTTACAAGACCTAAAGAATTTGAACTGTTGAAAGAGCAAGACAATTGGTGGCTTATTGTCGCAAACCACATAGTGTCAAAGGAGGGGGAGTGTTTGGACTCCATCCGTAACATCTCCCTGCTTAGAGTCGTCACTGGCAAGCTCTCAAGGATTTTCTGTCTACTATATATTGTTTTTCTGCAATGGACTTATTTGCCATTACATTTCTTAGAACTTGGTTGCCTTGCAGAAATGGCCACAAACAAAACTAAGCGTGAAACTTATACCTTTCAGTGGAATGAAAAATTGACACTAAACATTTTCAATATCTTCAATTAACTGATTTTCCTTAAGACATTCTTGCAGTTATCGATGCATTAAAATATGATACACTTTGTGTAATACTTGTGGAATGTTCTCTACATTAAACTAGTTTATTTCTTCCCGCTCCCTGCTTAGATGTACAGCTCCAACAGTAAGAGTTAGATCAGTGGTTTCAGCAACTGGTAGGCTGCTAGAGGCCGCTCTTCCATGTCCGTACTTCCTTCCATCATCTAATTCTTTGAAATTTCCTTCTACTTCCTTCACGAACATTTCTTTTATAATGGTTCAGAAGACAAGAAACCGTCACGTCGAAGGTAGACGAAGGGGTTAAATTGCACGACTTTATGAGATCATTAGCAAAAATTTTGTCACATTATGGAAAGGGCATGAATTATCACATGGGGTCTGCATTAACAGTTAAGTACGTCACTGCTCAATAAGCTAACAATATCACACTTGATCTGCAGCAGCGACCTCCACTTCGATTGAGCTCCACTGCTTAACATTTTGGAGATTTTTTGTAGTTGAAGTGGCATCAGGTGTATGGCTCAATAATATGTCGCAAACTACTACAGATCACTGATGTTGTTCTTGCTGACTTTTCGCATTTGTATTAAAACTTGTACCCCCAAAGCCTTATCAGTTGCTCCACATAAGATAGAAAGTTATTGACTATACTATCTGCAACAAAACCGCTTGACTCCTTCCTGGACGAAGCAAACTTGCTGGCGTTATTCCTACGCATATGCAGAAGCAAAAAACACTGTGCTTTAGCACGCAAAGTCTTTCCCAAATAACGCCTATGAAAAACACATAAGCATGAGTAGCTATAAAAAAGGAATGAGCAAGGCTGTCCATATTGAGGAAACAGACTTTTGGAACCTGTACATGATTTCTGGTCTGTAGAGGCTGACCACGGATTAAAGAAGCTTCTACTCTGAAACCTGTTCGAAGGGTTCTTACAATAACTGCTCGTGTTGTTTTAAGATCCTCAAAATTTGCCCATGTTAGAATTTAGCTCAACACTCTTCTTTGGCTTCCAGTTGGTTCTTGTGTCTAGTTCAAAGTCATGTTTTCATAATACAAAGCACCATATGGGTATATTCCCTTCTTCAAAGAATTAGTTCAACTTCACCAGACCAACCCAGGACTACGGTCAGCAAGAGAGCAATTTCTGAGAGTTCCAAGAACCCGAACTAGTTATGTTGACCGCAACCATCCATGTGGCATTCGTAACCCGCCAAACCTTGATTGCTTCAAATCTCCACTAAAAACTTACTAGTTTATTTTCTCTCAGAATATTTCACAGATTACCTGAATATTGTATTTTTCGTTTGGCTTTCATTTTCTCTATTACACTGTTAGCATTACGTCAAGCAAGCTACGGCGATTAAAGCTTAAGTTATAGATCTTGAAGAATTCAGATTTACTCTTCAAATCCATAAATTTAAAATATGCAGTTGCGATCTAAGATTCTTTAAATGCCTTACACAACAGTCAGACCAAACATAAATTAAAAATTCCAATAGACAAAATTAAGGAATTTATGCTAACAGGCTTTCAAAGAGTTGTGACTAAGGTTTACGTTTTAGGATCCACAAATTCAAGTGTTTAAGCCAGATTTACTACATCGTTCCACCACTTGAAGCCCATAACTCCAAGAGAAACTCAAAAAGTCGTTGGTAGTATTGATAGTTTTGAGATTTCCCATTTCTGTTTGTCTCTCACCACACTTATTAGGCAAAACAAACATGTAGACAACGTATTAGCGAAGGCTGAAGATTTATATTAATTGCTGAAAAGCAGGCAAACCAGAATCTGGGAAATGTTGCGCTCTAATGATGTCGTATCCATGGCAAACAAATTGCTGCTCTTCGTTGACATGTAGCTTTAACTATTTGTGATGAAAATGTTGACTAAATGAAAGCGCAGAGACAACAAAATTTTCCAAATGTGCATATTTTTAGGACAGAGTTTGTAAGTCATGCTTCATTAGACATGGAAACGTTGAACTTTGCTGGTACGCTTTGAATTGCCACCACGCTCTGGCGCTTGTTAGGAAAAGGAGCAAACCAGCCTTTAAAGCACGGTTGCAGTCATCTACATTTCAGTACGTTCCCAAACCCTAATTCATTTCTGCTCTTTAAATCACGTGAAAATGTTTTTCTTTCTCAATTGATACACTAAGGAAACATGGCTGCTTTGGATAATTTTACATATGAATAATGTATGTTCTAAAAGATCATAAAAGATACTTACCAAGGTAACAAGGTAAGATTTGAAAGGTTTCTGCTCATTAGCCAAAACAAGGATGGGGTGACAGTTAATCTCCTTGTAAAGACATTCGAAATTTATTCCTAACTTAAGCGCCATAGACACCATACCTTGACATGAGAGAATATATGCCCAACTCCTAGAATAGACAGAGTTCTTTTACATGATTGCGTCTTGGTTTTATGTGTCGAAAATGAGGGCAGTTCACCTCTACTAAAGAATATGTGATACATATGGTCTGATGGTGATATGTTTGCTCTATCATATTTCCTTCTTAAGAGTTGGGCTTATGAATAATGGATAAAGCTTTCGAACGTGCAACATTTTTAATAATTTACAGTGAAAGATCTTTGAGCTACAAGTCGTAGGGATTGGAGTGTATAGATGTAAATTACACCGATTAAGCTAACACTTCCACCATAGACCTTTTTCCAAATAGGACTTACAAAGGATTGTGGGATAGAGTTTTGTGTGCATTATTTTTGTCAGTGGCATTTTACAGTGGACAGGAATGATGCAGACCAAAACACTATCCCACAATCCTTTGTAATTGCTATTTGGAAAGGGTCTATGGTGAAGATAATGTTCACACCATTCTATTAAGAATGTACTCAATGCACATGATACAAATTATCAAGCAGTAACTTATTACTTCTAAAAAAATATGCATAAAATAATGATTAACGTTGAGCAGGCCTATAAAGCATAATGATTATACCCCAAATGTAATTCAGAATTTTTCACATGTTTGTAAACGAATTGTATGTTAATTTCATATGAGGCTGGTTTATTGTATACGAGGCAATGAGGCATAGCGGCGAGGAGGTCGGGCTTCAATTTCCATCAAAGTGAGGTTTGTTTCTTATCCTGCAGCAATCTGCGTTCTGAATTTAAAACAGTCCAAGGTAGAATGCTGAATAAGAAAGTTAAGTTATAATATATATGCCCTTAATCGTTATTCTACACCGTGATCGCTTAGTGTCTAAAAATAAATACTGTTCAAGTTCTCATTTGTTGTTGCTATTAATGTTCTTATAATTTTGAATAGATCTCTTTCGAATGCTCATTACTTGTAAGGCGGCAGTGTTCTGTTTCCAAACACTACAGGAACTTAGGACACTGCCCTTGACAAAGGCATAATTGTTCCCAGGTTAAGGAAGCAGTCATACAGTTATAATGTACAAATATTGCATTTCATCATCAACTACCAAGCGAATTGTTTTCGCAAACTTTTACGGTGTGGCACTGATTTCGACATGAAGTTAGTAGTGTTGAACTTTGTACTGACAGTTTGCAATAAACAGCCACTGAGCGCAAATTCATGAAAGAATAACACCCAGTTAAATGAAGCCGAAATGTAGGCTCTTGAGGCACTTTTGTATGCCAGTTTAGTCACTGCCCAGGTGTTCTCTAGTATTTGCTTGGAAATGCAAGTTACTTGATAAACCTTGGCGTTTCTACGTAGGACATAAACATATCTGAAACCATAATGATTGTTATTTAAAAAGAACAAGTATGGCCGATATGCTTCAAACTGAACAAAAAGTCAAAGCACCAGCTTACAAACGACTATTGGTCTCAGTGAAATGGCAATCTAGCGGCGACATTTTCTTTGATGCATTATCCTTCCGTGGTATTACGGAAGTTAAGTCTGAATAAACTATGATAGTTCAGTGTGATCACCCTACGGCTTTAAAGAAAAAGCGATGTGTACATGTCTTATACATATGGCGTCAGAGGACCGTAGAAGTACAGTAGAAGTGCGCCCTGGTCTGAGGTTACTATGTAAAGTATACATTGTATTCATTGTTTGTCCTTTTACATGACGTCAAAGTCAGCTATCAAGAAGATAGTGGCATCAGTGCATAAGGTCTATAGATTTAAGTATTTTATTGTTGCACTGAAGCCCTTTTGATTTTGATCAGAGTCATGAAGAAGTCTTCATATAGAATGATTTCAAAGAATTGTAGATATGAAAATTTCTTACTTTCACATTTGATTACGAAACATTGAAAACATCAAAAATAACTTGAACGTCCCCGACATCCATACACTGTTGACTATTGTAGGTGCAAACTACTATGTTAAACCTAAACCATGTATTCATTATTAGGCTTTGTAAATATGGATAGAGATATAGCAAACGTTTTATTCTTTCTTCTAAAATCGTAAAACATGACATGACTCCATTAATAAAGCTGTACTAAAATGTCACAACAAGTACGCAAACTGTTGGGAAGATGACTACAACCCTTTACAAAATGACGATATCTTAAACACCGTCCCTCAAAAATACAAATTAAGCCTCATCTCTTGAAAAATTGACTTATTTCCATATTGTCAGAGGGAGCTTTTCTTAGAAGACAAGCATCTTGTTCTGCATGACAAGTTACATTTAAACTATGTACTAGAAACTCAAAATCAGACATGAAACTGCTTCTACATCTGCGGACCCTTTATCACCCAAGTCCAGTAACCACCATTTTCACGCATTACATTACTGTAACATTTTCATTTCAAAACAGTGGCGGAGATTTATGTGCAAGAGTGGAAGGACAAAGAAGAGTTGAAGCAAAATTTGCTGTGCGAATATGTAAGAGCATCGCCAAACAGTGTCGGGGGATACTTTGCACGTATCCCCAGGAATTTGTTTCAATTCACAGGTCGTCTAGCTGAAGATCATGATACCATCAGCTTAAAACATTGCTTATGTTCTCGAAAGACTGGTGTAGCAGTCACATGGATCAAGTTTATGTAGGCCTTTGTTTACTTCTATGAGACAGAAAGAGGAAAAGGAGCAAAAACTATTTGCTACCGGGCATTAAATTGTGCTCTTTACACTGTTACGGAGAAGTGAATAATTAATCTATTAGTCTTGTTGGTATCTTATAATCTTTTATATTTCTAGGTGCATTAAACATACATAAAGGGAAGGTGACAGGTGAGAAAGCTTTACTTTACAAACAACGAACAAACATACATAAAGAGAAGGTGACAGGTGAGAAAGCTTTACTTTACAAACAACGATAAATAATAACTTTCATAGTGTTTCGTGAACACAGTATCTTGACTACACTCAAGGGCGGATCCAGCCCTTAGCTGAAGGGGGGGGGCAGTTTGAAAAGGGGGGGCGCCAACATCATGCAGGGGCCGCATACTCTTGAATTTGACCGACTACATTTCGGAGACCAACTCCCATTGCCATAGTTATATATAGCTATACGGTTCGAAATTCTGAGGACCTTTTTTTTTTTTTTTTTTACTTTTCGGGCAGTTTTTACTTAACTTTTAGGACGCAGGGGGCGCATTTTTCTTGTATTGAGGGGCGCTAGACTGGTCATGGGGGGGGGGGCAGTTGACCCTAGTTGCCCCCCCCCCTGGATCCGCCCTTGACTACACTCTAGACGTATAGAATGCAAAATAACAATTCATATTCTTCACTTTGGTCATGATAGTACTTTCATGTTTATACAAAATATTCCGCCCACTTAAAAATCTTAACCATTTAATAGTTTGCCTCCATTTATTACTTTCAAGACGCTGGAGTGCAAGTTTGCTACGACGTTTTGAGTGCCCTTTTACATACCGGACCCGGCCTAAACAGATTACTTTCATCATAACATTTGCAGGAAAATTTTATCTCCTATATCAACGTGGGTCTAAGATTTAATGGTAGAAATAGGATTCTTTATGAAACAAGTTTGGAGTGTCTTAAGAGGGTAAGTGAAGGTATGTAGATATTAATAGCTGATAGGGGAATGCTTTATTCTAGAGAAGGCTGACATCAATCACAAAGGAAAGAAAAAGAGGAAATAACCACGAGGGAAGAATGGAAGTAATTAAGTTAACACCTACTCTTCAAGTGTTTAATATAGTATGGCCTCATAAATGCAGGAATGTACGTCACTCTCTGACACTGCACGAGTGTCGCCTGCCAAAGGTTTAAAATGAGAGGAGTTAAACAAAAGTCACGACAAGGGCTTTATGCAGGGTACACTTTTCCTTTGGCATTGGCTTCAGAATTGAACAGTTGCAAGTCCAATATCAACTTCTTCAAATCATGATTTAGTTACAAATTAATCGTTTAGCTGAATAGATACGGTCTTGACTGTTTCGGGTACTCATGCTCAGAGCCCCATGACACATAAAGAGCTTCGGTCTGTCCTAAGTTTGATTTACTATGCTGTAGGCCCATGTAAATCAAACTTAAAATTGAACATAAGTCTATTTATAGTGTGGCCATGATCTGACTTTTTTGACAATTTGGTAAATGTAGGCGTGTGTAGAGCCATAATTATATGCAATAACCGTATAGGCACATGTAAGGTTGTTTTGATGGTAGTTCTATTCGCTACAGTAGGCTCGAATCGTAATCGAGTAGCAATTCTAGACTTGCGCTTTACATGTTACTTAAGAATATGGAATTGAACTTGCTATTTGACTTGGACAGTTGACTTGATAGGCTCAACAAAAAATATACCTTTGCATTCTTCCATGAATTCAAATTACCCTACATGATGTTGAAATTTCAACCAAGTGAAATTTTAGCCAAGTATAAACTCCTTCTGAATAAAGCTAGTAACAGAAGCTGACAATGATAAAATTGCTTTGAATATTATAATGCAACGAAAAGATGTGTTAAATTTGCTCAGTAACAGTTCTAGGCGCTGGTTCCTTTTACAATACTTCTACAATATTCTTTTTTCATACTTGGGCTTGATTTGATGCATGACACAGATTTTAATTATCCAATCGTTTTAACAATGATTGGTCTGACAAAGTCATACGCAGGGCCTATACTTTGGAGGGAGTTTCATGCTTTATTATCTTCATTTTACAATATGACTTGTTCCTTGAATTGACGTTATGGAAAAATTATTTGCATTTTGACTTTACTTGAGAACAAATAAGAAAATTACAACTCTGAGAGTAAGTCGCTTTTATGTTAACAGTTCGTATAAGAAACAGCATTGTTTAAATATAAAAATTGTAACCAGATATTTCACACGTGTAGAAAGGTGGACAGAGTCTAGAACAAAATGCACACAAAACTGTCATTTTCTACTTTTAGTGCCACCTAAGAGTAAAGAATATTTTTCAACATGCTGTCCAGTACGTAAAAGTGTTGACAGACAGGATTATGCATGATTTTTAGCTACTTACGAAGTTTTCATAAAAAAAAAACCTTCCACAGTTGCAATATTACTCTACTTTTCGTAAAAGTTACTAGACTTATTTATTACTCGTAAACGTGTACAACAACTTACGATCACAATTACAGACTCAACATTGCTCCATAAAAAACAAAATTCTTGTAGTCTTATTTCGAATGATAAAAAATGTAGACTTAAAATTTACATCATCAAAGAGGCAAAAGACTTTTGGAAAATATCCATTTATGGTTTTCGTTTCACGTTATGGTGTAACAAAACAGAGGATTGGTACTGAAAGAGTTTTCAAGTATCTCATTATACATTATTAATGTTGAAAGGACGCAGAAAACGTTTGTCATCGTTTCGTTTAATATGTACGGTATGTGTCCAATTCTATTTTCAACAGTTCCATTTGGAAAAATAAAACGTGACATAAATCATTTGGTAATTTTACTAAATGTCAGTGACGCTTATTTTTGTTCAATCAGACAAGTACAAACTTTCCAACCACAGTTGCCATAACGTGGGACCAGTTTCTAAGTTTTCTATTGGCTTTGATATTTAGCAGTGGCGTAGCCAGTGGGGGCATGAGCAAAGCCAGAAATTATGTAAACTTAAAAAATCTGAGCCTTAGGGCGGGGAAAAACTTAGATTTGCGCCTTTCCCCCTTCCCATCCGCACTAAGAATGCTGGCTATGCACCCGACTGTGACAGACGGTACTAACTGTATTGTGTATCCTATAGTACGAACCGCATGATTCAATTACATGGGAAATTTAATTCAAGGGTTACGAACAAATAGTTTTCTATCATTTATTGACGGGATTATTGAAGATGACTGAAATTTTTATCTTAATATTGACCACACCCTTTCATTCCTTACTGATTTAATCATTAGAGAAAATAACCAAAAATATAGTTATCCCCATTAACCCAACAATATGGGGTTACCATTATCGCAATCAAGATCACTGATTTTCAATTGATACACAGCCATGCCAGAAACGTTCATCTATCATACCTCAGTGCTTCATTTGCATCTACTCGGCTATTTACCATTCATCTCGCTCCTTCGTACTACCATGGAAGTACCAGTCAGAGTGGTACTTCCATGGTACTACTTAACAAGCTTGTTTGCCATTTCATACAACGCTGAAAACATATGCGATGAAGAAATAAATTCTTAACTAGTTTTCCAAGCTGTCTTACTGATCACCGTAAATGCAGTTATCATTGATGTCAATGTGGTTGGAGTTTTAAGAAGAAAGATTGCTTTCATTTTCGGAAAATAATGGAATGGGTTGTTCACTCTCCGCCGTCCTAAATCTTTAGTAATCGACTTAAATGTATATCTTAATATTGGTCTTGCTTTAATGCCCTACTGCCCTTTCTAGCCATCGGGATTTGTGCGATTGCTGATTATTCATGTTTTTTGTCTGTTTGTAAACGCGTCACATTTAATTGATGGAGCCATACGTATGCACACACCATGCACACAATATCAAACAGAAATGTGTTCACAGAGCAAAGAATATAAATGAGTGACCTTGTCAGTGGGATCTGGAAGATGGTTTGATTGAAAATCTTGATTGCTTTTTACGAACAAGATGCTGTTACTAAGGAGAATGGAAAGACTTGGGTAGGTAGCAGAAGCTCTAGGTATGGCACAAAATTGTAACAATCGTACATCATTTGATCCTTGCTATTTCGATTTTGTTTAACAGAAATTTAAACAAAATGTTGTTTGTTCTATATGCTAGCCATTTGATCACGTAAGACGCCAAGGTAGTGGCTGTGTATCTTAGAAAGGAATTTTATCTGATATGGCTTATGGCACCTTCTGTCTTTAACGAGTCTATATTGTCACAATGGGTGGAGATTTTAGCTTTTATTATCTATTTTGCAATTTATATTTAATGACATAATGTAATTAAAGAGTCCCAATGATATATTGTGATAGCACGTGTCCAGTTTTATCCAAGAAAGTAAGAAAACGGTGATTTAACAATTTTTTGCTCACGCTGTTTCTATGCAACTACTTTCCTAACAGTAGTAAATGAACTCAAACTTTGACCCCTTTTGAACCACAACTTTAATATCAACTTTAGTCTATAAATTTGTCAATTTTGACGTAGAAACCAAGCATATTTTGAAACGTGTGAGTGTTAAAAGATCCTTCTTATATCACTGGAAACACTTTACCTAGTTTTATCACCTCTGTTCATATTTAATGTAGATTTCAGATTGGAATGAGTTTTGCCTGTACCTACATATATGCAAGTATAAAGGTCACAAATATGACACGTTTTGGGGAGACAGACGAGAGTAAAAATACGTAGGGTTTGTAAAATGTAGAAAGAAGTTTCACGTCAATGATGCTTAAAGATTTCATGGAAATTGAGCTATTTCAGGAGAGGATGTATATGCGGTTTGAGAACATTGATAAATCAATTCAACAGTCGCAGTTTTAATGCAGGTCAGCGTAAGTAATACTGGGCAACTGTGACTCTAGAGAAATCTTCTAAGTGTGCAACTAATCATAGTCACGTTTATTTTTAGTTCTGCAATGGAAGCCGTCAAGTGAAACTACAACGCCTCACCTGTTCAGATTTTTCAAAATTTGTATGCAGTCCTGGCATTTGCATTTAAAAGATTGTCCTTCCTTTATCTCATCTATAGCAAACTATTTGCCGCATCAGTATGCTGTAACAACAACTAATAAAATAAATTAGTCATGTGAGGCATCACTTTGACCTAATTTAGTCTAAATTTTGAAACATGACTAATTAAAGTTGTATTGACTAATTTATACTCAATTTCTATGTAAATTATGTAGGAAAAACCAATACTATATAGATAGGCGATTCTTTAGAGATTTTATGGAGCACACTCTAAAAAAGGTCTGGTCAAATTTGAACCGAATCTGGTCAGAGGGACACCGAACAGGAATCTGATCAATTATTTGACTAGATTTAGTTCAGAAATGATCAAAATTGGTCCATGTTTGAACCTAATCTAGTCAAATTTTTGACCAGGTTCCTGTTCGGTGCCCCTCTGATCAGACCTTTTTTAGAGTGCACCTTCAAAGAAACATTAAAATTCTTTAGAAACTTTATAAAAGAATTTTTAGGAGGTGTATGGATTTCTCTAAGATAAAATACAAGGCTTTGGTCATGGAATTTTTTAGAATTTTCAAGTGGCTTTTGGCAAGTTCCCTTACAATGGTAATGGTAGGGTAACCTGCCCTACCCAGATTGCCCTTTTAAAGCTAGTAATTTCATTCACATGCTCTAACGAGGTACATAAGTTTTTTATAATAAATAATTGTCTTCATGATTCAAAAATAAATTATGTTTTAATACTATTTCTTACAAGGTGATGCCAGACCTGCGCGCACACAGATGCCTATAAGACCGTGGTGCAAAAACATGGTGGTGATAAATGTGTCTGTCTGGCAACGTAAAGACAAATCAAGCTCACTCTTTCACAAACAGCCGGTGATGTTTTTTCCATGTCCTACAGATTGAAACCCATACCAATCGAATTATGTTTAATATGCATAGTGCAAACCTAGTACTGATTGCATGATGCTGGTAAAACTGCAATTTGTGTTAATCGTATGCGGCTGAGACTTTTCTATTTTTTTTAATATTTTAACGAAATATAAAACTAGTAACTTTAAAGTTCCTCTAGTTTGTCTTGTTATTAAGGCAATAGGTAAAATTTATATCGTAGGACGAATTAAGTTGCAATTTAAAATACCGCAATGCGATATGGCAACAATGTAACCAAAGAAATATATATGCGATATCATTATTCTTATTAATAACAGAATGTCAATCTCCATTCAGGTTGACCTAACAGCTGAAGTACATTTCAACTTAGATTTATGCAGACGGTACGGTAAGTTTTGCAAACATTACTGTATAAAAAACATATAATGAATACATTACGTCTAGTTAAAGTTATGAAACACAGACTCTCTCGAGTGTTAAGTTCAAAACAATTTCCGAGAAACTGGAATTTGACACTTTTTTATCTCCACCTCAACTACCATGGCTACCACACTAAACCTTTACTTTGCGCTTGCTACTATCACCATTGCCCTGTTATGTAATGAAACAAGCCTTGTAGACGAGGGACGAAGACGAGCACGCATGGTGGCCCAGTCCATAGGGTTAAATATTCTAGACAACCTATGAAGGGGGCCACTGGGTCTCGGAAGGGAGCCCCTGCTCCGGCTAGTTACGCCACTGTCATTGCCGCCATGGCCTCCGGTTCCATACACTGCCACTTCAATTTCGTGTCCCACTTCCTCAGAAAATCTAACTTTCTAACTTTTGACTGTCGCATAACACATTTCGTTGATTACATGCAGCCTGGGACGATCTGCACAGTATATGACTTTACACATCGACATGAAACCTGTAATTATGTTCGGCTGAGTCGACTTATATGTCATGATTGATACTGTAAAACACGGCACCTCCATCATTGATGGTCTCTGACGTAAAATCATAATCGTCAATGGGGATAACAAGCTTACCGTGCAAAAGCGTTTAAAAACGGTAAGCGTTGTCTTTTTCCTTCTGGCGTTTTTGTCTCCTTTTGAAAGACATGTATTGATTTAAATGAAGGTTCTTTGTCTTTCTGACTGGAAACTTAAACTTACATGTAGAAGATCTTAATAAAAAGATTATACTGATAGCAGTCTAGGCAAGGTTATTCTTAAAGAGAATATTTTTGGGAAAAACTAAGGCTTATGAAAGTAATAAGAATCATGCACGCTCACTATCGATGGACCAAAAAGTCATTTAGTTAATTGATAGCATGTGAGTATCTTCATCACTCATTCCGGCTTTCGAAAATTAAATATTCAAACAACCGAAAACTTGACGGTTTATTTTGATGTTCCCTAAAGAAAATCAAACGGAATTTAACGGCATCCTAGAATGGTGTAATATTAATGAATCACAACTTCTGTTAGGAGAAATTCCTGCTGGCGTTTTGACCAAATTCCTTACCTGAGCAGTCATAAATGAAGAGACGTTTACAAATATTACGGTCTATTAAGTTACACATGAAGGAACGTTAATGAAATTTAAATGGGTAAAAAAGCAGAGAAGCAGTTTAGCAGCTCCGTTAAGGATATATACCTATGCTTTATAAATGTTGCATGTTAAAATGTCTAGAATTTATCAAAATATACAATTGTCAAACAGTACACTAACCTGCCCTCAATTTACATACTTGTGTAAATGAAAAACCTGTGTCATACTCTGTATCTAGTAGTGTTAAACTGCTATCTATGATAAGTACGTAAACGTGCACACTAAGTGGGGACTGAAGGTGTCCAATTGCTTAACGCGTGTTTTAGAATGCAGCTATTGTCCAGCTTTGTCATGTAGCCTTCAAATGTGGGGTTGCGCTCTAGTTTGAAGGAAAGTCTCGAGCATGATACAGAGAATCTTTTAAATCAATTTCGAGAAGAGGTCGGGGAAAAGTGTATCCCAGAGGTATATGTTGCGAAAATGTAGATCAGGTTAAGAAAGACCCCTTAGAGAGACTAGAGACTCGTAGTAATTGCATTTTTGAACCCTCCAATGTCAGCAATCGGCTACGCCTTTGTTGCCACCTTTTCTAATATCATTAGCCGAAAACTTCGATCGAAGAAAACTAAGGATGATGTACCAGGTCAGGAAAATTAAATTGTTTCAATTTTTGCTTGGCTTTGTATCAAGAACGTACCGAACAAATTGATTTCTAGAATGTGAACATGTAACCTATACTGACCCCACAAACCGAATTGCCAGCCAATTTTGCTCAAGGTGGCTAAATTTCATCTTACTGCCAATGCGCGGCTTTGTGTTTACATATGGCAAAGTGAACACTGCCTTGCAAACAAATCGGGTCACTTGAAAGTTTCATGTCTGAATATGTGGGGCTTTTTTCAATTTTGCAGTTTGACGCCATTTTCTGCTGGCGTCAGACGCAGTCCAGTTTCTCTTCGCAAAATGTGTTTCTTCGTACATAAAAACGATTACTTCTTTTCGCGAAACCTGCTATACTTCAAGAGAAACTGATGGTATGATCAATTCCAAGGCTAATATAGTTTATACGGAGAATAATAAGTTCCACTTTCAATGAGATGAAAGAAAGGTAAAATTGTAATACCCATACAACAAACCATGTATCGTCATAACTTCTTGTGTTGTTGAAATAACATCAATGGTATGATCCACAAGGAAGCTGTCATTTTTCCTAAAAGTTGATTTGTTAGCAAGTGTATCAAGCCTATTATGATGTCATAGGTTCACGTTGAATGAAATCTTTGATATTTTCTGAGTAATCTATGTTGGAACTACTTATTTCACAAATGCTTATTACAAGAACACCACTTTAGAAACCGGTATTGATAAACATACCCACTTCTCGTGTGAAGAGAATGAAAAACATACAGAGAAACTTACAAAATGATTTTAGACAACAAGTGAACAACAATTTTCAAAATAGACATGCCAAAATCAACTTTCTTGGAAAACGCCACTTCTTTTTTGAATCCTGCGAACAAGTATCGTGACAATAGAATAAGATATGAAAATGTGGCCTGTTACAAGGGTTTTACAATTTTAATCTCCTTTCTCGTATGTTACTACATTTTGTGAAGCTAGAAATAAATCAAACACCGGACTTACTGTTTGCAACTTCCAACTTTAGCGTCCGATACCACCGAATTTTAACAGAGGAATGACCTTGTTGTGTTGGACTAGTCACCTGACGTGTACAAACGGCTACGGATCTTTCCCCGTGTAACCCTCCCAGATTTGCGACGTTGGGAGTTGTAAACAGTAAGTCCAGCATTTGATTTTGTTTGCTCGACTGGATGACTGAGAACGTTAACTACTCCGTCACTAAATTTTAACTTTCATCTTTCTTTTACGTTCACCTCTAACTTTAACAAGAACCAAGTAACAAAACAAATTAACAATACCCAATCAATTTGAATCCTTCTTTTAAGTTTTCTTCAAAGATGTCCTCTTTTCAATTCAATTAATCCTCATTCTTTCGCTGCGAGTAATAGTTCTATCACCATTTTAAAACTGAATATTTGCATCATCAGTTCCGTCATTGAAATTTGCAATTTGCAAGTAACATATCGGTCATGTGAGTCGGTATACTTTAAACGTTCGCGAAGAAGACAAGAAGGCCCGTGGTACAAGTATGTGATCGTAGTAAGTACTCTTCCCTTAGATGATGTCGGTATTGTACAATCTAATGAAAAATGGCCTTAAAGAATCTTCCTTATGACTTTGCTTATGATTATTGGGTGCTGCTTACTACTTTTCAATGTGACGTATTGATTGTCTGGTTTTGACACACACCTTCACATACCACTTATTAGACAGTAGTAAAGGATTTTACCACATAACTGTCATTCCCTCATATCAAAAGGGTCCTCGGCTTTTATATTGATTCAGATTCTAACAACAATACAAAGAAGCTATAAAAGCTTTTCTACAATGAATGTTTTGTTAAGTAACTAAGTTGTAGTTAACGTCACAGGTAAAATGTAAAACAAAATAAACGACTAAAATATAGTAATAGCAGGGAGTTGTTATTTGGAATAGAAAGAGAGAGACCAAACGATAACAGAAGAGACCAGTTGAGCAATCTTAATTGTTTCCATTCAACCTATAGGGGACAGCTCATAACAGCGTCCAAAAGCGTACCTAGGTTAATTGGCACCCATGCAAATCCCGTCTTTGGCGCTCAGTGCCGCCGTTAGGGAGGGGTCTAAGAAGAGAGGTCTATAAGGATAAGGAAGAACCATTAAAGTAAAATCGCTTAGGTGCAAATCGGTCCTGTCTTTCGCAAAGCCTTAACTAATTATATGTTTAAAGATTTTCACTATTTAGTGTTTCCTTTTTCTTTCCTTTTTTTTTTGGGGGGGGGGAACTCTGACCATGGGCCGAGGTGAAACACCTTCTCTTTTAGAATATTTTGTGTATGTAAGATGGCTAAGCTGCTTAATAGTGCTATCTCTGGGAAAGCTTTAAATTGGTTTCATACTTGGAAATTGTCACTTTTAGTGCCCTTTTTTATTTCCGTTTTACCTAATTGCAAGTGAGGGGAGGCTGTCTAAGCCTCCCCCCCCCCCCTTGAGAAATTTTACCTTTGTAAGATCGTATGAATACAGAATGGTGATATCTTTGACAAATCTTTAATTTGATTAAAAGTTTTAGAAATTCTTATTATTTAGTGTTTTGTCGGCTGTGGCATCTCACGGTGCGAAGTCACAGTAGAAAACTGATCCCTGTGCACCCTCTCTCCCTTGCAGTGCTTTACTCAGATAGCCAACATCGGTTGGTGCCCCCTAGATTAGCATAGGCCTAATTGCACTTTGTAGACCTGTTGCTTTAGGCCATGGGCCAGAGATACTTCACTGGCATCCCCACAAGTCTCCGACCCAATAAGTTTTGGAAACCTTATGGTCCCCTGAACATGAAATCAAGTGGTACCAGAACACATTTTGGGTCTCACTCATTCAAAATGACTGCCAGAACAAAATGGTAGACAAAGTTATGAATATTTTGTATTAAATAATGATAGAGAAAATATTCTTTTAAAATATTTTTGAGACATCTACTCTTAAAATTTTTTCCAGAAGATATTGGGTCTAAGAGTTGTGGGGGCAGTGGCATAGCCAGTGGGCGCAGGGGCAGAATGTTTAAGTAACGTATATTTCACAACTGTGTTGTATGCATGATGCATGAGGAACGAGGTTCATTCGTTAGTTCGAAGTTAACGACTGGTCCCTAGGAAAATTTGGGAAAAAGTTTTCTGTGCAATTTCCTTTATTTTGAGAGCCTTAAAGACATAGTCAGGACAATAAAGTTTAGAACGTTTAGTATTTTTTCCAGTTGCCCCTCTTACTATTTTCCCAAACAGTTTTCTCCGGACAACCTCTTCAAGAGAAATAGGATAAGTTATTGCAGAAAAATTGAAACTTACCCTACGCATTCTGCTGAAAACTTAACTCCTGTGTACGGTATTCTAATTGTTAAATGTTCAAGTTACCATGTTTGCTACCCAAAGTGAACTTGGAGCAAGCATGTGTGATCGTGGAGCAGCCAAGATATCAAAACTGGGGCGGGGCAAGTGGGGGAAAGCAAAAATGGGGCAAAATATTGTGTACCCGCGTTGCTCCTGAACTGTTTACCTTTGTACCGGAGAGGACTTTCGGGCAAGTGTTGGGCAAAGGCAGTGACTGAGGGGGAAAGCCATAACTGGGGGAGGAAAAATTCCCCCATGTACCTCCTTTTGGTGGCACCACTGGGAGTAATGCAATATCTTCACACTGAAAGGTCTACACATTGTCTTGTTTTCTTTGGTTTGCAATCCATTTTTTGAACCTGAATTAGATAAGTGTGCAACCATAGACGGCAGTGATGGGGAATCACTGCAATCCTCCACTTCTGGAGATGCTCCTACCGACTTTCACTTTCTTATAAGTAGGTTTTACTGCAACAAGAACCCTTTATCCCCATCCCCACCTCACACACGCACAAACACACCCACACAAACTTTTTTCAAATAATTCTCCCCTGCTGGGTGCGAGTTTACCCAATGTTTATTTTAAGATTGCAAAATTTCGATCGTTTTCTCGCATTATTAGCTTTGGAGAAGACAATTGGATGTTAATTTTGAAAGAAAAACAAAATTGCGTGAGATAGACGGCGCGATAACTTCAACTGATAGCATCTTGAAAACCGCACAAGGGAAATGAATGTAAATTTTACTCATCAAAAATAAATTTTATCTTCAACCGGGCTTAGTTTGAAAAGGAACTATAAAGTACAATATAAACGAGAATTTCCGTTCTATGATTTTTTTGCTGGAAAAAATATAGCACATGTCAATTTCTTTCATTCTGCCCGGTTCCTGGAGCTTGCCAGGCGTTGCGTCGGGCATAGCCAGGCAAAACCGGGTGGTGGCAGAATAAAAGACCATGATATATACTATTCAAAGAACAAAATACATATTATGCTTGACATGTATGTTTACTATTAAACATGGTGTTACAAGACGACCCGTCAGGAACACCGGATTGAATCCATCGACGAGCGAGTGGAAAGTTCCAGAGACGTCCAACTTCAACGAAGCCTTTCTAGAACTGTCTAGAAGTGAGAACTGTTTACGTTATGTCCCAATTACAACTACTGTGTGTTCTAGAAGTTTCGATTAAGGAACGTTCTCGTAATTGCTGGACTGTGTACACTAGAAGTTTCTGTTAAATTCTGGAGAGTTCTCGAATAAAAGCCTAGCATATAAAAGGCAGTTCAATAACTGTTGTGGCGGAGAGATATATCATAAAACTTCATCAAGCCCAGACACTGCTGAGATATCATAAGCCAGCCACTGACACTGAACACTTGTGATAAATTGCCTTACGCCGTTTCTACACTGTGCATTGATATTGTTATCATCCATCATCGCCTAGCCTTGTCGTTATTCGCTCGTGGAACCAGTTCCTACGCTACAGCACGCTGCAGGTCTACTACCGTACCATCATCGACGTGCATGCACTACCAGCCCTTGGACCAGACCAGGCAAATATTAAGTAAAGGATTGTGAGTAAGTCTAATTAATTATTGTAAATTTAAGTGAGATAAGGAGATCGTAAATAATCATTAAGTTGTTGAATTTTAATCTCGTTCTTCTGTGATCTTTCGCTGTTATTGGTTTGACTTGCGACCACAAGCCGTAACAGAATTGGTGGCCTAACATCCGGGAACGAAAATACTAGAAAATTCGAGAAATTCTGTTGTGAATCGTAAGCAACTGTGTTTGCTCAGACTACTTATTTGTTTGTTGAAGGCTTGATACAATTTCAAAATGCCATTCAACTTAGATAAATTTGTGGGTAGTCCCTCAGTCGAGGAACTAGATTCATTAAAGAAGTCTGAGATTGTAAAGGTCGCAAAACATTATGGCCTTGAATTTCAGCCTTTAATGCGGAAAGACGAGATTAAAAGATATGTTCTAGAATATCTTGTGGATGAAAGTATTCTGCCTAGTACAGTATTGGAAACAGCTATCACTGTGCCAACTGACAACACATTCGAATTGAAAAGGCTTGAAATAGAAATGAATAAGGAGATTAGATTAAAAGAAATGGAAAGAGAAATGCAAAAGGAAAGGGAGGAAAGAGAAGAAAGAGAAAGAAGGGAGGCAAGAGAACATGAATTTAGGTTGAAGCAACTAGAGTTAGGGGTCATAAAAGGCTCAGACCCTAAAATAGGCTTGGATACTGGGGGATTCGATGTTTCTAAGCACGTAAAATTTGTCCCCAAATTTCAGGAGGATAATGTGGAGAAATTCTTTAACCACTTCGAAAAGCTGGGTGAGCAACTAAAGTGGCCAAGAGATAAATGGTCCATACTCATCCAGAGTAATTTCACAGGCAAGGCTCAAGAAGTGTATTCCGCTCTGTCAATAGAGGACAGCATGGATTATGATAAGGTTAAAAAGGCCATATTACAAGCCTATGAATTGGTGCCTGAAGCTTATCGCCAAAAATTTAGAAAGTATCGTAAGGCGGATACACAAACATACGTGGAGTTTGCTTATCAAAAAGAAAGGCATTTCGATAGATGGTGTGCTTCCAAAAAGGTCTCCACATTTGACACTTTAAGACAACTGATGCTGGTCGAGGAATTCAAACGGTGTGTGAATGATGACATTAAGACTCACCTTGAGGAAAATAAGGCTGACAAGCTGAGTGAAGTTGCAAATTTGGCTGATCAGTATGCACTTACCCATAAGTTTGGTAAAGTGGGTCAGACTCAAAACAAGGGTCAGTTTAGTAGGCCAAATAAAAAATATGGCAATAGTAGTGGCACAACAGGTAACAGTGGATCTCAGTCTGGTTCTATCTCTCCAACAAATTCTGGTAAAAAACAACCAGATTCAAGTCGTCAAAAGAACGACCAGGTCAGCTCAAACAAAGCTGCCTTTAAAGACATAAGCTGTGGTTTCTGTCACAAAAAAGGCCACACAATGGCAAATTGCTTCACATTGGCAAAATTAAAGGAGACTGAAACAGCCTCCAATGCCTTAGCCAATGCAGAGAATTCTTCTGAGGTAGTCGTGACTTTACGGCCTAATTCTAGTGACCAAATTAAGGAAGAATACCTTCCATTCGTGTCTGAGGGGTTTATTTCCCTAGATGGGAATTCAGCTCATCCACCCGTCAAAATTAAAATTTTGCGTGACACAGGCGCAACTCAGTCGTTGCTTCTTGATGGAGTTTTGCCATTATCGGACTCTTCTTCCACAGGGGCAAATGTACTAATTCAGGGGGTTGAGTGTGGATTTATTTCTGTCCCTCTCCACAAAATTAATTTGGAGTCAGATTTAGTTTCTGGGTCGGTCATAGTAGGGGTCAGACCTACTCTACCTGTAAAGGGGGTATCTCTGTTGCTAGGCAATGACCTAGCTGGTGGAAAGGTAGTAGCCAATGCAATTTTGACGGATAAACCATGTGATTATAACAACACAGAGCAATTAGAAAAGGAATTTCCAAATTTATTCCCTGCCTGTGCTGTCACTAGAGCTATGTCACAAAAGCTCGCTATGGATGATAAATCTTAAACATCCACCCTCCAAAAGTGAGGATACAGTTTCCAAAAGTGGAACAAGTAGGGAATCATGTAAGGATGATAATGTTAAACATCCACTCTCTAAAAATGAGGGTATGATTTCCGAAAATAAGGATGATAAACTTAATCATCCACCCTCTAAAATTGAGGGATTAGTTCCTAAAAATGGAACAACACTCCCAAAGGAGGAGTCAGAGTCTGAAAAAGATTCTAGTAAAAATATTAATGAAAATGAAGATTCTTGGTATGATCTCAGCCAATCTTTTATGACTAATCTTAATGATAGTCAGGATTGTGAGTCTCCTGGCCCCACACATAGTGAGGGGGTAGAACAGGAAAAATCAAAAATGTCTGACACACTCCACAGAGACCAGTTGTCAGTGCAACAACAACATGATGAAGAGCTTCAGCCATTAATAGCTGGTGCACTCACTGAGGATGAATCGAAAGACGTCCCAGTCTGCTTTTATTTTAAGAACAATGTTTTGATGCGTAAATGGCGACCACCTGATGCACCATTAGATGAAGAGTGGAGAATTTACCATCAAATTGTGGTACCTAAGACTTATAGAAGGGAAATACTGAGTATTGCTCATGAAATGCCATTTGCAGGGCACCTAGGAGTCAATAAGACTTACCACAGAATTCTAAATCACTTTTATTGGCCAAAACTTAAAAGTGATGTGGCCAAATTTTGTAAGACCTGTCACTCATGTCAAATGGTTGGGAAGCCGAATCAGAATATTCCGGCTGCACCCTTAAAGCCAATTCCTGCTTTTGAAGAGCCGTTTAGTAGAGTCATCATTGATTGTGTAGGTCCCCTCCCTAAGAGTAGGGCAGGGCATCAGTATATATTAACCATCATGTGTGCTTCTACGAGGTTTCCAGAGGCAATACCTCTGAGGAATATTAAGGCTCGGACAGTCTTACAAGCTTTACTTAAATTTTTCACATTGTTTGGGTTGCCTAAAGAGATCCAATCAGATCAAGGGTCTAATTTCATGTCAACTGTATTCCAACAGATGTTGTATGAGTTAGGCATAGACCAAATTAAGTCTTCGGCTTATCATCCTGAAAGCCAAGGGGCTTTAGAAAGGTTTCACCAAACATTGAAGAATATGTTAAAGACATATTGTCATGATAATGAGAGAGATTGGGATGAAGGCATTCCATTTGTAATGTTTGCTGCCAGGGAATCTATACAAGAGTCACTTGGGTTCAGTCCGTTTGAACTTGTCTTTGGACACACAGTTCGTGGACCATTGAAATTGTTGAAGGAGAAGTGGTTATCAGAACCAGGTGAAGACATACATCTACTTGATTATGTATCCCGCTTTAAAGATCGTCTTCATGGAGCATGTGAACTTGCTCAGGAAAATCTGAGGCACTCTCAGAAGAAAATGAAAGCGTGGTACGACAAGACCACTGTGAAAAGAGAGTTTAAGCCTGGTGATAAGGTGCTAGTGTTTTCGCCTGTTTCTGGTCAGCCACTTCAAGCTCACTTTCAAGGACCTTATGTCATTGAGAGAAAAGTTAGTGACACAGATTACGTCATTTTGACACCTGACAAGCGTAAATCTAAAAGAGTATGTCATATTAATATGATGAAGAGATATTATGAAAGAGAAGATTGTGACATTTCTAAGGATGAAAGTGTACATGATGTAAATAGTAACACTAATGATACAGGTGATCAAGTGTGTATTATCAATGCTGATTTTGAACTCAGTAATGATGAGATCAAGGCTAATAATGTTCCTGACATGTGTATTAAGTTACAAAATTCTGATGTGTTGAAAAATCTTGACCAGAAATTAAGTCATCTGGATCACAAAGAAAAGTCAGAAATGAAATCATTAATCTATGAATATGCATGCTTGTTCTCAAATGATCCTACTAGGACAAATTTGATTGAACATGATGTTGATGTGGGAGATGCCACACCAATCAAGCAGCATCCTTACCGAGTTAACCCTCGAAAACGACAACATCTCAGGGATGAAGTTCGGTATATGTTAGACCATGACATTATAGAACCTAGTAATAGTGAATGGTCTTCCCCTTGTATATTGGTCCCCAAGCCAGACGGTGGGTACAGATTCTGTACTGATTACCGAAAGGTGAATGCGGTCACGAGAACGGATTCCTATCCGATACCCCGTATCGATGATTGCATTGATAGGATTGGGAAAGCTACGTATGTATCAAAGTTTGACTTACTAAAGGGGTACTGGGAGATACCACTCACTGAGAGGGCTCGGAAAATCTCGGCATTCGTGACGCCAGATGGGTTATTTCAGTATAAGGTTATGCCGTTTGGTATGAAAAACTCACCGATGACGTTTCAACGCTTAGTAAATAATCTTACGTCAAATTTAGAAAATTGTGAAGTATATGTTGATGACCTTATTGTGTACAGCAACTCATGGGATGAACATGTACAACATGTTAAGGCATTATTTGACAAGCTTGCCGAAGCTAATTTGACTGTCAATTTGGTCAAAAGTGAGATTGCTTGTGCCCAGGTGATATACTTAGGGCATGTGGTTGGTCAGGGTAAAGTTAGACCAATAAAGGCCAAAGTTGAGGGCATTGACAAATTCCCTGCCCCAACTGATAAAAGGCAGCTCATGCGCTTCCTAGGCATGGCTGTTTACTACAGACGTTTTTGTCCGAATTTCTCTTACATTGCTGCACCACTGACAAAATTGTTAAAGAAAAATGAAAAGTTTGATTGGACAGATAATTGCCAAGCAGCATTTGAATTATTAAAAAAGGCACTAATGAGTTCACCAGTGTTGATTGCTCCAGATTTTGAAAAGCAGTTTAAGTTGGCAGTAGATGCCAGTGACAATGGCATAGGAGCAGTTTTGCTTCAAGCTGTTGAGCATGGTGTTGATCACCCTGTTTGTTATTATTCTAAGAAATTTGACAAACACCAGAAAAATTATTCAACAATTGAAAAAGAGACATTAGCTTTGATACTTGGTCTTCAACACTTTGATGTTTATTTGGGAACTACTAGTTTCCCTATCACTGTATACACTGATCATAACCCTTTGACATTTTTATCTAAGATGAAGAATAAGAATCAAAGATTGATGAGGTGGAGTTTATTTCTGCAATCATATAATGTAGATATTAAGCACATTAAAGGGAAAGACAATGTTGTACCAGACTCTTTGTCAAGAATTTGATCTGATGCAGTACGTTGAAAATCTCACTATAAGTTTTGAAATTTTGTGTTAACTATGGCACAATGTGTATTGATGATGTTACTGTATTCATGTATCATCACCTTGCAAGACAAGTTACATGTTAAGACTATACCTTCCATTGAATATTGGACTACATAATATACATACTGTAGTTATTACTGTAAAGTTATACATTGTAAATATTGTATCTTAAGTTTTGTCCGAGACGTCCAAAACTTTTTCAAGGGGGGGGGGGGAGTGTTACAAGACGACCCGTCAGGAACACCGGATTGAATCCATCGACGAGCGAGTGGAAAGTTCCAGAGCCGTCCAACTTCAACGAAGCCTTTCTAGAACTGTCTAGAAGTAAGAACTGTTTACGTTATGTCCCAATTACAACTACTGTGTGTTCTAGAAGTTTCGATTAAGGAACGTTCTCGTAATTGCTGGACTGTGTACACTAGAAGTTTCTGTTAAATTCTGGAGAGTTCTCGAATAAAAGCCTAGCATATAAAAGGCAGTTCAATAACTGTTGTGGCGGAGAGATATATCATAAAACTTCATCAAGCCCAGACACTGCTGAGATATCATAAGCCAGCCACTGACACTGAACACTTGTGATAAATTGCCTTACGCCGTTTCTACACTGTGCATTGATATTGTTATCATCCATCATCGCCTAGCCTTGTCGTTATTCGCTCGTGGAACCAGTTCCTACGCTACAGCACGCTGCAGGTCTACTACCGTACTATCATCGACGTGCATGCACTACCAGCCCTTGGACCAGACCAGGCAAATATTAAGTAAAGGATTGTGAGTAAGTCTAATTAATTATTGTAAATTTAAGTGAGATAAGGAGATCGTAAATAATCATTAAGTTGTTGAATTTTAATCTCGTTCTTCTGTGATCTTTCGCTGTTATTGGTTTGACTTGCGACCTCAAGCCGTAACAATGGTTAACAACGTGCTTGCAAAAAAGCATCTAAAAGTATTTTACTCCTAAACCTGCAAGCAAGGTGCAGGTAAATTCCGATTAAAATTGTATGAAATCCTGATTTTTTGCGCAATTATCCTTTAAAATGGAAGTAAGAGATTCAGCAGGATGAAAACTAGAACAGTAGAGCAGGGAAGTATGAAATAACTCGAAAACGACCTTTTAAAAAGTTAGTAGCCTGTGGCATAGCTGAAGAGGAGGCAAAGTTACTCCAGAGAAGTGTACAGGGGTTAAATGGGACCCCGAAATTGGCAAACAGACAAAACTGGAAGAAAAGCCATTTGTATATTTGGCGGCTTGTTTGAATACCACAATGGATGTGATGTGCTTCTGCAAGGACGCCAATCCAGGGAAGACATGCTCCACTTAATATTTTGGCTGAGGGGGGATAGAGAACCTATTGTCCCCCTCCCATATTTTCTGAAGGGCTGTTAGTCATAGCGAAATTGCCATCACTTGATAATCAATCAAAGGTTTCACGCTGTATTGACTGCGCTGAAAATGGTGTTTCTCACAACCCACAATACTATTGTCTAAAAGGGTACACCAAGGTCCCAGCCCCATCGAATAAGCCCCCATGGAAATGCAACGACCTCTGGAATGCAGTTCTGTGGAAGACGTCCCGTCAATCGTCTTCGAGCTGCACTGTTTCACCCTAAACTTTGCCATCATACGTGAAAATGTTAGAGTATCAGGTGATCAATTACAGGGAGATAAGCTCGTCATGTTTCACTTCGAGCACTCATCTACTTACTACATCTACGGCGACCGTTTATTCACAGACGATTGTGTAGGTAGCGGACCACTAATTCAAATGTTCTTACGCCGAAAAATATTGGCTGACAATGTAAGTCCCTTAAAAAAATTTATGAGAACTTGTATCTGAGTTAAAATACAGACTGCAAAATTCAAAGAAACTTGACCAATTTTAGTGCCATTTTTATTGTAGTACTCCGCTCTGTGAAGTGTCGTCTTTGAGTAGTGATCAGGGCTGGAAATATGAAATATGTACCACTTATACAAACCCTTCTAGCTCAAAATTTCAATGGTCATGGTATGGAAATTTGAAAGTGTCATAAGAGCCCACATTGTGGCTTTAACCAGAGGGGTATCATGTCCAGGTTGAAAACTTTTACAAGGACTAGGGGGCGGTAAAGAAGCCTGATTTAGTGTGTAAGTCAATGGTGCAATAATTAGTGGTACGCTACATCTACATACATGGAAGCCTACGTTCATATGTATACATAAGTTATACACAACGTAAAGTCGTGTTTTTAAGTATACTTTTACTAATACTTAAAAACAGGCTCACAAACGTTACTTTACCCTCCCTTCCCGCCCTCCCTCCTCCACGGCTGCCTACTCGCCTGTTGGTAGCACTGCAATTTTGTGCGTCGCCTGGGGGCTTGTTAGGCTCATTCTGTAAATCAATTTTTTCAGCAGAGTTCAGGAAGCCAGAGAATGATCACACTGCGATGCGACTCCCTCCAGGCTAGGTATAATCATTTTCAGGTCAGCAATGCAAGGCAGTTCATAACAATTATGCAGTTTGAACCACCACAAGCTATGTAGGCCTGCACAGCTTTGCAGGATTTAGGCTGAACTTAAGAAATCATTTCAAACCGTACTTTTTTTTTTCAATATGGGTTCTCGTTTAGAGGAAGTTACCGACACTCAGTAATGTGTAGACTTTTTGCCATCTACATTCATACAGGAGAACAAAAATATGTGTTTTTGACACACTTGTATCAGACATGATATATGTACAGAATAAGGTATACAGACTCCATTGCATAGCCATTAGCCATCATGCAAAGGTGAAGGTACTTTTACACAACATGATGCTGAATACCCATTCATAAATACATTCCTATATGACGATAATGAATTACTTAGTAAATACCCTGATACAACTATAATTTAATAACTTCAGTTACAGACAAAGATAACCATTTACCAGGTTGCATTAGATACTGTTTACGTTCTCCCTACGAAATACCAATTGGTTGAAAACTGGGACGTTAAACCTCATCTAACTAACTAACTAACTAACTAACTAACCCAACGAAATACTCCTGCTGTTATGTTCTACAGGCGTTCGAGGGAGACAGTATGATCATTTTCATTGCTTAAACCGTCGATGTACTATTTTGTCTATCTTTTAATCTCGTACTTGTTTAAATCTGACATACTTGCAATGTTCTCCTTAAAAAGGTCAGATATAAACTTTAGCAAATGTCAGTTTCGGCGTAGAATAAGGCTGTTCAGAAAACCGGATTTGAAAACCTTTAACCGTTTTGGCTAGATTCGGTCTAGAAATTTTCGCACAACCGGAAAACCGGTTGTTGCAAAAAAAAAATAAACGGTCTATAACCGATTGTGGTTTGACTTCCGCTTCAAAAGTTTATTCTGTTAAGCATTTCATACTTCTCCACTTACAAAGATCGCTACCTTTCAGATCAAATATACGGGAATTCATCGATCGTAACTTCCATAAAAGTTTAGAAAACTTACAATAGCTGCCTTAAGCCCGAAAACCAACCACACTGCTTCATACTCCCAGACAAGTGTCCGAGATCTCATCAAATTTGACAGCTATACGCGCAACTGATGTCTTGAAGTTTGCATGATTATCTCTTTTATACATTCTCTGTCAAGTGCCAATGGTCCTTTCCAGCCTTAACTGTTCTGTCCGTCCCGATTTTCCAGTGTTGTAATAATCTCATGCAACCGCTAATAGCCCCGCATTTGAGCTTTTGTTGCGAGCTTTGTTTGCGTCGGGCGAGGTCCCATAAAAATATTGGACATGATCTAGTAATCAGTAATCAGAATTCTACACAGGCTTGCTTTCGTGCCAAGAAAAGTTCTTTGATTACATGACAATTGGCCAATCACGTTCGTGAGGCAGGAAAACGTCATGACATACGCAGGTGACGTATAATTTACTACCTCCTATGTTAGGACCATTATTTTGAGCTAGTTTACACTGTACACCTGACCCTAATGTTTGTTTATGCGATTGGCGCAAGCGCCATGGGCGTGGATCATGGAGCTTGCCGCCAATCGCATAAACAAACACGCTACATGAACTTCGGCCGTACTTGATATCGATTAAGATTATCTGCTACTTGAGATCAGCGAAATGATTGCAACTTTTGTTACTCTCTTTCCATGTGATTTGTTACTTCATTAATACGGTCACGAACGAAGCTTGAAACGATAATTTTATAACTTGTACTTTATCTTACACCTTTGCACCAACGTGATATTCTTGTCGTCATTCGGAATGGGTTGTTGTTGTGTTTTACGTTATTGGAACTAAGTAAGTGGGTGGGTCCTCACTGTCGCATGGAAGTTGCGCTCGCATGTGATTTCAGTAGTCAAGTTAACGGCTCTCAAACTACTGTATCTTTGAAATGACAATTATCGAAAATTTACAGAGTGACATTTCGGGTTAGGGTGTCACATACTAAATACTGTACTAAATACTGTACGTACGTACGGCCTATTTCAACATTATACAATGTGCAGTACATGGCTGGACCTCATGCACGGCACGTAGGCATTATCATTCTAACTTTTGAAAATAGCTTTTGATTTAAAACCCGTTTTAGCGGCCGAAGAAACCGGTTTCTGGTTTTGGACTAACCGTCACAGCCTTACGTCGTAGAAACATTTATAGATGTAAAATTACTTCCTTTTTGCAACTCTCAAGAGGCAGCTTTCCTCACCTTTTGAACTGATACAATAGCAGAGGTCATCAGCTAGTAAATAAAGTGATTTGTCGATCCAGAAGAAACACACCAATAGTTTGGCCAGATAGGGATTCCGATCTCTTGACCTGCCAGTATCTCAGCTTTCGCTTTCTTCCGAATACAATCTCATGTTTGAACACTGTTGATAATAAATTATTATAGTGGAGTCTTAAAACATTCCTACTGCCAAAGCCTTCGAGATTTAATGGATCTCCTAATTCTAACCGGGTCACTGACAATATTAGCTAGTTAAATATTAAGTCTGCATTCCCGAGGAATGATAGCTGTTTGCCTGTTTGTGAGATACTAAACCAAATTTCTCCACTGGTTCTATTTCTGTCTTCTCAACCTGCAGCACATGCAATTCAATTGACTCTGGAGACAACTCGCCTGAGGCCGCATTCAGCAAAAGAGAGACCGTTTTAGTAATTTGTTCGGAGGGCCTAGAAGAGGGATAAGAGTCGACTTCCATTTACCATGGTCAGCCTGTTCTCCTGATTGGCTTCCTTTACGGTAGCTAAGTCATTCCAAGATAACCCGACAAACTCGGCTACATAAAATCAAGCGACTGCAGCTTATTTGGAGTATGGGGTCAGGGCACCATTTTGCCATCAGATTTGAAAGACGTTTTTCGAATACTTCCATCGATAAATGTAGGTGACTGGTTGTTTTATCTCACTTTTTAGGACGCGTGACACTAATGCAAAGTAAGTTAAGTTTATACATCATACATCAAACTGTAGACAAAATTCTCCCCTAAACTCAAGTTGTCGAAGGGAAGAGTAATTTCCTCCGAAACCGTAAATTGCAAATCTATTTACAAAACTTAAGACGAAGAACCTGGAATGCCAAGCGGTAATTGTTTAAGCAGCTAACAATCATTACGCGGGAAATGATAAGAGGGGTAACGCCTATTTAGTCTGAAACACCGCCATGCCTCCTGGAAAGTTAGACAGTGACATGTTGCCACTCAAACAATCAATTTATAAAAGAGCGGGTGAATTTTGGAGTAAATATGCAAAATGCACGTACGAAGAATGTTATTGTGATGGCGTAGGCGCAGTGGCAAGGGGTTGTGACCAGGGGGACCACAGAAGATGATGCCCTAAGGCCACCCCAGATAAACCCCTCAAGTCCGTCCAAATTTAACATATGATAGTTCTTCATTTATTGTAGTGGTAGTTTTGCATACCAGGGGTGCATCCTTCCTTTGTTACCTTTTGCAGGTTACGTCCTGGGGAGGATTCTAAAGGGAGGGGACACTCCCGACCCCTCCCTCTTGAGAAATGTGTGTTCATTTAAGATGACTTAGATACCACATGGTGCTATCTTTGGCACAATTTCAAACTGAAAATACATTGAAAACTTTTAAAATTCAGTCGTTTTCTTATTTTTAGTTGAATGTAAATTAAGGAAGGGTGTGCTGTCTAAGTTTAAAAGAAGGGTCCAGGCTAAAATTAAGTTTTGATAGGATAGAGGGGTGCTTATTCTATGCATTCTGGTGGAATTTGCATTGAAATCCAGTGTGTGGTTCTCTTACATTTTCAACCCAAAGTGAACTTGGAGCAAGCACATATGACATCACAGCCTTACATTAATGAACACTCTTTTGTTTTTCTTCAAACTTTACAACCAATTTTCTCCTCCAAAATCCCATGTTATCGGAATGTGAATGCATAAGAAGTGCATTCCCCATGGAGAACTTCTGTCCCTATTAGCTTCAAGGTCAACACAACAGACTGGAAACACAAAGAAAACAAAGCATTGCTCATCAAAGTGAGGAGGTGATATTACCAGTATTTCCCTGATATAACCCCTGCTTGCCTCAAGCTTCCTTTTGGTCACAAATGAGGTGACTTCATTTGCTGATATCTCAAGAACTATATGTCCGATTTGAATGAAAGTTTCAAATTGCTTAGCTTTAGTTCCTCTTTCACATGTGAAAATTAATTTTTTTGCTTCAACCCTTCCCTTGAGAAATTTTGTTGATGTAAGGTAGCTTAGAAACCAAATGGTGCTATCTTCGGCAAATTTTCGAACTGATCTTATATCGAAAAACGGAAAAACTCACAGTGGAGAGAATTCTTCTTATTTTGGTTGAGTGTAAGGGAAAATTGTGTTGTCTAAGTAGAGGGGTGGTAACTCCTCCCATTGAGAAATTTTTATTTATGTAAGGTGGCTTAGACGCAGAATGATGGTATCTTTGCCAAATCTTTCAATTACATGCTCAGAAACTATCATTATTTAGTGAAAGTGTGACTGTGGCATGGCACTAGTTATAGCAAAAATGTACTTCGACAGATACATGCTACGAATATTACCGTATATGCTATCCATGATATAAGGTTGCTCCAAGATGCGGAGTCCCTACAGAGGTTGGGGATGTACCTCTGTTTTTGAAAAAGTTTCTTGGTCAGAATAATGTATTATTGTCCTAATAATGGTCATGAGATATGAAGTGTGAACTGTGACAAATGCGTGCAAAGCGCACCAATGTCTTTCATTGAAAATCATCTCCATAATAATAGTTGCATGCAGACTCTACACCGAGACACTCTCAATTCTCTAACAAACTGTATCCGCCAATTAGAGGGCGAGTCTTCTGACTGGTAATTCGTAAAAGCTTTCAGTTTACATTAATATGTCTTCCCCTAAATTCTCCCGTTTTTCCTGCTTGTAATGCTGTGCTTCTCCGTAATGAATCCTGTGTAAACGATTAAACGACCTAATTGCAAAACCACCACGAATGAATACTGCGAACATGTTTGTATTGACAACAAACAAAGGGATGCGGTGTGGTTGGGAGCGCACAGAGCGCGGAAAATTTTGGTAGTTTGCCAAGGATTTGCGATAATTTTGATAGGCTGGAACAACTTGTGATGAAAGATGACTAAAATACATTCATCGTCCAGTCAGAACACACCCAACCTAACCCCTACAGAAATCTATGGCTTAAACGCCGTTTGGGCTTATTTTAATAAAATTTCGGAGTTTTCGAAAATCGATTGGTGTGTCCCTCATGTACCCCCTGCCTGCACAACTGCGTAGGTCTATATATGGACATTTTACCATCTGATCTCGTATATCTGACGGAAATGACCCTTCTCACGAGACGACACCCCTTTTCTCTAACAGCAAACCAAAAGTGAGAACATTCACTAAACGTTGACAATTTCTAGATATGAAATCAGCACAAAGTTTTGAAAAAGATAGCACCATTTTGCCTTTAATCCACCTTACAGGTCATAATCAGTCGCCCCAAACTATTTTGAAACAATAGCTAAATGTCACAAATTTCTTCTTATTTCTCTTCCAAGTATCTTTCATAATATTTAGGACATAAATATTGCATATTCAAGGTAAACCAAGCAGTTGCTCCTTGTAAATTTACAATTGAGTGAAAAAAAATTCTGTCACATGATTCTCAAGAGCCATTCAGGAAACAGGATAGTCTACTATACAATTCTTTATTGTGGTGACTGCATTCTCCCTTTAAATGAACAAAAATATCTCCAAGGATTGCTGCCTACAACCCTTCCCACTTTGGAACTGCAATTAATCAATTTGGGGCCGCATTTTGGCACAAATTTTCTCTGCACGTAAACTGGTGGTGGCGCTGCGCTTAGTGTGAAAACCTCACTCTTAATACGTCCCCCTCCCCCGGGGAGAAAAATCTTGCATATGAGCCTGAGTAAGTAACTACCAGAAAATAAGTCGTTTACGATTTCTATTGAGAACTGTAACTACTTTATGTAACTTAATTCCTGAATGTCAAATAAATGAGCTCTTATCGCTTCCCCAAACTTTCCCACTAGCGACCTATATCTTGACTGCTGCAATTGAGGACCAATATGTGACATGTCCTATCCCAAGATTATTCTTAAATAATCTTAGACAGTAGCTAAGCTGGGCCCCACCATCGTCGTGATCGTGAGTGGTCGAGAACTTTAATCCAAAAACGTCTTCTACACTGGGGGAAATTTGCAATTTTTCTCAATTGTATATATACAATTTATTCATATATGATATCTGAAAATTTCGCACTTCAAATAAACAAACAGTAGTAAATTACTACAGATTTTATTCAAGTTTGACTGGATGTTTTTCGAATGCAGGCCGAGATACAGCTGAAGGGGGTAATAAATTCTTCGGTCGCCATCTATTGTTTCGGAAACATTGAAAAAGGTCTTTGTGGTAAGAAGTTATACATGTCGTGTAAATAATCAACAATTGTTTGTCAGCCTATAAGGAATTGTAGTATGATATAAGTGGTAAACAGATAATGGATTACTAGCATTTGAACCGTCGCGAAATTTTCTCTCCCCCCCCCCCTTTTGGCAATCGCACAATCTTAAAAAAGAATATAACATTGTGATTAATTCCTCACTAAACGTCGTTAAACAACATTCTAGAGACATTCAGTAAATTTAGAACATTTACACACGACTTGCAACTAATCGTTTTGCACAATATTCCCAACACGCGATTGTTATTGACTCAAAAGTTAATCTATTTTGGTGTCGTCTAAGGCCATTAAAATTCCAAGTGAGTCGCGATAGTTATTGTAGTGCGCATGCGCGCTACAATATTGGCATTTATGCAAACCCTGATCATCTACTTGGCTGATCAAGGAATGTTTAATTATCAAACTTGGCACCCAACAGACTCAATGGATTCCAAGTTCATGGGTTTGCTACGCCGGAAAAATCCAGATTCACAAAATCACAAACATTTTAACCCATCCACATTTCTCAACCCAATTTCCTAAAATCTGATACAAAACATTGTTACGATTTAGTACACGTCTGTTGTTCAAGAGTTTTGGAAACATCATTTGTATAAATATTACGGACATTTTTAATTCTGCATCCTCTCTCAAACAGTTTCTTAGGTTCTCAAATTCAGAAAATTTTCCCACTTATTTTCAAAAATTCCTTATGGCCATTTAAATACCCCGAAATGTCTTCAATATTAGGAAAAAATATTTCCGGAAGGGGAGAAAGTTGACTTAAAAGTGGAAGCATATCTTTTGCAAAGGTCGGGCTAATAACAGTTTATCTTTGCGCATACCGAAAGGTAGATTTGTTAGAAAAAGTAATTACTCCAAACAGTACGCCAAATATACACCACTACTGGTAGGGATTCTCACGTAAACGAATACAGGTAAAATTTCAACAAACATGGGGTCACACGGTGACACACACACCGTGATCACAAGAAAAGCCAAAACCATTGCAGTATTAATCCATACTAAGTCCTGAAGGTAACGTTGTGTCTAAACAAGTGGGTTCCGAACCAGCGCTTTGGGATTTTTCCCAAGTTCTTGGAAATTGAATAAACTTCCTGGGTCGATTTTAATCAAGATTCAAGAACACTGTTTGATTCAACAAATGACTTCTTTGCATTTCTTATGCAATATATGGAGTGAGTTCTCAGGCTGACTTCTGCATCTCCTGGTGGTATCTTTTGGGCTTACATCTCAAGATTTTGAATTTCCACAGGAGAGGAAGTACTGACAGTGGCGTAGGAACGGGGGGCCAAGGGGGTCATGGCCCCCAACATAAATTTGTGTGGGGGCCAAATATCATTTGCCCCCCCCCCAATATTGCGACAGTTTACAGTTTCGTTTTACCCGTTTTTGCTCGCAAGAGGGCAATTTCTCTAATAAGAACGCAAAATTTTCTGCACGCTACGCGCGCAGAAGAGCTACTCTACTTTCTTCAATAGTTCCATTCTACATTGCTAGATAGCGCAAGTCCTTTCACCTTACCAAGTAACATGTAGGAAAAGTACACAGTTTATGTAGAGGTCGCCATATCGCAAAGCCTAGTAACTGTTCTCTTGTGTGTCAAGCGGTACTATCAGTTGGTGAGGGACTCACGGAGCAATATTTGGCTATTTCATCGCATAGGTAAGGTAGTTTCGATACATTGCATATTATCTCCTATACGGTCTGGAACCCCTACAGATTTTCTTTCTTTTTTGTTCTTAATGTTTCCATATGTTATTTTTTTGTGAAAACCTACCAAAAATTTTCGGGCTTCGCACGCTTTGCAATTTTACAGCTTGGATTCCGGGGAAAACATTTAATCAACGGGGAACTATGCTTCTCTAGTATATACAAATTTTATGCAATATATGCCCCGAATGAAATGGTCTAGTTCACAGGTTTTCTTCGAATCCCACTTATACCCGACGGCATTGGGGCTGTCGGGGATTCGGGTCGGTGGCCCCGTCGGGCAAATCTTGGCGCTACCAACTTAATAATAGCAGACTCTGGCTGTGGAAAATCTCCATTCCAATCAATCCACCAAAATCCATGGGACTAACTCCACTCTGAATAATTTTGAATAAAGTCGGATAGATTGTGACAAACTTAATGTGTTTTATAGAACAAATTCAAATCAACCTTTAAAAAATTTTCACAACAATTGCACATCTTGATGGCTGCTATCAAGCCTGGCAAGTGCCATTTCCGGCGATCTGGGATGTATTAAAATCTCAAATTTTCTGGGTTTGCTCCGTGCAAACCTATAAAGGCGCTCCTCTTAGATAATAAATGGGATTCAAACTTGCTATCCTCGAACCCCAAGTCCGGCCAGCTCAGCTAATCCGTCCTCACAGAAATGTGTTTTAGAATAAAATCAAATCAAGCTTTACATTTTTTTTTTCACAAAAATTGCACATCTTGATGGCTGCTATCAAGCCTGGCAAGTGCCATTTCCGTCGATCTGGGATGTATTCAATCTCACATTTTCTTAGTACGGTCCGTGCCAACCTATGGTGGCGCTCCGCTTTGATAGTAAACGGGAGTCCCCTCCCCCCCCCCCCCACCCCCAAAATAACTCCAGTCCTACAGAGCCTCCCAAACACAAAAATTTTAGCTATAAATACACCATGGCTGCATGGTGTTGATGTTGTAGTTGTTTCCTTTGTCTTTGAATATTTTTATTTTACTTAAAATTAAAATCGGAAAAATTATAATGAGAAAATATAATGTTCTGGTGTGAGAAGGGGTATCAAGGTCGAGAAATCGCATCTGGTCTGCCCCCCCCCCCATGTCAAACATCCTCCCACGCCGTTTGTACTACAACATCATACATTGGTCATATTTTTACTTTGTACTGTGTTGCAAACCGCAGTTGGGTGATTTGTTTGACCATGGGAACTTTCGGCCCACATTCTTGGGAATTGTGCAAAAAGCTACCTTTTGCAATTTTCACTAGTACTGCGCCTGCCAGCATATTGACGCTGTAGATCGATGACAAAACGTAAGGGATGATTGAACGAACCAGAGTGCAATCAGCTCTCACAGTTAAATTTGAAATAGTGACGAACACAAAATCGTGTCCACGGACAAAAGCACCAAGGTAAAATAGAAAGCGGTTTAGCTTAATTAACATTGAGGGTCAGGGAGCCGAGGACCCTCAGTGCCAGAGCGAGTTGTTTCTCATTGACCTAGGCCTTTAGTGTGCTATCTGCAGTGTGTTAATAACTTGAGTTAGTACGCCTACAGGTACCGTAGAGTGGTAGCTAGTCCTACAATACACCCATCATACTACCGACAAACACTTTGATCACATGAAAACGTTGTGACAACAAGATAATGTTTCCACTCTAGAGTTCTACTGGAATCGGTGTAGGATAGACCTATTACAAAGTTAGAAAACTATGCTGTCTCCCCGGAACCCCTCTTTTACACCTTTCATACAGCAGATATGACTGAACAAGGAATATGTCGGATAACCTGCTACTTAAGCAAAGTAAAAACCTCACTTTGACTTCTCAGTTAGACCAGAGGACTGTAACCTCTCACACCCCCATGATCAAACAAGTTTTTGGACTTCATTTGAAACACCTGTACTTGTGACACAAGCACAACTCGAGTGTTCAGAGTAACAAACAGAGACAATGGTTCCGCGCACTACAATGAAATGTATTTGCAAGCAAATACAGTTGTTCTAGTTATGTAGTGTCATTTTATTGTTTCCGTGATTTTCTGTTCGCTCCTTTCAGCATTGCCAGCTCACCATTTCCACCATAAACGTATTTTTGCAGTAACAGCTAATTGTGCCTGCGAACAAGTATTTACATACAATAGAGGTAGCTACTCTAAAAATAGATGTGGCCCCCTACAACATGGGGAAATCTCTGGTCAGTATGCTTTAAACCTATTCAACATCTGTTTTTGCCATTGCTCTCGAAAAATATATATCCAGATGCGAAATATCTACTCAAATATTAGTATTCTGATAAACCTTAACTACGTTTCCGTTGTGCTGCTTGGTGGCAAATGTGATCGTGTATCTAATTCATTATTTTGTTGAAAACAGATTGACTTAAAAACTATGGACATTCGTCTGTGTTTACGAAATGTATTATTTCATGAGCGAAAGCGTTTCTCTCAAAAACATGTTAGAAAATATTTGGAAGAAAGATGGCTCTTGCGATTCATTTTATTTGGACTTTGAATTGATCCATCTTAAACCAATTTTACTTTGACATTACTTGTAAATACGCCATATGATACTTCTTTTACTTGTATATTTTTCTTTCTTAACTGTAGTTCCCTCAACTTTCATTAATTAATGTGTCGTACAGTTTTTTATTGATTTAATGAAGAGAAACTTCCAATGTCAAAAGCAATACATAACAAATAAATCTGGGTCGAGTCGACCTTCCGGCATCGACGTCTCCGTCGGATCTATAAGAAAATAGAGTCTCGAAATGGTAAGGCAACGTCGGCCCAAGGTGCCCTAAGCTTCTAGGGAGTAAGGCCTCAGACGTTAATTCGGTCATTTACCAAATGGTGGAAATGAGTTTACATTTCAAGTTAGCTGTCACAAAATGGCCCACTAAGAAACATTGTGTGCTTCTTTCAAATCTTTGTTTTGTTCTTGGATTGCAAGAAAAGGGACCAGACTTTAAATAAACGCATAGACGTAGGAAGGTGTTTTGAAGTGCGGAGACGAAATGAAAATTGTAGCCAATAGCCTCTTGAAAGGGTTTTGATGCTATCTAAGCGGAGCGCCACTATAAGTTAGGGTGTAGCTGACCAAGGCAATTTTCTCCAAAAATGGCTCCCAAATTGCAGGAAATTCCACTTCCCAGACATCAAACCGTCCTTCATTTAAATTTGATACATATTACTGCAGAAATTTTTTACACTTCCAAAAGAAAGGGGAATTAAGGTTTTGTTACAAGCATAATTCGGGGTATGGGGGTTGGGAGGGGGACTTTGCCTTTGAAAGATTACTTGGACGTTCGTGTCGACGCCTTTGGGGAGGGACTTGCTAGGAGAGGTAGGCTCCTCACCACTGAAAATTTTTGCACTTAGGAGTTTTGATGCAAAATAGTGTGTTCATGCACTAGAATTTACCTCAATATAAGTGGTGTTATTTGTACAACAAATTATTCAGGAAAAAGACACTATGATCAGGCTTTACCTTTACGTTTATGCATAGAAACTACAACCGTGCACTGTTTTAATAAAATGCTATAATTATATGTCGATATTTCCCAGTGATTCTCCCAAATTAATCTGTTACTGCGCATGCTTGGTTGGCACTGAGTTGTGTCCTATTTTTTTTATTATGTCATCATGATCATTCTCTGACATATGTGGTAGTAAGGGGGCCGTTCAGTTTGGAGTAGAGTAGTAAGCTTGGTTTCGTCTGCCAAGTCGAACGGTTCTTTCTCTTTTAGAGTGTTCTCAATAAGCTTTGTTTTCGTGTTAACGTTGTTTTATTTTCATATGATTTTTTTCGTTTTCAATAATACACCAGTTATTTTAAGCCGGCAATGTATATGCATATACATACCGTACGTACCGTAAATAGTAAAAGTCCTTCCATCTTACCTAGAGTAACCTAGAAATACTTAGTTGTCCCTACACTGTTTTGTTAATGTTGGAAAATTTACCCTCAATCGCATGATCAGCATATTTGCTATCATACATGTGGCACGATACAATGCAAATCCAAATTATCCCCTATCAAGGAGGGATCTACTTTTGCTCACCATCAATGTCAGACTTCTCAATATTTATTCAAATTTTTTTGACTCCCATCGCAGTTTTGCAGACCATATTTGTAAAAACACTAAATCAGTACCAAACTGCTTTGGAACAGGCTTGAGGGGGGTGGGGTGGGGAAGGTAGAACAGCGCTGGCTGGATCATGAAGAAATGTGTTCATTTTGTCATTATTCCTAAATATGTTTTGCTTTGCTTCACAAAACATGTTGATTTCCTGGAACTTCTAGACAAACGTATTGCATCACTGAAGTTTAAGTTGTCCCAGAAATGATAAAACACGTCCTTTACAGTGTCCGCCGCAGTACATACAAATGAACAAGTTCTTCACGAGGCGCTTGCTAGAGAATTACTAGAGGTGAATAACATTGCCTGTCGATCAAAGCCAAACGTAACTTGTGACCACCAAAGAAGGTTAGCAGTAATGATCAGTTAATCTTTGGTAATCTTATTTCAATGTAGTGACTTTTACAGTTTTAGTATATATTTGTAAATTTTCACATACCATCTCCCTGATAACAATAAGTTTTTGTTTGTGCCTATCTGCCTTGAGTGTGTTCTGATCTTGTGACATCTATTCTGCATGACAAACGACTTCATCTCTTGTCTGCCTTTTGTCAAGCTTTAAGTAGGTTTTGAACTGGTACACACAGAAGTTCGCATTTCCTGATTTCGTTTTTTCCACATAGGTTCTAGTAACGTTCCCTCGGGGCTACTCTATACATTTACCTTACTTGCAATCAATTTTCGAGATTTTTCTACCAATGCTCCAATAGGCAAGGCTAGTTTTATTGCAACTTGCCGTGACTTTATGACACCCTGTGCTTATTGCCTACGTCATTTTGCTTCTAATTCATCAGCCGCCTATATCGGTTGGACAAAGCCAGTGGATTTGTCAACTTTTTGAAAAGTCACGCTCGGCCTACTTCACATGCTCTGCATGTCTTCAAATGTTTTCAGCTGTTAGGCATCGTGACTGCTTGGCATCTGATAAGGCACTACACAGGGTTACTACGCACAACTGGATTATTTGAATAATTCAAAACAATCGCTCCTCCAATTTTTTGCCAGGATTGTCGATGAAATGTCAATGTGTTTTAAGTTTGCTTTCGACGATTAGTTTGCATTAACTTAACCTGACCCTTAACAGAACAAAATTTTAGTGTCATGAACTTTGAACACTGGGAAAATATCCCAGTGTCTAAACAGGCAAGCAAGCCAGTAGTAGGGGGCAGGGGCGCCCCCAGAAAATTTATCGCTCCCCTAAAAAATTGAAAATTACAATCTTTAATGCATTTCAGTATAACTTACCCCTAAAAATATTTCACCCCTGAAAGCGACCGTATCTGGCCTTCTTCAGAACCTTGTCGATCTACGGACCTGAGGCCAAGCAATTACACAAATTTGTTAATCCTTCTCACATTTTGGTACAGTCAAATGCCTACGTGAATCTTTTCACACCACAGTAGTGCTCAGTCTTCAGTTATAGTTTGTAATAAAGTTAACAAATATTTTCTGATACTCATGGGGGTGGGGAGTTACACGTGAAAAGGCATGTTTCAAACATTCACATAGCAAGACAACTGTCTATAGACTCGAAGAGGTTCCAGCACCTTTTTAGCTGTGTTTGGGATTATGACATATGGGTGATGCATTTACATACATACATGCATGCCTGCCTGCCTGCCTGCCTGCCTGCCTGCCTGCCTGCCTGCCTGCCTGCCTGCCTGCCTGCCTGCATGCATGCATGCATACATACATACATACATACATACATACATACACACACACGTACTTATAATATTTATAATGTGCTTATACACAGGCCCGTCGGAAGGTATTTAAAAGTGGTACGGTATTTTTCGGGGTATTTTTCGGTGTTCGAAGGGGCAAAGCCCCTCGTGGGGGTTCAAGGGAGCGTAGCCCCCTTGACGCTTTTGGATTTTGAAAAATGAAATTGCGTATTTCCATGGGAAGTTAATACAAGTGGAATATTGATTTTAAGAAGGGATCCTTCTTTTGTCACTACATAAATGGGTCGTCTTGGGGGAAGGGTCTAAGGGGAGGGAACGTCCCCCCCCCCCTCCTTTGAGAAATTTTTGTTAATTTAAGGTTGCTTAGGTGCAAAACGGTGCTATCTTTGGGATTTTTTTGGAGCTGATCGTACATGGCTGGAAAATGTCCATAATTTAGTGAATTGTAATTTTTCCGACTGGCTGGATGTTTTTACTAACTGCAGTGGCGGCCCGTAAATTGCACCTTTTTTATGCACCCTGCGTTTTTGTATACAGCAGTGGGGATCCTTAGTTTGTCACTATGTAAAGGTATCATCCTGAAATAGGGGTCTAAGGGGAGGGGGCGTTCCCTCACCTTTGAGAAATGTTTGTTAATTTAAGGTTGCTTACATGCAAAATGGTGCTATCTTTGGGATATTTTTGGAGCTGATCGTAGTATAGCAAAGGTGTGAAGGACTAGCAAGGCCGTGTTCAGAATGTTTTTTAGTCGTAAGTGTATTAACAATCACCTCTGCCCTCTCACCACTGCCCTACCCCTTTTCTTCTCCCCCCTCTCTCTCAGCTGAAAAGTGGTACGGTAAATACTGTACTTACCGTAGCGGTTCCGACGGGCCTGCTTATACACAGATTTAAGCGTAATACAAGCACAAAAAATATGAGCTTAGAGAGAGAAAATCACCTTAAGCAAACAGATAAGTTTTTAAATGGTTCTTAAACACTACCAGTGAGGGGCTTCTCTGATTGATCATGGGAGGGAATCCCAGAGCCGTGGGCCTGCTTCACTGAATGCAGAATCACCACTGGATCTAATTTTCGGAACATGAAGCCTAGTACGGTCGAAAAGGACTATGCAATACAACTTTAGAGACGAGATACGATGGTGATGAGCCAGTGACACATGGATATATAAATACAAGTAACTTTAACTTAATGCGCTGATTGATAGGTAACCAGTGTAATCTAGTCAGGTAAGGGGTAACGTGCTCACTACTTCCAGCTCCACATATCAAGCATGCAGCCCTGTTTTGAATATGTTGGAGTTTATGTAACTGAGCCTTAGTTATTCCAAGAAGTAGTGAGTTGCCATAGTCAAGGCGTGAAGTAACCAATGCCGTTACGATATGTTTACATGAATCCTCATCCTGGTATACTTCCTTATGCGGGCATTATTTCTTAGTTGGTGATTTAGAGTACGGCAAAGAGCCTGTACCTGACTTGACATAGTAAAATAACTGTCAAACAAGACTCCAGTACTTCTAAATGAACTAACAAAATGTATGGAATTCGGTTGCCAACTGTAAAAGTTAAAGAAGGTTGCAGTGTAAGATCGTGGGGGAACCAATCAAAAGAAATTTAGTTTTATCCATATTCAATTTCAATTTGTTACCCGTCATCCAGTTATTAATATCTGAAATACAGTTTTCAAGATTTTTGAGAGTAACTATGCGATCAAATGTGCAGAACTCGGAAGGCTCCTTTGGCTTTATTCAACATTAGAAAGAAAATCCATAACATAGCTAATCAATGCTTTTTCTATGCCAGATCGGTATACAAAAACAGCAAACATGTTTCTCTCAATATGTTCATCAATAAATTTAACAAATCAGTGTATCTGTTATTCCAATCTGTTTCGAAATATTGCAGTCTCATCATGTTGACAATAAGGTATGAAAACCCAATTAGATCATACTTCTAACAATAAGTACTTAACACAATAATCCGTCCTGCAAAGAAGTCAAAATAAATGGGGCGTCTTCTGAAAGGAACTGTCTTAACTACATTTTGCGCCGATGTAACCTTCCGACAAGAGAACAACACGTCATTACAACCTGTACAAGGAAAACAAACGAACGGCAATTGATGGTACCTGCCATCACAGCTAGAAATTTTGATAGGCTAGATGAGAAAAATTGTCGGATATGAATAATTAAGAGAGTTTTTGCCTTTGCATGCTTGTTAACTATCTGTTAGGCTCTCAGCCTATTTTGTCAATATCTACTTTACCATGCGTACTTATCTTTGAATGTTCAGCAGTTACTTTGGTGTTACACTCGATTTGATGATGAAAAGGAGGCGTTGATTTGATGCTGTTCGGCTTGTTCGTTGATCGACTCCATATATTACAGTTTGATAATGAAAGCTAAACAGGCATTTAATCAGGCGCGGATCCAGAAATTTTGAGGGGGGGGGGGGGCAGATGGAAAACCTCATGTGCACCGAAGGTGCACCACGAGCGCGAAGCGCGAGTCTCTACGCGTGGGGTCCAGGGGCCCGCGTTAGGGCCCCTGCCGGGTTCCAGGGGCCGAGCCCCGGTGGGGGTCCAGCGGGCAAAGCCCCCGAAAGCTCCCGCAATATTGCATTTTAAGAGCACAGAAATCGGCTCCAGTTCTTATGTCAGTGAGATTTTATACCTTTTCATGTTGCATGGAATTTGATGTGTATGGCTCATTTTAAGTTACTATATGTACCTGCAGAAGTTACGGAGAATCTAAGGTATCTTAAAACTTACACGCCAACATTATGAGCCCGGTGTAGGTAACTTGAAATGATTTTTGCCATAATGAGTGTTTTATTTTCGTTCTACGGTATTCGGGTATAGGACGTCAGATGAAACAATTGCACGCGAAGCGCGCCGAAAATTTGAATTTACATTTAAAACCATTGCTATGATTAACGGTGTCAATTCCCTTTATGTGTGTCTATCAATTAGAAGGTGGGTTCGATTGATAGTAAAGGGAGCAATTCAAGGCTAACAGTGCGCAGATCAAGCAAAAATCAAGAAATATTGAGAAGACTTTGCAAAAATCGTGAAAGATCTCAAATGATTTTTGGTAAAAAGTGATAAAAATAAATCCATTACTCAATAAAAACATACCTCTCTCCCTGATCGTAAACAATTGCGCGCGAAGCGCGCCGAAAATCTTCGGTATAGTGCGTCCCGGGAGTTCTGCATTAATTGTACACTAAAAAGGAGGACCAACAGGACTCTCACAACCTTACATCCATTTGGGAGGAGAGATGATATATCACCTTCTTTATGGACTTCTGAAGGGTATACCCTTCAGAAATTTATGACCGATGGTGCCGGCGGGAGTTGGTGATTGGGGGAACCGCAGATAACTGCTAAACCGTGCCTTTTTAGGCAGCGGGATTTTGTATACGCTATATACAAGAGCGGGAGAGCCTTTTCTTATTAGTACATGAGAGTGCAATCCCAGGAAGGGGTTTACCCTCCTCTTTGACAAATTTTTGTTAATTTTAGGGGGCCTATATGCAAAATGGTGGTAGCTTTGGGTCATTCTAAAGTGATTGTATGTTTAGAAAATGTCCACAATTTAGTGAATTCTAACTTTTGTTCGGGTGAAAAAGGGGAGTAAGAGACGGTTAACATATTGTCTTCAAACCTCCTTAAGTCCCAGGAAAAATCATGGGCGTGGATCCATCTCCAAAAGTGTGTGTGTGTGTGGGGGGGGGGGACCTTTTCACATTTGTGAATCGCCGTCCTGGCGTGGAAGAAGCAGTTGGTGGTAGCCAGAATTTGCGTCACGGGGAGGCAATAAGTTTTGTGATCTTCGGCATGGGGAGGGGTCTAAGGGAAATTTTTCTAGAACAGAATGCCCTCAGATGCGATTTGGTGCAACAAAAGTGAACGATCTTTAGGTTATTTTTCTTCTAAAAATTTCGTTTTCCTAGGCATAATTGCAGTCTGTTCCATCATTTTTGAAAAAGTGAGGGGGACTTTTTGACGTTGTCCCCCCTTCTAAAAAAGTGAGGGGGACGCGTCCCCCCGTCCCCCATGATCCACGCCCATGGGAAAATTGTACACGCAATTATACCTGCGTGGAGTCCACAGAAACATTCTTGGACTATAATAAAATTTTTCCTTTACATTTTAAAAGGATATCCAAGGCTGACAGAGAACAGTATAGAGCCTCCCGGGAGCTCTAAATTAGTTACAGTATACAAAAGAGGGACCAACGGGATTCTCACTACCCGACATTCATATGGGAGGAGGTATGATATATCACCTTCTTTTTAGGTATAGCAAGAGGGATGGTGGACAGGCAAAATTCGTTTCAGAAAAGATTTTCGTCATTATTGAACGTCGCGGTAAGATGTTTGGAAAATAAGCAACGGCAATTACGTACATTCACTCTTTCAAATCATGTGCTAGACTAGATTAGTCAAAGATCCCATAATGATGAGAGCCAACGAGATGTACTTTTTAGAAAAATGTTGCGTTGGAATAGTTTCTTGCGTCAAAGCTTTGTCAATGGTATATAAAATCGGGGTGTAAACCCTGTCGTATGCGCGCGAAGCGCGCTGAAATTTTGAATAAAAGATTAGTCCATGACAAAACCTGCATTTCAGAACCTGCATCGGACACTGCCACTTTCCCACTAACCTATGCTATTCAGAAACGAATCTTCTTAAAAAGCACTTTTGCTCCTTTGTTCCCCCGTGAGTAGTTACCGAAAGATATTGATAATAAAGACAACTCTGACACAAGGCTTGACGCTAGCGGAGCGTGCGAAAATTTGGAATTTGTCAAGAATTTCCAAAACTTATGATAGTTTGAGAACAGTTTGTGAAAGAAAATGTTTTGAACAAATAAACCAGTCATCAAAAATACATCTCACCCTACACCCTCCACAGAAATCTGTAGCTTAAACGACTTTTGGGACCATTTTAAAAATTTTCAAGAATCGATGGGGGAGGGGGACAAAATTGTTACTAAATTTCAGTGCAGCTAGCCGAGTCCATACTACATATGTCACGATGTTTACTTATTTAGATCTTAAGTCAAGGATCATTACTCAGCTATTCACCTGTTTTCGAACATTGTAACGCTTCTTTCGTCGCCAACCACTTTGAAAGATACATAAAGAGATAATCCAGCGATAGCTTCACCCAACCCCTACAGAAATATATACTTTGAATACGTTCTTAGACACTTTTATTCATTTTTGCTCTTAATTTTTCTTTCTCCTTTTCTTTTTTTTTTCTTTTTCTTCTTTTTTTTCTCCTTTCGTTTTTTTTTTTCGTGGCAAGGGGGGAGGGGGCGGGCCCCCAGGTCCCCCCTGGATCCGCGCCTGCATTTAATTATAGTTTAGTATGCGTTCTCAATTTTATTAGACACGAATTACAGTGCAAGTACCTTTGTCAGTTTTAAAGAAGAGTTTTGAAATGATGGAGAGACATAGGACGATAAGGGACTCGCTTTGACCATACATATCCCAATCCAACCTTTCACCAGTATTTTGTGTTTCTGTGTTCACGAGTATATCCACTATTCGCAAGCTGAGATATTTGAAGAGTGATCAAGTACTACGTAGCTGAAGGTGAAGTGTTTAAGTGTCTTCTCTCCCAGACACATGTCTTCCTACTTTCAGACGTGTTAGCTCCTTGAGCATATTTTGGGCTTTCAAGTGATTCATGTTGTCTAGAACTATGATGTATAAGCGAAGTTTTCATTTTTTTTCTCACGGTGCTGTTCTTTATTACACTCTTCAACTTATCCACCATTAAGTAAAATTTTCGAATACCCAGGGGGTGTTCAGAGAGGGATGGGTATTTGTTACCCTGCCAGATGTCTTTTTTCTCTGTTGCCTTACACCCTGAATGACTTTCCAGATTACAGAGTACTTTTTTAAACTTAGATTCCACGGATACCACCCTCACATAAACCTGCCCCACCCTACAACGATGGCAAGACACGGATAAGTATGATGGTAACAGTGGCGATTACAGCGTCGAAAAAACGACGACAGTGATAGTGGCGATAGTGATGACGACTCAGATAACGACAACGATATTTATAACGACTATGTACATGTCATGCAGATGTCATAAACATACCACAACTATGTTATTAAGCATGTCATATGTCATTATAACGTCATAAACATTCCCTAACATGTGATAGATATATCACCACCCATAGCATATTATAGTAAGAAAGTGATAAACATGTCATAAGTACGTCATGTATCGTAAATATTCCCTAATAATGCCATAAAATGCCATAGACGTGATAAGTATGTTGCACACATGTATTCAATATGTCATAAACATGCTGTAATTTGTCGCAGAGAAATCATAACCTATAAACATGTCATAAGTATGTCCCAAATGGGTTAAAAAGAAGTCATCACAAGTCTTGGGCATGTCACAACTAATAAATACGTCATAAGCATGTTACACACGTCTTAAACATGTCATAAACTGTCATAACGTTATGACGATGAAGATGGCGATAACAAGGACGGCGATGCTGATAATACTTTTGAAGATGAGGATAATTATAAAAAGGTACGAAGATGCCAAATATAGAAAATTGTTAAGTTTGTGACAATAATCGTAACACGGATGGCCATAATGTTTCTCATTGCTTCAACCCAAGGTAGCTTAAAGCATGATAAGTGAAGATCATGCCTGTAGTCCAGGGGGAAACAGAGGTGCTGCCCCCTCAGAGTCTTTTAAGAAATTTTCATCCCCTAGGAAATTTAAAGTTACTGTCGCCCTAATACGGTACATCTTAACATGTCTCGCCCCTGAAAAGTATTTCGCTCTAACCCCCCCCCCCGTCCACACCGAACTATCTCTCCCCTTCAGTGCCTTATCTAAGTAGATCTTTTGATACTCTTAAGGAAGATCAAATTACTTTAAATCATTATACATGTCTCGCCTACTCTCTAAGATAACGTTCACACACGCTGTAGTCTTTAGTGTTATTAATTCATCATGTTAACGTGTAGAAATTCCAAAAGCAGCACCTCGCTTATTCATTTTAAGCAGCTGGTAAGTAATTACCAAAATCGCTTTGACAGCAGAATGGTCTCTTAAGTAATGAAAATATTCATCAATATACAATGTTTACATTATAAGACCCTGTGTAAACAATTTCTGCCTTGCTATTTGCGGAGAGTATCTCCACGTCAAAGCAAATGACAATTGGATTCAGAACATGACCAAAGGAATTAAATAAATTTCTCAAAAGGTCTAGGGAGCACGAATCTCCTTAGATGAGCATTTACAAATCTACCCAATTTATTCCAAACGTCTAAAGGAGAATCACGTTTGCTGTGTTTGGAAGATTTTAGCGTTTTTAAGAGCAAAAGCTATTTAAAACATCCATAAATTTTCATTTGATGTGAAACAGACTGAAATAATTACCGAGGTCTGTCATCATTCTTTTGTTTTCTGATAGAAGCAATTCCATCACACGGCACGCACTGACAGTAGCAAAGATGTAAAGTTTACATATTTCATCCATTTTATAGGGTAACCTTTCCAACCAGATCACCATCATCATATTTCTTGCTGATAATGGAAAGCTTTGAGGCAATTCTTTTTATTCACGCCTAAAAATGGAATATTATGTACAGTCTGTGATGAAGATTTACATGCGCTTAAAAAGATAGTGACAGCTCAAGGTGTTACTTTTTGTACCAAAAGTGAACATGGAGCAAACAGTTGAGATATAACAGATTCACGTTGAGCAAGTGTTATTTTGCTCAAATGGATTGTTTCAATCGGTGTTTGGTATGGTGCAAATTTAATTAAAGTGATTGTGACTTTATCAAAACCAATACCTGTGGTGTTTGTATGTTGTACGCATCTTAATCTAAAACTATGCACTAGACGCACAATGTAAGAAAAAAAAATAACTTACCACATTGTCGATCCTTAAGTCAAATAAGTCAAATGGGCTAATTATTAAAAAAAGTTCAAATTTTGTAGTCTGTGTTGCGTGCATCAAATGCCTCTTTGAAGGTAGTTTTATGATTTAGTTGTTCTTTTCTTGTACATATTCTTGTCACAGACATTTATCACAATTGACTTTTGTTGTGGAAAATCCAAACTTCCATAACGAGATCTCAAAATGAAGGATGTCTAGATGTAATTAACGAGGCAAGCTAATTGTCATATCCAGCAATCTTGAAGGCAGTTTCAGCAAACACTTTCTTGACCGCTCTGCTTAGACTGTCACATATTAACCCTTCTACCTCAGCCCCCTTCCCCGACCCACATCTTGAAAAATCTTTTCAGACCTATTTTTAGTCATATCTAAAAAAATGCTTCCACGAATTATTTTCTGCTGTTAGAATCAACGTTTTCGATTAACCTGACAGAAGGAATTAATTAAGTAAAATATTAATATTAATAATACGTCTAACGTCATGTAGATTTAGATTTTGAGCCAAAGAATCAGGGGCGGAGAAACAGGGGGATTGAGGGGTTACAACCCCCACTTTCAAAGAACTCCCCCATTGACTTTGTGTTTTTCACACAGTAAATTTTTTGAAAGATTCTCAACCTCCCCCCCCAGTGTTGAGAAGAAATCTCCGCTGCAAAGAATCCATAACCTATAATGCGGTCACAAGGTGTCCCATAGATGTTGAGTCTGGGTCACTCTCCCAACAAGTTAATAAATTTCAACACGTCTTTTCTACTTCACCAACCGAATTATTTAAATGTTTGAAAGGATATCGATTCATCGAACAACCGGAATCCTTCACGCTTGACTTGTAGGTTAAGTCTTATATTGATGATCTAGAAGATGAAAGTACGGTAACTTAAACAAGACTTTCATTCTTCAAAACACTTACACAAAAAACTCAGTACCTGGCCTCGAACAACAAGAGAAGGGCTTATTTTCTGAAATTGCCTCTGATTCATGCACTTATTTGTACATCAAACGCTTAGCTATACTCTGAAATACGAGTGTAATTACCAAAAACTATTCTTAATCTATTGATACGTAAATGCTCACTGCTGGTCAATTAGGTTGCATAAGGTATTTCTTGCCTACATCAGGGAGCTTTAAGGCATGTCTTCCAGCTCCCTGCCTACATGACTCAGATGTGCTATGAAGGTCACTATTGCCGTAGTCTATAGTTGTTCAGTATCCGACAGTCCCAGAGAGGTTTGGACTGCAAGGTCTGTTTACAATAGACAATATGTACACAATATGTACAACCCTGACAAAAGATGAGTTTAAGCAGTTCAGTGTATCTTGATGAGGTATCAACGAATATAGAGCAAGGGAATAACGGTCATGAACTGTGGGTTTGCCTATTATATGGCACAGAATATCTGGTACATAAATCAGTTTTGCTATTGGTCAACTCATTTTGTACTTAAAGATTGCACAAGAGCCTTAAGAAGTTAAAAAGTTGAAGGTTTGTTTCCATTTATCACAGATTGTGTATCGTGATGGGGTCCTAACTGGAATAAAGAGAGGACAGAACAGCCATGAACTAGCCTTTTACCCCGGACAAGACAAAAATAAGCTGGAACCAACTGTTTAAAGGTAGCTCGGGTAGCTCATTCTCACCCACGTATTTCTGGTGGAGCGAGTGGGTGGGACTTGATTGATCTTCATGGTGAATAATCGGATTATGTTGTGTTCCACTACAACAAAAGTCACTTGTACATTTTCTAACTCATTTTGGCCTAAGTATAACACGTACCAATGTTAAGAGTTACCATCTTTTCATCTATTCTGACAATGAAACCCAGTAAAGTCGTGTATGATGCCATTTTTACCGCTGAAACTCAGTGGGCTATAAGTACATTTACATATACTCTTGCAGAGGTTTGCATTTATATGCCATGGAATGAATGATCAAAAGATTTCGAGTGGATATGAAGAAACCTCAATATTGCAAAGTAGTTGAACTTATGCTAGAACAGACTGCATATAAAAAGTGTTGTTTCCTGGGAGCGGGCACCAATAGGCTGTTTATCTAAACTTTCCCTGGATCGAATTTCCTTCAAACCTGCTTTTGGCATCGACCAGACCTCACTGCAAAAAATCATCATAAAGTTGCACCGAAGCATTTAAACAGAAAGAATTCTCCAAAATTCTAAATGATCCCTTGCGACATAAAGAAGAAGAATCTGCTTCTTTCGAAATTGCCCCAAATATAAGAACAGGGTAATTGACTAGGCTAGACGAGAAGCATTGTAACCTTTGTATCCATTGCCAGGATTTGCTTTCTTTTCCCCAAGCTGTGAAAATTATTGAGCAATACATGTTTTTTTCTCTCTCTCTTTCTTTTTGACAAATTGGCGCCGACCATGTAAATGAATTGGTAAAGTTGTGTAGTAATGTTTATATGTGGTGATTATTTTGTTAGTCTAATCTGCATGCAATATGAGATATTTCAGCCACTCACCGATTCGATATTTACACGAACTTGATTTTGTTTCGTTTCTGTTTAGAAATGATCAGTACTCATATGCGGTCTCTTCGTCAAATGTTTTTCCAATTCAGGAAAGAGATGTGAGAATGCATACGATAAAAACTGGAGCTCATGATATGTGATCCCCATTTCCCCACTAAATACATGGAAAAAGTTCGTCACGATCTACTCACATTCTGAGAATCATCTGACGAACATGCTCTCAAATCGCCTCATACCCAAGGCAAATAAAGGAATTCTCATATTGATCTCAGAACCGTTTAGTAACGAAAGCGAAAAGGGGTTAGAAAGCTTCGTGTGTCATTCGATGCTCTTGTTCTGTCAGTTCCACCAGTCAGACTTTTTTAAAAAATATTGTCATGATCTTTGTCTTCCGTTTTATTCTACCCTCTTCAGAGAACCATTTTGGGTCAGCGACCTGAGGGTATACGAAAGAGATGGTCTACTTACCTCCTCCAGAAAAAAAAAAAAACATGGCGAGGAGCATCTGACAAGAGTATATGAGCTCCCTGATCACAGAAACATTCCACCATGAAACCCTCTTGTCCCCGTACCCAAATCGAGAAACATCATTTGTAAGCAGACATACCCTCTTCAATAAATAGACAGCATACTTGTAAAGTCAAAGACACGTTCGTGTTTCTTAATGTCTTTAGTCGGGTGGAGGCAATTACTGTCATTTCCGTCAAATTTCAAGAGACACCTGGCACAGATTCTTACAAACCAATTGCTGCTTAAAGATGCATTTCAGATCGCATTCATTGGCTTGGTTTCCTCTCATCTTCATTGGCATATCGACTCCTTTTTAGTCACAGATTTGTTTTAGGTTAAAAGGGTGAAATCGCGAGTGTTGTCTTTCTTGACGGAAACATATTTACAATAATAACCTACAGGTTGTTCGTGACTTACGGAGGGATCAGCTCGAAACTCGAATTGATCAACATCCGTAAAATGTACAAAATAAGAGGAAAAATAAGAGGAAAAATAAGAGGAAAAACAAGACAAAATGAGAGACACTTGAAACTTTTACTGTAATGTTTGTGATGACGTTATTTCGATTTTTCTTTTTTTCTGAAAAATTCGAAAAGTGAATGGGAAGAGCATTATGTTCTCTGTCCATGAATAGCTCTCTAGACTACTTCAACTTGAAGAAGGCTAGTACACGGAAACGCGTTCACTCTTGCAGAGAATATTGAATCTTTTTTCTGCAAATTTGTTTTCTACATTCTTGTCAGACATATGAGGTCAGGACAGCCCATAACTTACACCACGCTACGGTTGATTCTCCCTCGAAACAGCTTAAAAGTCGCCTCAAAAAAGTGTTGTGGGCGGGGATCATTGCGAAATAGTTGCCACATGTTACGAAAATCCGAAATACTTGTCAACAAGAACAATAAAAAATATCCCTAACGGACCCCAGAATGGCCCCCGTAAACTACTTTAAGGAGAGCTTTGTGAAGTGCCCCCTGCCACCCTTTTCCACCCCTACCAAAAAAGGTAAATAAACTTTTGTAGGCTGACTCAGAACTGTAGAAGAACATGCCACATTTCAGCTATAAGCTGTGAAGAATCTCCTTCACATCCTATAGCACAGGTGTAAACAGGGAGATCATAGGTTAAAATCAAGAGTTGGAAGCAAATTTTGGGAACTGGTTGAGAGAATAGAGGCAAAAGGGGTTAACCGAATTCGCAGAAGCCTGAATTCACAGTATGGGTGTGGATTTATTTGTGGGTCTTTCCTCATGCATCACTATACTTGGTTCATAGTCCACCGAGACGAAATAGCCATCGACAAACACCACAAGTACAGTTCCGCTTCCTCCTCCATTGTGTTTTACTATGTCCCTAAGCTCCTCTGAAGTCGAGTGAGCCAAAAGTTTGTCTTATATTTGGTTGGACATACATTCTCTTTGACCGAGTCTGTACAAGGTAAAACAGGCAACTGATTCTCATAGCATATAGGACATAAGCTGTGAGGTAATGTCTTCCTGCGTGAGATAGGCGGAAAGCATTAGTTTTGATTGTTGATATATTAAGACGGGCAAGGATCCAGAACGGGGGTTTCCGGCTCTAGCCCCCCTCCCCGCCCCCTCACCTTTTCGACACCAAACTTTGATTTATTTTTAAGACGATCCCAAATCTGCTCTCCAATATTTATGTATATTAACTTTGATTGTCAGATTCCAGTAAATTACATCAAACACTTCAAACAGTGCTTAATTTCAAATATTTCCTGTAGAAAGTTCGGACTCCTTGTGTCGCCCATTTTGAACTGAAAGGCTGCAAAGCCGGAGTCCGTACTCTGACTCATTTCCGAACTCGATTTCCGCCGTTTTTGACTGGATTCTGAATCGGCTCAGAAATGGAGGTCCCGTAATCGGAATTGGCCCGGAATGGCCTGTTGATGGATTCGGAGCTTCCAGCCCGGTCCAACAAATAAAAGTTACATAGGGGAATAAATTTTACTTAAGGCTAATTGTTATTGTTACGCACTTTCATGTATAAATGGTTATCAACAGTCAACTAAATTACAGGGTGGGCCAGACAGTGAAATTGACTCCTAAAATGATATTTTTAGTTCACTGTATTTGAAAAAAAGTATAAAAACCATTTGTACAATATGCTACATTGTCAAATAGCCGGACTCGGGAATTGGCAAGGAATATGGGCTACTGGAATCGAAACTGACTCGGAATCGGGTAGCTGGACTCGGATACAGCCTGGAATCATGGTCATTGATAACTGGCCTGTTCTTAAATTGTTGGCTAGTCACACCGTATTGTAATGCACAATTTTCGTACAAAATGTTTCTTTGCATACATAAACGTGACCTGAGCATGTTGATACACTTTGGGGGAATTGTTTAAGGATATTTTGTGTTGAGATCCATCCATACTTCACTAAACATACATGTGCCTGTCCTGTAATAAGAATGGGATTTGCATTTCAATTGATCACAGAAAAACGCACAGATCAAATTTGTGAGTGCGAGTTTTGCAACCAACTCCAATGCAGGAACAGATTTTAACAGGGCATGTGGCAAGTTGTTAAGCCTTTTATTCCTCAGAGACAACACTAAATATGGCTAAAGCAAAGTGGAGGATTACTCCATTTTGAAGTCCTAACACATGAAAAGCATTTTACCTAATATTCTCTCTTCAAAAATTCTAAATTTGGGGGCACTTTTGTCTGAACAATTCTTCAGTCCAAGAGCACACAGTTCTAAAATGTGCACAATGTAGGCATGCAGTTCGGCCCAATCTTAATGTGCCCAGTGCATGAAAGCCGGGAGGTGTTGGGAGGAGACACAACTAGGAACTAAGAAATAATTCGTTTACCCGTGCTTTCAAATTTTCAAATGATGGCACAAAATAAGTCATGTAATGCATATTTTTATTTATTTATTACCTATATGTTGGGAAAAGCTTCTACCGGAGTTTACTGGTAAGACTGAGTGGTTTAATAAAAGTGATATAAGCCATTTTCTGAATGCGTAATGTTGATGCAGTATAAACACAGCTCCTCCTCGTATGCCCAATGTAGACTAAAAGGTGGTGACCCTTAAAGAACCTATTTGCCTGTCTGTATTCTTTCATTCTTTTCCAGATTTCCGAAGTTTTATTCTTCATCCAAGATGCAGGTTCTCTCTTCTGATCAAGCTATTACTTTCTTCCTTGTAAAAACTCTCTATCGTCCTTTTGGGGACGATCTGAGGGCTGATTTTACTTTCCCTGTAATCAGATTCTGATATCTCCATGTTCCAGAGGAAGAAGTTGAGACTATAAAGCTTTTACATCATTTTGTTTAGACTTCTTTTCACCTCCCCTCCCCTTGGGAAGCCACTTTTGAAAAATCTGTGTCATCGAGGTGTCAACGTGACCGACTTAACGCTAAATTACTCATAATATTTTATCTTTGACATCAGAGCAAAGAAAAACGAATTTCCAGTCCAGGTCTTCCAAAAACAGGAAGGTAAGTAGTCCCTTGTGGTTGCTCTATAAGCTGGTAGCTTACATGCTTGCAGGGTAAACACATGTCGAAGTATAGACATCTTCAGTAGGTCTATAGTCTGGACTTTTGAATCAGGGTGAAAACGAGCCGTCTTGCAACATTGAATTTGGGCTACCGCCCTGATAGCAAAATTTGGTCGGCCCGACGACGGACCGCTGTCGGCCACTCCGCCTGTCCGCCAGAGAAATGTCCGGTGGTTCACCAGCGGTCCCCCGAAGGCGGCAACGCTGATTGGTTAAAAAGCTGTGTGACATCATGCAAGTTTTCGTCCAGCCAGCTGAATTCCGAAGGCCCGCCGTCGACCTTTTGGCCACCGTCGGACCTCCGGATTTGCTATCAGTGCTGTTAATAGTTGACACTGTATCCCACTTCTGTTGCAACTCCCTGATCCCACTAAATCAGTTGTCACCCTTGCCCTTAAGGTGCGTTCACACCAAAACCGAAATCTGCTGCGGTTTGCGGGCGGGACGCGAAAATTTTTTTCCCAAGACAACTAGGGGCAATTTTACACCAATGAAAATTTTGAAAATCGCCCCATTCGTTCTGAGATAACAAATTTCGTGTCCCGCCCGCAAAACGCAGCAGATTTCGGTTTTGGTGTGAACGCACCTTTAGAAAGGGCGGACTAGAATAATATCCACACAGTGCCAAAACCAGGATGAAGTTCACCCACAGAGGTTTAATAGCATTCAGCGTTTCTTTTACAGCTGGTTCCCGGCCGCTAGTAGTTGCACCTTGAATTGCAACTTGTGTCAAGTTGCCTGTATCTTTGACGGATTACGAAAATGCGAAGGGGGAGGATTAGCATAAGAATTATGAAGAAGGATGAGTAGACGACGGACTTGTTGAATTGTCCTCCAGCAGATAAGTGTTACGGTTCAAAGGTTTGTCATGTGTTATCCTCGAGGCTTCGTGTACGTATGATGTGTGTTACAAAGAGGCATATTGTGTTTAATTTGCATCACCTTTGCAGAGACAGAAAATATCTTTTATACTTATTTTACTGTTAAGTCTCACCAACAAATTCAGATAATGCCTTCATTCCCCCCCCCCAAAAAAAAAAAAATATTACACATACAAGTGTTATGAATGTTGCATTACGTGAAACTTGCAGTTTAGTTGAACAAATTATTCCCGAGCAACAAAGCGGTGAATATTTTGCTATGATTATCTCAATTTTTGAAATAAAGGGTGCTCAGTGACCTTGTTTTGAATTGCTCATCATTCTGTAAACACAAATCATGGTTTTAAAGTGTAGAGTTGGGGAACGTACGGTTCGCGGACCATATAGGCAATGCGGCTCGCGAGACCATTTGATCAGGCCCGCAAGACAGTTCAAAATGGATTTTTTTAGTCACGAAAGAGTTACCTGTAATCCACTGTTTAACCTGCTTTGGATTTGCCGAACATTTTACTTTTGTAATTGTTTCTCCTATGTAGTACTGCTACAAGTAAAGAAGCCAAATACATCACACACTATAGCGCATTATAGTCAGTGGCGTCTCAAGGGCTGTTTGCAGGGGGTCAAGTGACTCGACGTGCGCCCCCACAGCCCGGGTCCCGGACTACCTGTCTGCTCGATCATCCTCTGTGGGAAATAAGCAAATTCTTATTTAAGGCGCAGCTGGCGGCGTCATTCTTGCAACAAAAGAACATGACCGCATAATATCGCTCAATTTAATTCAATTGTTCTTGCCGTCACAAATTAACAATTCACCGGAGGCGGAGGGGCGCGAAAAGTACACAAGCTTTCATTCTCCTTCTCTTTCCATTTTTTTCTTATTCTTTGTTTTTCTATCTTTTTCTCTATTTTTCTTTTTTCGCCTGCCTTCATTTTGCGCCCCTGGCCCGTGTAGGCCCCTTATTACGCCACTGATTATAGTATGCACTAGGAGCTGTCCGGGCATGTGAGAACTTTGCTTGGCCTGCGAATGATTCGGTCAATATAAAAATGGCTTAATGGGTAAAAGGTTTCCCACCCGTTTTAAAGATATGAGAATGTCTGTATCACATCTTTCATAGTATTTTCTAAGTTCCATAGATTGGACGTACAAATAATTTAAACGGAAAAAATATGTTTGTGTTAACGTATAAGCCTCATGCTGCATGTAACGAAAGGTTTAACTAATCATATTACTGCACAATAGTACACGGGGATGGTAAATTTGATAATGATTAATTCACTCAACTGTAGGAACTGATCTGAAGTAGATAAAGCAAGTAAAAATTATTTGACTTCGAACTTACTTTACTAGACGCGAATATCCCTCATAAAATTTCAAAGTTCTCATCGTGAGTATTTCATGAACATTTATCACCTTCCTCATATGCTACTATCACCATTTGAATTTTGAAAAAAGGTCACATTTGAAAGCAATTTCTCCTTCTCTTATCTTATACATTCCATAATAATGCAAAAATCAAAAAGTTGATTGAAGGTGAATACCTATAATTTGTGCATTTCTTCTTTGCTTTAATTTGCAACATGACAGCATCAGAACGTAAATTGGAGACTGCATTCTTTCCTTTTCATCTCCAAAGATGAAAATATTTCCCTAACGTGTGGTGCCCTGGCCAAAAACGACAGTTCGTGTTGGCCATTTCCAAGATATGAATCGAGATGATGCCTAATTGGTAATGCATCATGAGCGATATGTTGCATAAATTTATTGGTAATCTGTACGGCAACCTAGCATTGTGTTCATAGTGAAGTCAATGACCGAACGAAAACTTCACTACTAAATAAGAAAACAGATACGTTTTCCGTTGAAGTGAGAGGCAAATGAATCTAAAGATCCAATTGACGGGAAATTAAAGGCCAGGTCCTCCTCCCAACGTTACGTACTATCAGCAGATAAACTTAGTCTTTGCTAGTAGCATAGCTTTTGGCACTTGTATGACAAAAATTAGTACTGGTACCCCCATCACATTACAATTTGATAAGCAAGACAACTATACCCCCCCCCCCTCATGTAGACTTAGAATATAAAATGACCATGAAAATGATCTTTGGTTCAACTCGTTTTTAATGAAGTTTACAGAAAATAAAACTCAGTTGATTAGTGTGTCTTTAAAGCACTCATCACGCCACTAGAAATTTGTCTCGCCTTACTTGCACTGGGCTGTCAATTGCTGGCATGAAAGTGGATATTTCTTTTAAAAATTCAAAAGAAACAATAATAGGCTAAAGCCCATAAGATTTATGGAAGTGTGATTAAAGTAAGAAAAATGACAGTATGATATGCATTTTACTGATCGTGTTTAATGTAGATGTAGGCATAATATATATATATATATATATATATATATATATATATATATATATATATATATATATATATATATATCAGAAGAAGTCCAGTGCAGTTCTAAAACGTTCATTCTCAAATTTTCGGACGTCAAAGCGTCCTCCTTCAGACAACGTACTAGAATACAGTGAACTAAGAAAACTAAGCAAGCATTTAAAAACGCAGAAAATAAACACAGAGAGGAACGAAGGCTCTATTACGAGCAAAAGCCAAAAGCTAATCCTAATCTTGTTCTTTATTTTTTTCTTTTTTTTCAGTTTCTTGTTATTATTTTAGTTTCCCTGTTTATTGTTTGTTTTTTAATATTTTTATGTGTTTAATTCTGTTTCTCTTCCCTTTTTTTCTTTTGGCTTCCCTTAGGTTTTTATGTGTTGCTGGGTCCTGTACAGTACTTTACGCCGATGACACTTTTTAACATTTGTACGGTGGTTTGAGAGAGAGGCGTTCTTACTACTCAAACTTTTACAGTTTGGGGACGACATGTCATTTGCAATCCAGATTTTACCAACCATTCGAGAAACATTAGAAGCTAGAACCTCTTCTGATGAAAGCCTTCAACTGTTTTAGTCCTTCAACGACGTACTCGTTGAAACCTTTTCTATTTGTATGATTTCAGAAGTGAAAGTCCTACTTATTTGAAGATAACTCCCTCACTCTAAACACGGTCTGGTAAAATTCGAAATTAATCTCATCAACCAGGCGCAGACCTGTAATATGATCAATGATCTAACTGCATTTGGTTTAAGGAGTACCAAAATTGATTCATTTTTGTTCCGAATCTATAGTCAAATATTTAACCAGATTCCGGTTTGGTACCTGGCTGTTCATTCCTATTTTAGCTTACTTTACCTTTATAATGTATCGTGATAGACGTGTTGGAAAATTCGGTACTTCCGGTCAGGTCACAAGGTCAAGTGTACCATGAAAACGGGCAATGTTTAGCTCTGCATGCATGCATGCATTCGACACCCTCGCTGGGACACTGTAAGCGTGGTACACTTCACCTTTGACCCATTCCCACAATGCAAAGCGTGGAAACATTTCCCAACACGACTATAGTGTGCTGAGACATCAGGCGTGCAGGACAGATGCTTGTAAGAGAAATGAGAAGAGGTAAGTAAGATTAAGTATATGTATCAAAATAAGTTTGGGGAAGAGGGAGGGGAGGGGGGATTTAAGGCAAATTCACTTAAACGGATTTTTTTTATCAACTATAGCCAAGAAGTGTCACCACTTCAAAATAAAAGATGTCTTCATGATGCTCGGATCGGTTTGTGCATCATCAATACTGAATATGAAATTTGTGTGGAATACAGTCTTTCAAAAATTTGAGCTCATTTGATTTAACTACGGAAGTGTTGGACCTTATTGCAATGGTCATACGGTACCAAATAAATTATTAGATTAATAAAATATTTTCCATGAAACAGTATGTGTCATGAAGAACATAGTGAACCGCCCGGAGGAGAACGTTTAAGACCGCCGCCAGGAGTATTTTTGGAAAATAATAGCATCATCGGTATAACGTTCCTGAGACTTTATTATGACGCAAGCCTACTAGAAGAGTTAGGCTATGCACAAGGAATGGGGACCGGACAGAAGAATAAAGGTATTCGTCAGTCTGCTTTCCTACTTCAGGAGGAGTAGAATAGTTTTATTCGAATCTTTGGATAAGTCTTCTTGACTTCCCTTTACACCTGTGTATGCTTAAATGACAAATACCGTCGCCCCACTTTAGACTAGAAAACACCTTATCCTGAATCTGTGCTTCCTCTTGGTTTTCCGAAGGGAATACCTCTATGTGGTCGCTCGATGCTGACCTGGAAAAATCACTGCAGCTTCGTGCATTTCAGTCTCGAGTGAGATTCTGATCCACACATCTTCCCCGTCCCAGAATCTGGTCTCCGGCGTTTTGGTATTCTAGTCTTTTATTATCCAGGTTTTTAGTTCTCAGGTGTTCTTTCCAGTTTCCTTGGTTTGCTTTGTCTGATTTTGTGTCTTCTAGGTTTAGCTTTTGGCATTTTTTTGCACTAGTGCTTTCGTTACACTCTGTGTTTACTTTCTCTGTTTTAATGCTTGTTTAGTTTTCTTAGCTCACTGTATTCTAGTACGTTGCCTGAAGAAGGACGCTTTGACGTCAGAATATTTGAGAATAAACGTTTTAGTACTGACTGAGTGGACTTCTTCTGTGGTTTATATACGTGTATATATATATATATATATATATATATATACATACATACACATACATGTAATATACGTATGTATATATATGTATATGTATATATGTATATATATATATATATATATATATATATATATATATATATATATATATATATATATATATATATATATATATATATATATATATGGTGACACCAATAGTTTTATGTTAGCCATGTTATATTTCATAGTTCCACCATTCCACCATTCAAGCCCAGCGCCACCATGTACTAAGCTCAGCAAAGACAAAAAAGTTAGGCTACCTAACAATTCCCCAGATCGCCAGAAACGCAAACTTCCCAGGCCTTGATAGTTCCTAGGAAACGCACCTACCGTATAGCTTAAACCCATTTGGAGACTCCATCGTTCGCTACTGATTATGGGTAGCTCCATGCGCACCATCATCTAAGAACAGTTTCCTAAGCTAATGAATTTCCTAATTTAACTACACGAAGATTACCAGTATAAGCATGGGTGACGATCCGTCTTTGAATGTGAAGGATATAGTCAGTGGCACTATCTAGCGCCCGTATCTTAGTATTGTCAACGACAAAAGATGAAAAAAAAGACGTGCACCTGTCTCAGTGTCATCGGTTTCTGTCTCATTGTCATCGGTTTCTGTCTCATTGTCATCGGTTTCTGTCTCATTGTCATCGGTTTGATCAAAAGAGTCAAAAGTAATTATTTCGCACCTACATTGACAAATTCATTCAACTCTATTAAATCATTAAAAAGGTTTTTGGGAAAACCGAAACACAAATGTCATTCAGACAGGGAGCTGCATATAGCCTGCCAACTTTTAAGTGAGGTTTCCGTATATACTGTTCAAGGTCACCTTATAAGAACTGAATAATTTTGCTCTTTAGATTTTTATAAGAATTAAGCTGGATTAGAAAGTTAACACAAAGTTTTGTCGCCTGTTACACCGTGAGTGGAATCATGACGAATTTATCCATTACCATGACATTGCCAGTAGCCTGAAAACTAAATATATTTTCTTTATGGTGTCACTTGGTGTCGCTAATTATACCACATCGGCTTGATTTTATGTGAAATTGTGAACATAGATCAATGTCCGGTTGATTCAGAAAACTTGAGGAATCTTTTCAGAATGGCAGTAAAAGAATTAGGCTCCTGTCTCTTCAGCTCATTTGCATATGGTCTCTTTAGATGAGGTAGGGGCATTTGTGTTGATCTAGTTCTATGAAACAGTCGTGTTGATTTAAAAAATGTTGCTATTTCAAGGTTGGCGTTATCAACCTACACATTATAAGCATTGTTCAATTTAAACCTCTCGTTACAGTATTAGTAGGGATGAATGATATCGCAAGGAGTTAGTTCATCAACTTGAAAGCTATAAAGAAAGTCCTTGTAAGCCTTATCACCAGCTAATAATTCGTAATCTTTTAACACTTAAAAAGGTCTCAAAGTATTAGCATAAACTCAACGTCTCGTGCTATCTCCATTCGGATAACACCTCCCTGATTCAAGTGGACAACCACAGTTTTGCAGAATTGTCAAAGCTTTCGGAGCGTAGGAAACCTTTCAATACTACAAAGCACAAATGTACAAGCTTTACCACGTAGTGTAAGCAAAAACATGTATTTAACGTCCATACTTGTACTATTGGCAACATAGAAACATTCCGTAACAGTAAAGCGATTTTTAAGTCAACTGCTTAGCAATTCAGACCACGCTAATCCAATTGCGTGAGAGACAATCCCGGATTGCTAACCCTCACTATGGCCGTAGGGCCCGCCTCAGGACGTTTCTTCGTAATGAGGATTTCAGTTCAGGATGGGAGTCATGGGATCATGAAGGAATACTCCTCCTCGAACAGATTATTTGAGTGAGGGATAATTTTGGAAGCACTTGGGTCAGGGGGTTACCACCCCACCTCCCACCTTACCCCCAACCACGCTACGAAGCTGCTCAAAGTGGATTCGCATGATAAAAAATAAAATTGTAATAAGGTCAAGAAAATAGTTTCAATTTGTTCCATTTCGAAGGTGTGGTAATTTGCTTGCTAACAAGGGGTCCTAAATTTTCACAACTTATGACTTGTATCAAGTCTTAAATCAAATGAAGGAGCCACATTAATTATATACTTGTCCATTACCAGGTTGTCTAATGCGGAGGGCCCCTTTTACCTTTCAAACGTAAATCGGGGTATTATTTCCCATGCTTCCATTAAAACGTATGAATGTTAACGCCTTGCCCGGGTGCATGGGGTATTGTCTAATGAGAGGTTAAATTGAGAATTTTGGCTGCTTAGATGCTAAGCACCGCAGCGTTTTTGCAAGTTTGAAGTAATTTTATGTTGAAGAGTTGGCCTGAGCGAGATTTTCTCTTCTGGGGAGGGGTTTTCCGACCCTATATCAACCACCACTGGGTTACGGGTCTGTAATTGTACAGCTTCTCTGTAGTTCTTTGAAATCTGTTTCAGTTTCTTTCTTTTACATAACCATTATTGTGACAAAAGATGATCCACAAAAATTTTTTAGACTTACTTCAAGTCAGGGAAGAGGGATGTTTGCTGTCTTTACGTGTTTATCTATCAAACCTTAACCAAAACAAGTCAGCTGTCATTTCCCGCTTATTTATCACGTAGTAAAGTACCTTAATTGTAGACTTGACATTAATCGAGTTGCTTTGTTGGTGTACATTATCTTCACGGTAAAACAAATAGATACTTGCAAATTTCGAGGTAACTTTGCCATAAATCACACTTCGTAAGTCGTATTAAAGTTTGTCTAAGAGAAACAAAGAACAGACTAAGATACGGAATAGAAGACAGTTTAATGAATCTACGGGAGCCATGCTATAAATCGGAAATTAATTTTCCAGTGCTCAAAGCATCAAACTATACGTTAATTCCTTTCTCCCTACTTTTTAACTATTTTCCTCCTTGCCTGTCTGTAATGATGGATACACCAATTGTAGACTCTTGACGATAACAGAGAGCTTTCAAAGAAGACAAATTTTGTCATCGCCTTCCTAAATTTTTTAATGGAATATTTTTTTATGTGTTTCCTCATATTTCTGGAGGTGTCTCCCTCCCGGTCTGAGGATAGATTGATTATGTTAAAACTTTCTTGGGAATACTCGCTAGAGGATACAGCATCATAGGCAATTACGCCGTTAACGACAACAGCACTGGTAATGAAATATAGATGAAAATTCTCGAAGAGACGAAAAGTTCCTCCACCTTCATAGGTCCTTTCTCATGCACTTCTTTCCTTAATATTTGCTTGCATAAAACTTGTCATAACCTTTCAATCTCCAACTATGTCAGGCGCTTATCCAATGGAAGGGTTCAGGGTTTTTAGCCCCACTCCCCATGCCTTTAGTGCGAAAACGTAATGCCCAAAATCATCTTTTGGGGACTTTTCTACGGTCATTCAAGGGGGCGTTATCCCTATCCCTGGAAATCAACCAAGGATAGTGAGGCCGGGCCCTGGGTTCAGATAAGTTCCAGGTAGATATTTTAGGGGGCCAGATGAGGAAAAATGCATTAGGCCCTAAAGCAATAGTGATTTTTAATTTTCTAGAGAGGGAAAAAAATTCTAGAAGAGCCAACCAACCTCTGCCCACCTCCGCCCTTGGCTACAGGCCTGCAATAAGGCTTTCCAGTCCAGCGTTGCCCTTTGCGTCTGCAGTGGGATAGTGCGATCTGAAACCCCATTTAGGACAAAATCGTTGCCACGCGCCTAAGCAATGTTATTGCACTTTGCATTTCGGTTCAAGACGACAAATTAAGAGACTCTCCAAAAGAGTCGCATGTAGACCTACACAAAATTGAACGTATCTGCAAATTGACAATGTCACTGAGGCTTTTAAGGACGATAGAATAATAGCCAAAGTTTCCTCATTTTATTTATTTAACAATTCTATTCCTGAACCATTTTGTCTAGTTCAGAAAAAAACGAGACAATCTTAGTCTCCTATTTTGATCAGTGATTGAAAGCGAGTCGTGTACGTGTGAAACATTTGGAAGCCTGTAGACATTTAAAGGAAGTTGAATCTGCGTTCAGAGCTCTGTTAAATTCCACAACACAGTGTTATTTGAATATAGGATCTTGACAACGTTATATCAACCAGAAAAAAGGGAGCATTTGAAGGTTACGGGAGACAGAATACGGACATGTCACGAAACTTGAAATGTTCGAATCAGTGAAATCATTAAAGCTAATTTTCATACGTGCCTATACTCTTAAAGTAGTCACGCAGAGACCACTTAACGAAAGTTAAGATGAAAAAAAGAAACTCCCTGAAACGACATTCCAAAGAGGTAATTTCTTACCAGCAAGCCTCTATGGCAGCTCACACTTTGCAGACGTTATAGTTTAATGTTTCAGTAGAAAAGGGCTTTAGCCTTTCCCAATTACAGTGGGGGATTGTTCAGGGGATTTTCGAAGCACATTGAACGTAATATGAAACCTGTTGTGCCCCTGATATTACTTCAAAGATGAAAAAGCAAACAAAAACTTTAAAAAGAAGTAAAGATGACATGAAATTGTTTATATTATCGTGAAACCTGAGGTTTACCTCATTTTCTCAAATCATTGTGACAAGCAATCAATATAAGAGTAACATGACTGCTTTGAAGGAGGCCCGTAATTACCTTTTGAGATAATCTTTTTTGAGAACAAATTTTCAATGACATTCGACAACTCAGCTTTGGGAAATAATAATCAATATCGACATCTTTCGACGGGATTGATACGTAAGTAAATTGGGAATGTCAACCTTATTGGAATTAGTTTTTCTGGCTTTTTTTAGAGAGAAACAGTATGAAAATTTTAAGCACGACATAAGTGAATGAAGCCGTTTGTTCGATAATTCTGTTTTCATCACCAGAGGGAGTCGGCTGTGACGTCACAAAAACTAAGGCGCAAGGACCAAACAGTCTGCAATTTTTGGATCTAGTAGATTCCTCAACAAATGTCTCCATGAGGGGCTAGTGACAATATTCTCCCTGCGTCACTTCCTTCAGTCGACAAACATAGTGTAAAGCCTGCCGAACTTTCTTATCCAAGACTATTAAAATTCCCCTAACTACGTTTTAGCCCCTCCTCCAAGTTAAAAAAATATCTGCTCCTCTAATCCGTACTGAAAAATCTATCTGATGGCACTTCAAAACAAAGCTATAATTTCCCATAGCTATATCCTATTGAGTACACTGCTGTGTGTACTACTTTAACACTACACTACTGAACTGTCTGCCGTTAAGTGTAGGCTATAATCAGAAATTAAAGGAAGGAGAAAGACGTCTAGCGATTTGGACTGAAACCCCTGACTTGGCTCTCCGTACGGCAACAAAGCAACCTCGCGTAGTATAAAGATCATGTCATTGCTTTTGCCCGAGTTGTTGAAAAAGAAACTACAAGTTTGCAAAATAGGAGTATAAAACAAATAACTCAATTTAGGCACCATGACTTATCCCTGTTTGTGAAAATTACTCATCTTTCGAAAAACGGGTAAAATGATATTTAACTTGTGATGTTGAATGCACGCTGTACGCACGGAGACATGCTAATCAACCAGCTTTTTACAGTGCACACGCAACGATGCACCGTGTCAGCGTTACAGCGTCCTCCTTTACTTTAATTTCTATGGCAACACTGCATTTCAAATTTTCTCGGCTGGTATCTCATTGTGTGTACATTTTCCTTACCACTTTACAGCTTAGGACAGACCTAAGTTTTCTATTGGACAAGGTCCACTTGGACTTTCTTGAACTCCTGTAATTGCTCAGACCACCAGTTTCACTCAAGCTGGCATAGTGTAAAGATGGTCTTTTTCCTAAGTATTCAAAGATCATATTGCATCTATGTACATAGCTTATGTTTGCCTTACGGTGTCAATCTCTGAAGGTAATTCACGGCTTATTAATCGAAGCCCACAGCTTCGACACTACGGATTGCTTTTTCGACTTGCGTAGCAGATATGACGAATAAATTTTGAATCGAACAACACTTGCCGAGCGTAATGTATTTGCGCAATCGTGATCAGCTACGCAGTTGAATAAACGACCTTTCCCTCCGAATTTAACAAATACAATACGAAGTTTAAAGAAAACAAACCATAACTTATTACGTGTGTAGGGATTATATCAAGTTATTACACAGGTAACTTATCCTTCCTTTTAAGATGTAATTAAGATCTAATAAAAAAGTAAAACTTTCGTCTTCAGGGAGCCATTCCACGTTTGTCGAAATTTCTGGAGAGTCAAATCACAGAGACGAAACCTTATATTTTATGTGTAAACTTGATCTCAAACTGTTTTGTTTTTTCTATACCCACCATAAAAGGAGCACAAAAATTCATGATGATAGCGTTCTTGAAAATTTCGAAAAGTAGCTAACACATTTCAGAAAATTTGTTACAGTTCCAGTATATCAGGAATTCCATTTTTTAATTATGGAAACGTTTTCTTGAGTACGCTTTGTTGCAGTTTGAACATAAATCGAACAGTGAACAGAAGTCAAACGCAGAAAAAATACAGAGTGGGCCTATAATGAAGGTGCCGTTTGCATTTGTTCTTAAAATTACAACATATCTAGGATATAACGTTGATATAGAATCATCGAAGACATTTATTCTTGTCGTTCAAGTCACTTCACAGCCTATGATGTTTCACAAGCAAGTTCGGCACAGAGTGGTAGGTGATAATAGGCATACTTTCAGTGCTACAATTATACATGTGTTGTGATAAGAATCTACACATCTCTGTTTATAATTAGTTACTGTACAGCCCCAGTGTACTTTTATATGCAGGTTTTCAGTCGACTGCACTCGTTTCCAATGGCAATTTATTCACAAAATTTACGTATTTATGGGCTTCGATTTGTACTTTCCTGCAAGTACAAACATATCTAGTGAAACTTGGATTCGTTACGCTGTCGTAAGGCATCACATCCCTTGCAATTTAACTGACCATGCGGAGATTAACCACTAAGGGCTAATAAAAAGGGGAAGTGAACTTTATGACATGGTCGATATGGCAATGTACACACTATGAGCGCCTTTGTCCAAAAATGGAAAACTCTAACGGACACGCACATCAACTGCTGCACCAAAAAGTATGTTTTGGGTAAAAACAGTAAAAATATAAGGAAATGTTGCAATAAGGGCGGGGAGGCCAACATAGTTTTGAAACAATAATTTGAAGTTTTGTAGACTTAAGGAGATTCCATGATTTTGTTAAATTACTCTTTAGACAAATATTTTTTTCCAGTGTTTTACTTCGAAATGTCTGTGGCATGATAGATTACGCCATTTAAGACATGCGTTTGTCGAAAAATGTTTGACAAGATGGCTGCTGATTCTTCCGCCCTTTTCCGTTTTAAATACCGACTTTTATTCATATGTTCATCAGGGCGCAAGAGCTCTACCTCTGTTCCTCAGATTCCACGAAATTAAGCCCCTCATTCATTCTTTTTTCTGACTCCCACATGAAAAATTATACGAACATTCCTATCCCAGATCGAAGACAAGAATACCACCATTATTTCACAACTTGTATACATAGGTGAAATTCTACCAAACTTTATTATTAGCTGTTTAGATACAATGGTAATTCTTATCATTAATTCACCTATGAAGTGTACCATACGTAACGTGCATTTTCAGTCAAGTTTATCCGTTTGACGACATGGGTGTAGACAGACCAATTATAGAAAGAAACATATTGACGGAAGAGGCACAATGTTTAGCCTGATTGACACCGCTGACGTAATTGAAACGTTAATTGAATGATTGCGCAGGCTTGATAAATTTCATTTGTAACTCGTTCGCTACTATCATTTATCTATTCACCGTGGGTTCTAATGTTATTTTCAATTCTGTTCCTTCTGATTTTTCTCTGGCCGTCCGTCAATCAGATCAAAACCTCGTATTTAGTGATAACAGGCCCTTTTGTGACGTCAAATGTTTTTGTTCTAAATTGCGCCGAGAAAGTTGAAAACTCCTTCTTTGAAATATCGCAACAACTTGTTTTGCCGTAGTAAATGACGTAGTTTGACTTTAATTCATCGTGTGAATTAAATTGTAACATTTTTTCCGCTTGGAATTAGGCCGTCCTGAATTTCATGCCAACTGACGAAGACTACATCTCGCTATTCTACGTTTCTGACACAAAAAACGTTTGAAATCGAATTCAATAGTAATCTGCCTTGTTTTCGTGCCTGTCTTCAATTCAATTTATTTTCACCTCCGAGCAGATGTGCTGAGCAAGGCTGTTTTAAGGGCAGTTAGAACATGAACCCTGGCACACCTTGTTGTTTTGACTACGCGATGGATAACAAGAAACTGTATTAAACCAAATACGACAAATTTTGTGGAACGGGTGGCATACAAGCAGGAAGCTGTTTTGTTAGGTAACACGTCCCTGCTCTATGCACAGGGGACAGGAAAAAAAGGTGAGGAAACTTATCGCCTACGCAGCAAGTTGCACGGCATATTTCTTGATAAGTAGTACTTGAGTATCACTGATTTGGGTACTATAGGTCTGAGCAGACAGAGACCGCTCCTCGGGGTAGAGCAAATTAATGAATTATTTTATAGTGCTGCAAGGACCGAGATTTGATGAAGGTTTAACCTGAAGGACATTTTTGAAAGGGTACCAATCTGCCAACAAATTAAAACCATGGGCAGATTACGTTCACACTGCGGTAAAGGAAACTCGAAACATAACCGGAAAGCTGAAATGCTTAATAGTTCCTTAAGTTGACTCTGAAAACCATTTCTGAGTACTGCTTTCAGTTTTCGCAGTGTCAAATTGACACAATTTGAGCACCAAGTGCTCTCTAAGGAAAGTCCTGGTCACTACCTCCTACTGCAGGTAAATATAAAACCTGTAACTTCTCCAAAAAGAGTAACTACGCTGCATTGAGACACGACCGAATGAGAAGCTATCAAAGAACCTCGCAATTGTAAGAGCAAGAACTGACTAAAATGGCTTCATCAAAGTTGAGCAGCTTTAACAAAAGCAAGCAAAGTCAGCTATTTAACTTGCCTGCCCGGCGGACGTGTCTTACTCCTGCACCCACACTGACTGCACTCGCAATACCAACTGTAATCCAAAGAGGAGCACATATTCGACACCTGCTATGAAGGTAACTATTTAACTGGTCTGCACAAGGGTGCTTCAGACCAGGAATGCAACCAGCTTTATCAGCTATGTAATTGATATTGATGGTGTAGTATATACACTAAAATGGGAGGAAAGCCACTTATAATATCTATCGCGGTAACCTTTCATGATATACCAAATTTATGAAGTTTACACCATTTGACCTCTGGAGACTCCAAAATGACCTTTGACCTCCACCAAAGCAATATAGTTCTTTTACATAGGCGGGCATCCATTAGCTACACCATTGTCATCCTTCTTAAAACAGCATGTGTATAAGCAGTTTAAAAGGTTTGATCGCAACTGACCTCAGATAACCTTTGACATCTCTCAAACACAATGGGGTTCATATACTGATAATAATGCATTAACATACTAATTATGAAAACTTTGTATGGTCCCAGATAATCTTTAGGAATCAAATTTTCAAGGTTTTCATTTTTTTATCTCTGCAGTGACCACTGACCTCTCCCACAATAATAGAATTCTTCCTCTCAATATGACAAACTTATATCAAGTATGAATGTACATCCATCATTCGCATCCTTATGCTAGAGCGTTTATGCACAATTTCCAAGGTTTTCATATTTTTCACTTCCGGTGACCTCAGATAACCTTTGACCCCTGCGGTGAACTATATGGTTCATTTCTGACTATAAAGAATGCAAATGCTAAGTATGAAAGGTATCTGTGCGCGGCTTCCTACCTTGAAATATGGTTTTTACCAAGTTTTTGTTTTTGACCTCTGGTGACTTCACGTGACCTCTGACCTACACCAAAACCAAAAGGGTCCTTTCTCCTACTATGATAAATACATACATTAAGTATGAAAAGTAGTATCCATCATTCCTTTCTTGAGATATCGTTGTTAAGGTAAACGCCACAAGCACAAACACACACACACACATACACTAGCCATCGTGATTGCATAGATTCCTTTTGTCTGGCCCTCTGCAAGGAATCACAAAGGCCCTCATACAAACGATAAAAGGGGAACTTCTAAATGTTTGCCTTCTTTTGACAAGAAACCGGATCTAAGTGTATTTAGAGGACTAATAGACAAAATTAATTGCAGTCTTATTTAGGTATATCATTTGAAGGCTACACAAGGCCCTATTTACCTTCAGTGGGCCCGTAACCTATTATACGAGGAGTCCTGTCAGTATCAAATGAGGGGCCCTTTCAGTTTCATTTGTGGTGACTTTATTTGTGGGGTGAGACTTAGCGAAGCGCCACCATCAGCTAATGTGTAGACTACGGAGAAATTGTTGGGAAAATTGCCGATGTCGGCAGATTGCCCAAAATGGTACTTCCATGCCTTTCAATTTGCATAAGACTTCTATATTCCATGATTAGGAAATTTTATCCTCCTCCCCCTAAAGAGGGGCATCTCAGAGACTTTTATTCCAAAACATTATTGTGTAGAGGAGAGATAGAACTTGACTTTAACTTATAACCTCTGCTCTATTCATTTTATAATGGGTTAAACAGGAAATAAGGAGGTAATAAAGATACTAAATGCTCGTGACATCGGTATAGAAATCCATGAAAGGCGGTTTTGGAAAAGTCCCAATTTGTGTCAAATGTAACAAGCGAGTTTATCTACCGACAGTACAGTACTAATTACATCAATAATCAGATACAAAAGCGCGCTTGAGCATTCTGATGATAGCCACAGCGTATGATAAATACCTGCTCAAGAAAATCGGTACCGGGAATTTCACCTCGTTATCTGTAGTCATCTTATTACAAAAAAGTTTCAAATGATATGCGTAACTATTTAATATAAACAGAATACATTCAGTCGCACGCTGAGCTAAATGTTCAGTGGGGGGGGGGGGGGGGCGAAAATTATATTTGGGGGAGCTTTGTAACAAGTAGATACCGGTACCTACTAACGCATGCACCGAATGGCAGGTCCTTACACTACTGTCGCGGCATAAAGTTACAGTGCTTCTTAACCATTCCTTTTAATTCCCTACTTGGTTGGAAACTTGTCGCCATTCTTCCTCCCCAAATATATTTACGAAAACTTGCCATTTATTTTTCTCAATCATTTTCTATCCCATGCTAGAATTATTGGGACAAAAATTGCTATTGCTTTAATAGATTTAACACACCACGCCCCTTGAAAAAATCTCGCCCTACGGAAGCTCGGTCGCCCCTCTTCAACACCTTGTCTACCTATGTGAAGGACTCTGGAATAAACTTGCCAGTATAACCATGGCCATCCGCAGGATTTTTCCGGTTGGGGGCAAAATCGGGCGAATGCAGTTTGAAATACCAAAACGGCTCCTAGAACAAAGCGCCCCCTCAACGGCGTGGGTCCAGGGACCGGCCTTAGGGTCCGTAGTGGGATCCAGGCGCAACGCCCAGGTGGTACCGGTACTAGTCTAGATTAAAATGTCCCCGGAAGCTCTGCGGGTATTCACGAAAGTGTGGGCATCAGAATGATGCTCTTCAGCTTCTTTAGATGATATGGATGGGCACTAAACAGACCACACAAATCACGTGCACTTTGACTTTTTACAGTAATAGCTTTAGTCCGTATGACTAACAGCCGGCTGGGATTGATGACGCAGAAGGCTTGAGGAAGGAGAGTAGGATGAATTATTCTGACGGTTTACCGGACTTTGGAACAACAAATTAACCCGAACTGTCCTACAGAAAGTGCGGAACCTACTGTCGTTGTGCTTGGTGCTCAGCATAAACAATGGAGTAGGGAAATCAAGCCAGTGACCACAACTGAAAAAAAAGCCGTGGCCAGCCCGACTTTAACCAATTGGTTAGAAACTGAGCCGTAACTCCTCATCTAACTCTAACCCTACAGAAAATAAAAAATTGGAGAAGGACTCAGAATGGGTGCACAAGAAGAGCTCCAAAAATCGCATTTTTACAGACGTTTATAGTGATATGAGTAACAGTAAAAAATAACAAAATATCCTCAAAGATGTGGCGGTTTCCCCCGTTTGTTAAGTGCCTGTCCCATATTGACGGAAGTAACACTTTCGGTACCTAAAAAGTTGCATCTAAACCAGGGAGGTGTTATTAGCTGGAGATCCATCGAAAACTCTTTCTATGAACCCTACTAGTTGCCGATAATAATCTCTTTTGTGTTTTGTTCTTGATGATTCAATAGGCTTAAAGACAGATTTGCATCACCCCAAGTATGACTTTTACAAAGGCGTAGCAAAAGTCTCAGTTGGTGACTACTCTTTGATTGGCATTAGAGTTGCAAAATTCAAAAGATGCTGAGCAGCTCATATTACACAGCATGCACAGAGAATGTTTTGATGACACATGGGGTCTTTTATGCTCACCAGGATGTGGCTTTGAGCAGTGAACTGTTTGTGTCTTCACAAGGAGAAGCAGTAAAGACATTTTTTTTTTTTGGGGGGGGGGGGGCTCACCACCAAGTAAAAGTCATACTTGGGGTGATGCAAATCCCTCTTTAAGAGCTGTTAGGAACTAAGTACAAGTGGGGTACGTCGTCTGCTACATCTCGAAGAGCAGATCGGGAAATTTGCCCCTTGCCTTACCATTGCCAGTCGCCTAGGATGTAAATTAATTTGAGGGTTTCGACGCGTTTGGACGCTATTTACAACATACTTGTCTAGTTTCCTATAACTTGTTCAATATGCGCGTGCTTTTAAGTCATGCGATGGAATGCGGAAATTAGTCATAATCCGACAGTAAAGTTTAGTCTTATACTTTTTTTTTTTGCTCATTTGCATAAATCCTGAGCACTTGTTTATAGTCAGCATCATTAGGTTCCTTAGCAATAAACAGTCGTTTTGAATGTCAGAACAGTGCTTCGTACTTGACTGTCGGCAACTAGTTAGACATTAAAGCATTATTTCAAATAATCCGTTTTGTTAGGGTCGCTGTGGGTATGAACTGGGACGTAGCCAGAGAGGGAGCAGTGGGAGCGACTTCTCCCCCCCCCCCCTTTCAGCGTCGAAAAAATGCTGAAACTGTTATGTTTTGCAGGGTATTTTGTCAGTGCTCTTTTGATCTTGAATTCTCGTCAGCTCTGTTAACTCCATCATAATCCAGGGACGTAGCCGGGGGGAGGGGGGAGCAATAAATACTCCCAACGTTTTCTGATCCTATCCAGATATCTGACAACTCGAATCAGTAACGATTTGGTCAGTGCAACTGCATCCCACTTTCACTTTGAAGGAGCGGACCTCAGCTATCGCCTCGGTCCGCTGGTCCTCTGTGATGACGTCATCGTCGGTCTTAAATCACATTTAAGACCGGGCACCCTCCCATTTATCCACTAATTGGATGACTAGGCAGCAAATTCACCTTGTAATTGGCAAACTGAACGCATTTTTGGGAACTGAAGATGTCTCGCGGCAGAGTCTGCATGTAACTTTTGTCATGGAAATAAATGATTCCTAATGCAACATTTTCCCACCCCTGTCACGATTCGCACTTTATATCTTGTGACCATTTTATATTAGGGAAATAAATTACACATAACTTTTCTGGCTGAGACTGGAACTTAACCGAAAATTAGAGGTACATCTCCATTCTCTGTCAGCAGGGGGCACGGTGAGGTTTCGTTCAAACGAATAATGGATGTATTTTAATAGTTTTCTATCAAAAATCTTTCCCAAATTACCCAAATTTTCGTGCTCTTCGCGAACAGTAATCTTCGGTCCTATTGTTATATTCTTTAATACCGTCTCAATTGCATTCAGATTGTTCAACGGTTATGGGCTCTACAACAGTTCTACTGCAAAGTTTCGGCCCGCTCGCTCGCAATTGCCAATTGCCAATTACTCTATACCTCAGTGGCACCGGCATGAAGGAATAGAGCGCACCCCCCCCCCCCCCGAATCACCCAAAGACGTTTAAGCTTTATTCTTGTAAGGGTAGGGTGAGGCGTGTTTTCGACCGAGTCATGGTTCTATTTAACCATGTTCTTATCACAAATGGTTCTCAAACTATCAAAATTTTTGCTTGCTCTGCGCGCTTTAGACCTTACCTCAATGTTGTCCTTATTATCACTGCCTTCTGATAACAATATCCGGAGAAACACAGCAGAAAAGTAAAAAGCTTTGTACGAATCATCAGGTAGAAGAATCGCCTTGTAATTTGCAGACGGGTTTCGACGAGGAATTTTCTTCGATGCAGAATCTGAATGCGTGTTTTGTCATGGAAATGATATGTATGTAATGCAAAATTTCAGCGCGATTCTCTCGCAATCTTCATGGTTTGCACTCCATTTCTTGGCCATTGTTAAAGTAATAGTACAGTTCCAACGTTTTTTCAAGGATAGCTCCGTTTCCCATCTAGGCTACCTAAACTTAGCAAAAATTTCTCAAAGGGGAGGAGTTTGGGTGCGAAAAATGTTGGCCACATTTTTCGGGCAAGTCGTTACAACCCCCCCCCCCCCCATCAAATTAGGCTCCTACCGCCTATGTATTACATCCACTGGGGCGGAATATTTTGACGAGAATCATTTATATGGACACCACCCTCGCTCTCTCTGATATCAAAATGCTGTCTTCTCACGTCCCCACAGCATTTACAATCACTTTGACAGAAATTGCTTGAAGGGACTGGCACTCATAGGTTGTGGGTGTCACCCACAAGCTCACGTACCGAGCCTATGCATACATTCTGCATTGTTTCAAACATTACCAGATATATTTGAAACTACAACATTCTATGAGTGCCACTCCTTTGTGATATCTGCCCGGTAATTCTACATGAAGGGCACTAGGTGAATCTAGGTCTATGTTATGCAATTATGCGTAATTGAATGATGCATTTTTACTCCTCTTTAAACATTAGAGAGCGTATAATCTGATAATAACGATGTGTAATTCTGCTACAAAATAGGAAAGTTTATATTGTCCATCAGTCAAGTTCGTCAAATGTGTTAAAGTCCGGACATCAGACAGTAAACAAGAATCATTCACTGGTAATATTGTAAAAGAGCACTATGTTTGTCTTTCTGTAAAAGGTGCAATGTTTTGCCAGTTTCGTCATTATCATAGTACGATGTCATATTACCAGCAGATTTTTTTCCTGTTTGAATTTTTTACTACATGTTCTTAATTCAAACAGGAAAAAAATCTGCTAATAATATGATATCATATGATAATGATGAAACTGGAAAAACATTGCACCAGACTGCATGTAAGGACCTTGAATTGTTCAAAACTTTCTCACAGGGAAGGGGGACGCCCCCGATATCAGTCACAAATGTGCTCCCCCCCCCCTTGCAAATTTCTGGCTACGTCGCTGGGTATGAATGAGGTTGCCTGGATATTAGACAAAGAAATTCAATGCCCTTTAGTTCAATAATCCCCAACTAAAGGATTTAGTCTCTACTCTGAGATCAATCTCATTGGATTAGCATAAATTAAAGTTTTCGATGGATCTCCAGCTAATAACACCTCCCTGTCTAAACAATCTCTTTATTTGGAAATTTACACAGATCAATGTGATAAACATTTGCTTTAAAAATTTCCTGGGGAGATTGCCTCATCTGCGTAAGACCATGAGTAAAACTATGATCACATATTGTTCAAGTGGCAAAAACAGATGATGTGGGGTCCTCCCTTGGGAAAAATTGAAATTAGAGACTTTAAGAAGTGAATTTCTTGGTTATTGAAATAAAGGTAGGTACCCAAAAAGCATTTTTTCAGTCCATGGCACTGTAAATTGTTTTGAAATGTCAAGAGACTAACCATTGACTGAAAGATTATGTGCGTGTCAATATGAACAAAACTCGGCTATTCATCGATCGGAATCCAGAACTCCCAACACAATCACACCCAGCCTCGTTCCTCCTTTTCAATTGAGCCCAATGCTTTTGATACCCGACTGAGAAGCACTGATCGAAGGGAAGCGCCACCATAGATTAGCGGGTAGCGCTTAGAAAATGTTGGGCTAAGACTAGCTCATTCGTGTCGGAAATGAACCTTCCCAATTGCTTAAGTGCAGATAATGCCTGCCTTTTGAGTAGTAGTAGTTAATAAGGCCCTCAAAAGTAACACGATTAGTTCCTGCTTATGGAACACAATGACAATAATACAGCGAATATGAAAAAGCACGAACATCCTGTGGGGCACTCATGTAACCATGTACCAGTACTAATACAATATTTTAACCCACGACACACATCATTACCCACAAAAACATACCTCAGTAACAGCTTCCTTGGTAGATATTATCAGTAATTTCAAATTCACGACATTTCCTATCACGTAACGTTATGGACTGTAGCTAATTAGAGTACTGCTGCAGTGTCGGTAGGCAGAATCAAGCTAGGATTTCTGTCTTAAATCAGTCAGAAGCAGATGTGAAAGCTTAGCTAAAAAGGATATTTGTTCATGGAAATTTTCGGGGCGGCCATCAAAGTAAAAATATCTGGGACCCGTAGCCTACAGGTTGCCTCGATTATTGGGTAAATCTGGCCATATAAGAAGTGGTTGGAAGGGAGATGCTGAGGGAACTGTTTGTTTTCAGTATGACAGCGTACAGTGCCTTGCATTATTGAGCCTGAGCTCAGTATGTACATTGGCGTAGCCAGAATTTTTTATTGGGGTGGCCAACCGCAGGACCTGATCGCCGGCCTGGGAGAGGGTCAAAGGGGAGAGGACTCCTCTCCTTTTGTCCCCCTCCCGTTTGAGAAATTTTTGAATATTAAAGTACCCTCAGATGTAATCTGGTGCAACATTTAGCATAATTTGAAGTCATTTTTTGTTCCATTACAAAAAATTGCTCTTCAAAGAATGGGGGGGGGGAGTTCGCACCCTGGTTCCGGCCCTGAACTGTCATAAGAGAAATTATGCTAAGCAAATCAAAGGTTGTCAGTACACTGGTGTAGTTGTGTAGTAAGGCCTTTCTCGAGGGGAAGGCACTAGCCTAAGCAGATTTTTCCGGGGATGTTGGTGTAACTCAGTCATACGAAAATATCAAACAAATTACCAAAAGTCATTAGAGTTGTAACTGAACATGGCCAATAGTTCGGCTTTAGAATGTTTATGAAGCCATGGGTTGAGCACTGGCATAATTAGAGGAAATGGTCGGCTCTCCAGAACTCAGTGAGGGGACCAAAGTAGTGGGTATATCGGGATAAAATAATTTGACATAGAAATGGTCAATCTATATGTCATGGTGTATCCCTTACTCAAAATCCATATATGGCCCAGATATGGGATTTCATATCTGAGCCAGATATGGAATTCATATCTGGCTTGTACAAGAATTGGGCAGATATAACTTGATACAATATAAAGGCCATATATGGCCATATATGGCCCAAGTAAAGTTTCACTTTTATATGGCCCAGATATGCCCCATATATGGCTACTCCATTTCTGGCCCATATATGGAAAATCCATATATGCCACATATAAAGAGATTTATATGTGGCCCATATCTGTGACATATATGACCCATATAAAACTTTATATGGCTCACTCTTTATATGGCCCATATCTGGCCCATATATGGAAATTTATATCTGGCCCATATCTGCACCAGATATGGAATTTATATCAGATCGGATAAAAAGTTAGGCAGATATAACACAGATCTAAACCAGAACCAGATCTAAACCATATATGGCCAGATAAAGTTTTATCTGGATCAAGCCTTTATATGGCACAGATCTGCTCTAGTTATGAATCATAATTAGGACTTACAGTCCACACTCCTCATGGAGACTTTGAACACCAGAAAACAATGTTTAAGTGCTCCATGAATTAGAATTTAATGTAAGTATTAGGTTGAATTGACTTAAGTACATAAATTCAACTTATTTCATAACAGTGAACAGAAAAATGCCTTGAAATTTCCTATTTTATGTAATCACAGTGATATGGGCTTCTTATTTTAAACTTAATTACGTATTTGACTCTAAATATTGTTTACTGCGTGGTGCATATTTTACTTTCAACTTCCTAAATCATGAAAAATGTAGATTTAGATACAAGCTCCCCCCAAATATGCAAATTATTTGCCTAAGTTCACTTAGTACACTGCGGTATTAACAGAAGTGTAGCCACTAAATAACTGCAATGTCTGGGAAGGTGATGTTGTATCCAAAACATGTCTTAGTTTGTAACAAGCATAATCCAAGAATCAAATCAAATAAATAATAAAACAAACTAACAAAATGCTCATTTGCATATCTAGCATATCAAGTTATATCTGGCTTGATATGGCCATATCAAACTTTATTTGCATATCTGGAATTGCATTATATCAAGTTACATCTGGCTTTATATGGCCATATCAAACTTTATATACATATCTGGATCATGATTATATCAAGTTATATCTGGCTTTATATGGCCACAGCAAACTTAATATGCATATCTGGGTTATGTTTTAATCAAGTTATATCTGGCTTTATATGGCCATATCAAACTTAATATGCATATCTGGGTTATGTTTTAATCAAGTTATATCTGGCTTTATATGGCCATATCAAACTTTATATACATATCTGGATCACCATTTTATCAAGTTATATCTGGCTTTATATGGCCATATCAAACTTTATATACATATCTGGATCACAGTTTTATCAAGTTATATCTGGCTTTATATGGCCATATCAAACTTTATATACATATCTGGATCACGATTTTATCAAGTTATATCTGGCTTTATATGGCCATATCAAACTTTATATGCATATCTGGGTTGTGTTTTAATCAAGTTATATCTGGCTTTATATGGCCATATAAAGTCTTTAATCAACCAGATATTTCCAGATATAAAGCCAGATATGGATTTTGAGTAAGGGATAGGAGTAAATTTTCACGAAACCAGATTAGGGTCTGGTTTTATGTAGTTGGCTGACTGTACGTAGTCAGGTAGTAGTAGGCTATAGCGATTGTGCTATTGCTAAAGTTTTTACGTTTTTACAACACAGAATTGTAAGTGCTTACGCGCACGACGCTTCCACCCCATTGGAACAGTGGTCGCACTATGCGTTTGTAACAATTTCATTTAAAGTGTCACAGCAACTTTACCAAATTTCTTCCGAATACAAATACACTGAAAAAACGGCGTTTTCTTTTTTCATCGGAACATCAGTCGTATCGGAGTTGTGCTTTGTTTATCTGAAGAAACTCACATCATGAGTATTTTTCGCCTCTCTGGTCGTACCGATGAGACATGCATTTGCATTATCAAAGCTAATATTAAAATCCCAGACGACTGTTTTTTCACTTTTCCAGGGAGATAACCTATCAAGGTTTATCTGCACTAGAGAAACTTCCTAAAACAGAAACATATCCTTCTGTAAATTCAGGAAACTTTCCACACCTACAAAGAATTAGCTCTACTTTATTTTGGAAAAATAATTTTCCATCCAGTTGCATCCTTGCTCCTTTCACCGCAATTTTATCCCTTGTAAACCATTCATAGACGCAGTTTTGTGCTACGTAAATATCCATTCACCCGTGATATTTCTAACCGCTACTGGCACAAACTCGACATACAGTACCCGAAAAGAAACATTGAATCGTAACACTCATAAATCATTCCATCCAGTGAAGTACTTCTTTGGGGAGGGGGTCTTGTTGTTATCATGCAACCGACTTGTTTTCTCTATATTGCTAGCTATGCACCAGCTTATCGAAAAATACGAGAATGCAGATTTCACGATTGGTTCACCAAATTTCTGCAAGACAACTCGTTGGCATTCTATTGCCGACTTTACCCTACCGCTACCGATGAGACCTGGTACTTATCTTCCACGGTCGAAACGCGTCTAGCAGTAGCATACCAGCTAAGGCTTTCTACCAAGTAAGGTCAGTCTATACCATTCAAACCAGACCCATCACTGGTTTCCTGATTTCCTATTTTAGTTACCATAACATGGTAACTTGACGGTTCTAGGAGACATTGTAGGTATCTTGTATATCCCGGCATATCATCACTTCAGTCACGTCACTGAGTTCTGGAGAGGCGACTATTCTTTTTAATTCTAAAAAAAATCAGAATTCGATGGGGGAGACCATGGCCCCCTCCCCCCCCCCCTCTGGCTACGCCAATCAATATGTACATGGACTCCGTATCTCAGTGGAGGTTAGAATCAGGGCTGCGAAAATGTTAAATTCCCAACAAGCTTGTTAAAATTCCCACAATTTCTACATGTTTTTATGTACAAAACTACCCACAGTTCCCTCCAACTGCCCAAGTTTCTCTGCAAATGCCAAAATTTCCCTGTAAGCAGCTTCCCAGATTCCCATTTTATTCCCATTTTATTCCCATTTTATTCCCATTTTATTTTTCAACCGTGACTAGAACATCCTATACTAGTACTAACCTATAATACATTCTCACAGATATATGTGTGAAGCACCTATATAGCTAGACTACTGTGCAGTACTCACTGGGGAAGTTTTATTCAAGACCCTACGACTAGTTGCACCAGGGAGGTCTTACCACCCTCCCTGATTGTACAAGAGAGTTGCCACACATTACTACGGAAGCCGAGAACATCGCGGTGGTGTAAAATCTGACATGCCAGTTTTCCCACCCCTTTCTTCGGTAAACATGGGAAGGAGAAATCAAGACATGATTTCTCCTTACCATTATCCACCGATAATTTGGAGTGGAGAAAACCAAAGTTTTTGAGGGGGTACTTCAAGAAAGGACCATTACACAGTGTCTATTTTTCAAACACCCTGTCCATAAATGGACCCGCCAGCACATGACACGGGTTGGAGCTGTATAACTTTGGTTATATTATTACCAACGTGGGATGATCCCACCGTGGTACGGAGATTTCGTCGACGAGCGAGCTAGCTATGTTACTTAAATTGAAAAGAGGATCGATGGACAGACATTGTCTATTTATGGACAGGGTGTTCGAAAAACTTAGACACTGTGTAATGATCCTTCTTGAAGTACCCCCTCAAAAACTTTGGTTTTCTCCACTCCTCATTATCGGTGGATAATGGTAAGGAGAAATCGTATCGTAATTTCTCATTCCCATATGTACCGAAGAAAGGGTGGGAAAACTGGCATGTCAGATTTCACACCACCGCGATGTTCTCGGCTTCCGTAAGTCTGGGCTCTTCGCCGTGTGTGTTTGCAAATTTCGAAATGTTACTAACCGTTACTCCTCAAAATGAATGTTCCACTTCTTGACACAGTCAAACCATAATTCATCTTTGCGATGAGAGTTTCTCTTTATATTCAAACATTTGATATAAAAAAAGTCGCTTTAACTCTTTCCAGAAGTGGAAAAGTTTATTGGCTGAGGAAATTAACCCTTAGGATTTCTTCCTTTCCGAATATATCGGTACATTCGGAGATGTCCCGAGAGCACGCTGTAGACGTTTTTGTAAACAAGGTCGTAAAATTCTAATCAAACGTAAGCTTGAAATCAACCAAAGGTTCATTAAATTCGGCAATTAATACATCACTCACATGCTGTTCACGTGTCATTTACCGAAAAATGATCACATTATATTTGATACGACAATACAATGTTAAATGAAGCAACTTACATATTATTTCTTAGCATAGTTGCTTATGGGAATGGTCCTATAGAATAGTTCGTATTGATGTCCCTTGTAGTGGTAGACATATATACACAAATGACTTGATTGTAACATGGTTGGATATCACTTACATTTTCTACATCTCTTGACTAAGCTAAAAAGGTTTTTTTTTTTGAAACCTCACAGTTCTCTGGTCTCAGTGGGGTATATCATTTTACTCATCATATTGCTTAAGGCCGTTGCAAATGCAAGGACCCCTGAAATGTGTTCTATGGAAGAAGTTATATCAATCGACTGTGTCGTTGAGCTGACTGCTTCATATGGCCTGTACACCCACAGAAAAATAAAACAGGATAGGCAACAGCTTACCATTTCGAGAGAGACCAGATTGTCATGTATAACTTTACAACGGTATCATACATAGACGTAGAAAGCAACAACCCAAATTAGCTTCCCTCTGTCTACATAAGGCTCCGTGCATCGTGCTTGTACGTATCAGTGACCACTGCCGAGATGGGAAACACTAACATCATCCTTGGGGACGTAGCTCCTTTGGAGAACAGAACTCCTTCAGGAGTAATGTTTGGGTTTGTCCCTTGACTCTTCGCCAGAGAGTCGAGGGGGACTTTTGAAAAAGTACATCATCACTAGAGCCAAACAGAGCCCTTAGAAATCTCAGGGGTATCGTCCCTGTTCCAGTCAAGGAGCTAGAGGTTCGTTCCTATTTTGCTGTTTTCTGCACACAACATGTCTGTTGCAACAGAAGCAGTGACTGAATGAACACATTCTGTTTATCTTCTTTACATTAGACCTTCATTTATGCGCATGTTCTGAAGTAACCATTACCGGCCTTGGCGATATTTCGAATGAGCATATAGCATAGCCTAGAGCAGAAATTTTCTTTATGTTGTGACGAACGATACCCGAGAGGGCTTCCGCAGCATTTTGTGTTCAATTTGAAAGCCTTTATAGGCTATAAGCAACTGTCTGGCTTATAAAACCTTACACATTCCCCTCATTTACTGCCTACACAGGGGCCTATGAAACTACTTGATTTTGCATTGGGTATCGTAAGGACAACTTGAAGACATTTTCAGATTGTTAACACATGTAGATGGTTAATTACCCAAAGTATCATTCTTGAAAAGATGTCTTCTAAACGTAACATACCACTTTAAAGATACTTCTGAAGGCACCGTTACTCATGCGATTTGGGGTGGTGTGAGCGATAAGTATTAACCTGATCGGCTCACCGTGTAAGACTCGACTAACGTTTGACATAACAGCATATAGACGCGGACAGACTTCAGTAGATGTACGAGACACGTGAAATACTGGTACGTTCAGACGTCACTATATCAGACATTGTCATGAGAAATTGCATAAACGTGCCTTAAGAGTTCCCTTTAAGAGTGCCCTTTTTAAGAGTGCCTCAAACGTGCCTTATGCGGGGTCTGCATCACTCTTGTCGAAATTGAAATTTGCCCATAAACAGCAAATTTTCTGCCCGAATTGAGTTCAAACTCCCATCCAGCCTCGTATGCGTGTGTCGTTTTATTCAATAACTGCCTAAGACCAACAGGGTGGGAAGAAGATTGGTCTAAAAACAGATGGGCTTTTATCCAAACTGAGGGGTTTTCACACTCCAAAACACGAAAAATTATGTTAAAACTAGAGGGCAGTTTATGGAGCTGCATCCTCTCCGCCAGCATGCGCCTAATTCAACTGTCCAATATCTAGCTGTAGACTAAATCTTCAAGGCTAGTAGATCCTAACTTTAGTTTTTTTCAGGCTATAATGCTTTTGCACTGACGACGGGCTTTTGGTTAACTAGTAGCGGGCGCTGAGTCTCCACTGCCTGTGACGGCTTTTCAGTGTCACCATGCAAGGAGTTGTGACCCTGGTGTTATTAACTGCACTCTATTCTGTTATCTGTATCTACGGGCGGGATTTTCTGTCCCCGCGATATTTAGTGACAGTAGCGGGAGTTACTGGGTCTGCACTGCCTATGGCTTTTGAGAGTCATGTATATTGTGCGATACTGCAGCTTTTCCAAAAATATTATAAGCATAGATACGAAATTTTAAAATGGGAAAAATGGGGAAAATTTCGGAGTAGAAGTGCTGATTAGGCCTACTGTTCAGTCGTTTTGAAAGTCAACAGACAAATTAGTTGCCTTACACAAATATTACTAGTTGTCAGTATGGAGCATTGTTAAATGAAGGCATCACTCCTAAACATATTCTATTAACAAGACATTTATCTCCGCGTCATTCCACCCTATTAGCTGTCACTTAATAGTGTAGGTATAGGGGCTGCTCAGCCTGTATCCTTGTTCTTCTCTTTATTCTCTGTATATGCACTTCAGCGCATGATGAAGCACGCTCACATTGAGGAAAAACCTCTTCGCTGTTATACAGAAGCTCTTAATACAAAACTACACCCAAATTGGACAATCATACCCCCCCCCCTTGGTACCCACTTTTGGTGAGAGTCGAAAGTCAGTCGTATAGTAACTGCTATGGTGACTGGCACTGCTGAATGTAGCTCAGCTACGTAAGTTAGAATGTCTCATTTTCACTACGGAGCGATGAGATACCGATTCATGCCTCACGCTATTCTTGATTTGTATGCAAAAATACTACCATGCATTCTGTGAAGACCAACACCGCTCGCTATATAATCAGTCGCCTGCTTCGCGATTGACTGTACATTCCAGTTGAAACAGACCGTTGTGTGAACCATAATCTGGACTCTGCTGTAGCCTGGAGGCTGTAGGTGCACTTTATCGATGACGATTGATTAAGTATTAATATTACACCGGATTTTAGAGCAGCACTTTCCTTTCACAAAGATGACCCACTTATTAAACAGAATGGAAGACCGTAACAGACAAGCGTTATGTGGACGTGCTTTCGTATGACGTAATATGACGTCGCAGCAGATACCCCAGATCTGTATATTTAAACTTGTCAAGAGTTCCTATACTATCCCACCATATCTAGAGTGACTAGTATGGGATCGAATAGGAGTGAATTACACGATTACGCAGAACTTGTTCTACACGAGTTCTTCCGGCTTTAGTTGCGATGTCTGCCACGAACTGGGACGCTTAGGCAACTACTGTCGTTTTCTTAGTCGACAGAAATGTCAGAAGGTTGGGTGAGGTTGCGGAGATTTGCGACGTATCATTAAGGTTGTTTAGCATGCCGCATTGACTGCACTTAAAAAGCTTTTTTCGCCCCACCATTCTTTTGTCTAAGTGGGGTTTATTTTGTAACAAACCCAACTGTACACCCATAGGTAAAACTAGGCAAATAACGGTTGACCATTTACATAGGGAAACCAATTCATTATGCGACATTTGACTAGACGGACCCTACTGAATTTGGCAGCGTCACGGGACGTATTATTGCCTTAAGTAGTTACTATTAAAAATGTGTTCTTGCGTTTTTACTTTTATAGAAAAAGGAGCATCCTTCCTTCGTAGTGTCGATGTGATGTGATTGCAATATTCCGGAACAGACTGGAAGGACGGATTTACTGACGCGTTGCATTTATTTGGCATAAATTAAACGTTTTGCCGGTTTTTGCGTCGATCTTGCACGTCAGAAAATTAATCAGCAATTGTGTGTTTCTTATGTGTGATGTTGTATAAAGAGGAAGGTCTGGGTCGCCTCATTTGGTAGATAGGAAGGTATTGTCAACATTACAATGTAGTTTTCTTGTACCTAGAATGAGCGTTGCTGTGTAAAGCATGATAAATGAAAATGTCATCGTTCTCACGTCGTACCGCCAATCATGTACGTCTTGTGCATTCGAATAGGTAGCACGTTGTAACTAAACAAGCTAGCCTATTTATAGTATTTTATAATATTTAGTGCTGGAAAGGTGAAGCTCATTTGGAGGTCATCAGATGCCCAACTGAGGTCAAAATCTTTGATTTGGAATAATAATGTACCTGTAACGAGCCTAAACGAGGATTGTATCCAGACTTACTGGATATAAATCACTATTTTGTGCTGAGAAGCACTGAGGTCTTCAGGGGTCACTTGCGGCCAAAATTTTGAGTACAGATGGATTTCAGTAAAACGTCGGAATTTCGGTTGTGCTAAAATTTAAGGGGTCCTTTAAGGTTAGTAATGGTCGTTCAAGGTCACATTAATAAAAACATAATGGTCATAATGCGTGTACGTTAACCCTTCAAGGTTTAGTCATCATTTGGTGCCAAAAGTGTTAGAGCTCATTTGGAGGTAATTGGGTTCACTTAAGGCTCAATTCACAACTATTCACAATACAGACTACAATAAGTACCTAAAGAGGCAGTGTGTAAGGAGTTCACTCACGAAAAAGTCACGTTGGGTAAAAAATGCACCAACGCTGGGCACATATGTGAGAATACTGAAATTGGGTAAAATTTGCTCAATAATTGGTGATTAACAGGTTTTACGAGTCAGGTTACCACTAAATTGGGTATTCAACGTCTTGGTTAACCCCTTAATCAGCAATTATTGGGCAAACTTTACCCAATTTCAGCATTTTCACATAAGCGCCCAATGTTGGTAAAATTTTTATCTTTTCATAGGATGTTCTGGAATATGCTAGACTACACAAATTCTGCTAAGTTTGATCGCAAAAAAAAAATAACAAAAAACAAAACAAAACAAAACAAAAAAAAAACAAAACAAAAACTAATACACAGTGTGAAATGTAACTGCCCCTGTGCTGTAACCCCTAATACAACTGACTACCGAAGCCGACAAGGTCGTAATATTTCCTAGTGGCATCATCGTTAGACATGTGTCTTGCTTCTTAATCGATGAACTACGAGGTTTCTATTAATTGTGATTTCCTCTTTTATTACATTTTTTGTTATTTGTGTTTTTCATGTGTTAAATTCAAGTGGAAACCAGTTTCCAAACTATTTCCTTCTTTTAAGACTCGTGCCTGTCCTCTTTGTTTTTATTTTTGTTTTCTCCTTTTTTTTTTCTTGCTTTTGTTTTATTCTTTTATATTTTTTCACTTTTTAACTTTGAATACCTTGTATCACAGCATCGCTGAAGGCATCATCATATTTTTTTCACTTTTTAACTTTGAATACCTTGTATCACAGCATCGCTGAAGGCATCATTCGCAGAGCAAATGGCAACATAACAAGAAGACTTTCTTTCCAATTTATTTCTTGGAAGAGAATGCCGTATGTTCATCCGACAGGCAAAAGCTGCTTATCAGTGAAAAAGATATTCAATGAATACACAATTTCCTCTGATATACTCTTTCCAGAGGGAATAATTGGTTAAATGATCATGAGAGATTTTTTTTTTTTTTTGAGCAGGAAGAAAATCAGCTAGAGACATCAGGTGAATAAGTAAGCGAGTATTAAGAAATTAAGAAGGAAGAGTTATTTCAAGGAATGCTTCGGGTAATTTTTCGTCGTCGTATATTCACAGAGATAAAACTAATTGTCGATCCAGCGGCTATATCCGAGGAAAAAAGAATGCGTATATCAGCTGGACAGGTGAATTCATCCCCTCTGATTAGGTTCGTTGGAAATCTTGGGATAATGACTTAATACACATTCTAATAAAGTGACCTTGTGGGGATTGTAAGGGGAAAAGCTTGGACCTAATTGGCGAAACAAATTTCGGAATATCCGCTGCTTTTTAGTATTATGTTTTTATTTTTTACTTTTTACATTTTATTATTTCTCTTCGTTTTCCCTTTTATGGAAAGAGACCTTTATGAACGCTTCGGGGTTATCTTTTAAAGAGAAGACTTCAATAAGATATAAAATGATTCGCTTAATACGGTCGGTTATAACCCCAAGGCGTTTCGATAGAGCAATTCTACGACAGCCACCTTTCACGAGAAACCAGCAACCGAGAACTTATTTGTCTCGTTGGTTAAGACTTTCAGAGGAAGCGAGAACATGTGTGCCGTTAATAGTGATATTGGTTTTCTTAAAACTGTCGAAATCAGTCGCATGCGGTATCTGATATAACTAAGGTTCAAATTGTGTTCCATCTCTGGTGTTTTCGTCAACCTGGAACAGCCACTTATCTTTATAGTAGACACTGTCATCAGCGAAGTTAGGTAGAGAAATTATGCGCCTGATTTTTTTTTTCCTTTTTTTTTCTTTTAGACTCGACTATGGCAGGTCATCTTGATGACAAATTGCTCATTCTTCAGATGGTACTGTTTGAGAAAATGAAATGAGTCTTTTGGTAATTCTGCTCTAAACGACCCTCGCTGATAAGGAAAGATAGGCTACAGAGTTGCTATGGTAACTAACTGGGAAGAAAATGTTTGCTCGTTTGTTTCAACGAAGGCAGTGTTGTAATTACTTTACTGAGAGTAACGATAACCATTTCATATTTTTTCGATCCTTTCTAATAGATTTCTCCTCTTAGAGATGTTTTCTAGCATTGTATAGATAAACCTACGACGCTTAAAACTGTAAGCTATTATCAGGTAACTACGACCATGTGGTACGAAGGAATCGTTATTGATAAAATGGCTTGCCCGCCCAGAGGACGTGCATATTACTCCTGACCAATATTTGATACACTCGTAATACGTTAGAAAATAGTACTTACTCGTCAACTGGTGAGAGAACAGTGGTGGAGCCAGGTGGGGCCAAGATCCCCTGTGTTGAAGGCTGCCCCGCGTTGGGGCAATTTCCAATTTCGTTGGGGAGCCGTAATGGGTACGATAAAATATGTAGTACCCGAAGACGACCAGTCGACCCACGATTTATTTGATGTTACTCTAAATTTGGGCAAATCCACTAAAAAAAGCAAATTTACCAATTTTTTTCACTAAAACCCAAGTTTTTCAAACAGTTTTTAGTAAAATCCCCAAATTTTTTTTATTTCCTTCAATAAAAACCCAAATTTTCTGAGCGCTTGCCGAAAATATTGCTTTCGACATCTTTCTGTAACCAGTCGTCCTGATCGCGACTTCGGGTTGCGGGCCCACGTCAGGGAGCTTGACCCCCTGCCGGGCAAATCCTAGTGTCACTCCTGGGTGCAAAGGTTACAGAATCACCGAAGGAGTGGTTTTCGTGTTAGAACTGTACCTTGCTATTAAGACTTTTGCTTTAGATACACTAGGTACAGTTTCACAAGGGTGGCGCCAGCGGGGGGGGGCAGGGGGACCATGGCCCCCCCCCCCCGTCGGGGAAATTTTTCGGTTTCGTCGGGGAGCTGTTATGTATACGATAAAATATGTAGTCCCCGACAACGCCCAGTCGCCCCGACGATTTACTTAATTTTGGTCTAAATTAGGGCAAATTCTTCAATGAAAACCCCAAATTTTCCAATTTTCTTCTTCAAAGCCCCATTTTTTTCAAATTTTCCATGGAAAATGCCGGCAATTTTTTCAAATTTTCTCCAAAAAAAGGCCCAACTGGAAGCTGGTTTTCAGGTCCCTTTACCTTTAAAAACTAGAAGCTGGTTTTCAGATAGGTTACGTTTGCCAAAGTTTAACAAACTGGAAGATGGTCCTCAGATACCTTTACCTTTAACAAACTGGAAGCTGGTTTTCAGATACCTTTACTTGGCGCGGTTGTACGGACATTATTGTTCTTAGGGGAGGCTAATATGTGGATGAAACTACCTACTCAAGATACCACCATGTATTGGCGCGTAGCATATCAAGAAAAATTTTGCCAAAAATTCCAAGGCTTAAAGATTGCTCCTCCTATGCTACGCCCTGTATACATGTGACTTAGCCTATTAAGTTATACCAACAAGGACTGTGTATCGTACTGCATAAATAGAGATCAATCACAGATGACAGTGCTTTAAAACGCTGACAATATCGTTGGGCTCTATGACAAGTTTGACTTGTACATTGTAACTCTTTGCTGACTTGTACAACCAGGGAGGTGATATTACATGGAGATCCATCGAAAACTGTGTCTTTGAACTCTACTAGTTGCCGACAATAATCTATTTTGTGTGTTATTCTTGATGATTCAATAGGCTTAAAGTGGACCTGAAGTCTAAAAATTCAAAAATATATATTTTAGAGGTTACAAAATTAATCTTATTGGTCCAACTCCCATTGTCATAGCTTATTTCATTGCTGAGATATTAAATGTTAAAATTTATTCACTTAAATCCAAACAGTTCATTGCGCAATAATTTTTGACATTCTTGTTGTACAACTCACATTAAATGCTTTGTTTTCTTTTAAAATTAAAAATGTTTATATGACGTTGACCGCTTCCTGTTTCTTGCATGACATGCTGTACAGAGAGGGCTTATATAGTCAAGTCACCCCAAAGCAGTAAGAATGCGATCACATTTTGGCACAAGGTGCGGTGGCTTTCAGAAAAACAAAGAAATACAAAGATTGTAATTTGAGTAGTACAACAATGACATCACAAATTATTGCGCAATCTACCTTTTTAAATCGAGTGAATAAACTTCAACATTTTATATCTCAGCTTAAGAAAGTCCTGTGAAGATGGGAACTGGACCATTGGAATTCAGTTTTCATGCTCTGTAATATATATTTTTGAATTTTCAGACTTTAGGTACAAGGTGTTAGGAACTAAGTACAAGTGGGGTACATCGTCTGCTATATCTCGAAGAGCAGATGGTAAAACTTCCCCCTTGCCTTAAAATTACCAGTCGCTTAAGCTGTAAATGAATTTGAGGGTTTCCACGCGTTTCGAAGCTATTTACAACATACTTGTTTAGTTCTCTATAACTTGCTCAATATGAATATGCCTTTTAAATCATGCAAGGGAATGCGGAAATTTGTCAGAATCCGACAGCGAAGTTAAGACTTATACTTCTTTTGCTCTTTTGCATAAATCGTTAGTACTGGTTTATTACTAGCATCATTAGGTTCCTTGGCAATAAACAGTCGTTTTGAATGTCAGCACAGTGCTTCGTACTTGACTGTCGGCAAGTAATTACACATTACAGCATTGTACCAAATAACAGTTTTTGTTGGGGTCGCTGTAGGTATGAATGAGGTTGCTTGGATATTAAACAAAGGAATTCAATACCGTTTAGTTCAATAATCCCTATTCATAGAATTTAGTCCCCACTCTGAGGTCAATCTAATTGGATTTGCAAAATTAAAGTTTTCGATGGATCTCCATCTAATTTCATCTCCCTAGTAAAACACTCAGAGGATATCCCCCTCTTACCTTAGAAGCAACTAGGGAGTTACCATTATTGAACAGATAAGGATGGGGCACAGTACAATAGGGGCGGATCAGAAACTTTTGATGGTGCAAAATAAGAAATCACGGATGCATCAAGGGTACAAGGCCCGCGTGAGGGCCCCTGTCAAGACTGGAGGCACAACCCCGGTGGGGGTCAAACGGGCAATGCCCTGGAGCCCTTCGCAGTATTATATAACAATAATAATAACGCAGACGATCTGTTCCGATTTCGTTTTGCCCAATTACATAGCTAGCTTTCTCGTCGTAGATGTGTATTGGCATGCTGATTTGATTCCGCTAAAAACCTTTTTCAAACCTCACCTTTTCTTTGTACTACAACGGTATATCATGTCACAAACTCCCATCGCCTGAGGCTATTTTTCATCGCCACACGAGGATTCTTTACTACTCATGTTACAAACAACAACACAGCGGTGCCCAATCCTTAATTCCTTACATCCTAGTGAATGGTTATATTAAAATGCAAGTTGCACAGAAAGCCTTCTGCTGTATGTCCGTATGCGATTGAAAGGTGAAGAGGGTAAGATGCATTTTTCTGAAAGTAGTTTGTGTGAATTCCACTGTCTTTATACTTTAGCTGTATTGCCTGACATGGTTACGGTCATAACTATCCAGCACTAGGCATTTACTGTAATGGAGATGGGAAGAAAAACAGCTGGCAATTTTAGCGAGATCATTTCGTCATGGGGTAGGGTTATTTACACACTCATTACTTTCAGCAATGCCACACTAACAGCCATTCTACGCATCAAATGCGAAAAGAATATTGTTTTGCTTAGACAATGAAATAGTTAGGTTTCAAAGACGGCGGGTCACTTAGGGATGGACACTGAATCGTTTCCGTCAATATGAAAAAGGGCATCCTAAACATTGGATTCTGTTACACCTTTCTCAGTGGACCAGCCACTCCCCTACAGTCCTGAGAACGCATTTTTCATGTATTTCTAAGAGCAAATGGATCAATCAATTTCTTAAAGTGGCTGATCCAGGAATTTTTCGTAGTGACGGTTCCTAAAGAGAATAGCTGTTAATCAAAGCTGACTTCAGCCCTAAAGATGGGCTGGGGTCTGAAAAAACGGCACTCCAAAAGCCCTAGAATATAGGAAACCTCGGTGTGAAATAGAAAAGAAAGCAGGTTTTCAGCACTCATGGCAGTTGCGAGAAAACCTGGCATGCAAAACATTGCTGAAACTCGCACTCTAAACAGTGATTTTTCATTGCAGTTCTGCTTGTTGTGATCCTTTAACCTAGGGAAAGTACATATTATATAGACCCCGTGAGAAATATGTGTATCAAGGCCTAGAAGTAGATTATGATGTATGATGACTCAATAGCGGGACTTGAAACTTGCTGTGTGCAGACTGTGTTGCATGCATGGAAAATTTTAGAGTAAATGACCAAATAATATAACTAGGTAGGCTAATTTATAGTGCTGAGTGCTTTCTCTGTCTTGTCAATCTTTTCCTCTCCGTCTAGCCTGAAATCCCATCAAGGAATGATTTCCTCCTACTGGCTACGGAGGTAGGGCTAACGCCCCACCCCTTTTAAACAAGCCAAGTATTGTGACGTTTTCTTTTGAAAAGTTCATGTCACTCAACCTTTAAATAACTCTCTCCAGGTTAAAAAACATCCTTGACATTTAAAGATATAGGCGGTGCACTCAGTGTGAATGCACCATAATCAAGTGTGTCCCCTGGCATTACGTTTGGCGGTTAATAGCCGTCTAACTTCCGTTTTCACAATTACACCTATACCCGAAAATCCCAAGTCCTCCCGTTTGCCCGTGCGAACATCCCACGACATGTTGTTGACAAAGGATTGGACTTATTTCTGATGACAAACATTTTCAGCCTAAATGCCAGGATGGGTGGGAACACGTGCGGCGCTCGTATATTGGCGCCGAAAGTGTGTGATCAGTGTTCTGTTTGAAGACAAGTATGCCCAAAGGAGCAGACCATTTTGTGTACACAGGACTTTTGAATTGGCGTCCAATGCCAACAGTGTACTTATATATGCAGGAAAGAAACAGATCTCTAACATCTCCGCGAACGATTCTAGCTGTAGAAATGTAAGTGAAATGAACCACAGGACGTGTCCTCTCCCTGGTTCGCCCTGTTTGCGTGGGACGAGACAAGCTGATATCTTCAGTAGCAAGAAAGCGTGGCAATCTGAAGCAGAATGGGAACATTTTGAAGGATTCTTTACTTGTTTTCTCTAAAACATAACCCTTCGGAGGTGACGAAGCTCACGAACAGTCACATCCAACTTTCATTCACCAGTTTACTTCAAAAATCTTTTCCTGCACTCGGAAAGTCCTTGAAATTAAGGCGGTTTTAAAGAAGGAGCCAACTTAAGAATTTTAATGAAATTGCGTGTAATATTTGCAACTAATGTTTAAAGATTCATGGATGCAAATAGATTATTTACCCGTGGAAACGTGGCGTACTTAATTGGGAACATTCCTCCCCGGTTCAGAGCAAATAGCATTTAGTAAGTGGCTAAGCTAGGATATACGCACATCCAACTCTGATCCGTCATTTCTCTCTGCTTTTGTTTTCTTTTTTTATTCCTTGCCGAAGGCGAACGGAATTTATCCAATTACGCCGACCAGTGTTTGTATGTGTGGGTGTGTATGCGTGGGTGTGTATGCGTGGGTGTGTGTGCGTGTGTGTATGGGTGTGTTTGACGCTTGGCTTGCAAACACAATATTTCAAGATAGCAATGATGCATACTTCTCATACCTAGTGGATTTCCCATATGAAGACAAAGAGCCCTTTGTTATGGTGGCGGTCAAAGGTCATGTGAGGTCACCAGAGGTCAAATTGTGAAAACATCACAGAATATGATATCTCAAAAAGGATAAACCTCAGTGCAGCAAAGCATTTCTTTTTGGAAATGAAATACTCAGCCTTTTGTGCGTTCTGTTTTCTTTTCCTTTTTGTTGGGCTTGCAGATACGAAATAAACTCAGAGGGAAATATTCTGTTTGTGGTGAAGAAAAGTTTCATATTTTCAGAGGCAGTAATTTATTGGTATGGAATAATATCGTGTTATTCAAAGCAAGATACCTGGGAAACTTTATTATATGAATAATTTCTTCACCCAAACGTTCAATGTGTCAAATGATGTAACATTCCTTAAAACGTGTATTTTTTTTTAGAAAAGTAGTCTTTACCACGGAGAGTCTGATGATAAGGCGGAGAGGCTAAACATTGTGATAAACAGTTTTCTCTATCCCTGTCAATTTCATGCAATGTAAATGTATCATTTTACTTTAACGAGTCTTACAAAGCAATTGCTGTGAACTTTGTTGTACAGAAAATTTTCATATCCTTAAAACCGTGATTTCTGTGTACTGCGGAATGATAAGAAAATTAAAATTAGGAAGCTACTTAACTTTATTTTCGACCTCACGAAATTATATTCCCTGCCCTTTGGTTTATGAATAATTCGTTCTCCCTAATATTATAATATTTAAATGATACCAATATTGCAATTCTTGAAATGTACATTACTTGTGGGAGTATAAAGCTATTGCCGTAGTATTCTAGACCTACTGAGTTCTGCAAAGCAATTGCTGTGAACTTTGTTGTACAGAAAATTTTCATATCCTTAAAACCGTGATTTCTGTGTACTGCGGAATGATAAGAAAATTAAAATTAGGAAGCTACTTAACTTTATTTTCGACCTCACGAAATTATATTCCCTGCCCTGTGGTTTATGAATAATTCGTTCTCCCTAATATTATAATATTTAAATGATAACAATATTGCAATTCTTGAAATGTACATTACTTGTGGGAGTATAAAGCTATTGCCGTAGTATTCTAGACCTACTGAGTTCTGCTGTACTACTATACACCACTTAATGCATTTTTTTTTCAGAAACGTTGAAAAGATCTTTCAAATGTGATACTGACAAGCAGTATTCCAGCAATTGTGGGAGGTGGAAAAACGAAGAAACAAAAAGTAAAAAACTAATTAAATTAATACAAAAGAGAACACAAAGATTTTATTCACAAAGTATGCTTTCATTGCCAATGTGGACTTGTCACCAGCCAACTTGTTTTGAAAATGACAGCTTTCTAGTTAGTCATAAAAACGGCAATATCTCGACAGGAAAAACAAGATTTTACGATGCGGTTTGCGGCATGGGGCTTAAAGTGTAGCTTATTTCTTATTTCTTATTTTGTACTGAAATATGAATATTTTAGTTTTCTTTAATAACCAGCAAGGGTTATTACTGTGTGTGTGTAAAAAATCCTGCAGATTTCAACCGCGTTTGCTTTCTTTCTGATTCCTTGCTGAAGGCAAAAGGAATCTATGCAATCACCTGGGAGATTTTGTGTGTGTATAGGTGTATGCATGTGAGTTGTGACGCTTGGCTTGTAAACACGATACCATATCTCAAGACAGCAATGATGGATAATTTTCATACTTGGGATATAGAATTATGCTTAGAAAAAGATCCTCATTGTCTGTGGTGGAGGTCAAAGGTCATGTGAGGTCATCAGAGGTCAAAAACCAAACACCTTGGTAACACGATATCTCTAACAAGGAAGCAGGGATCCTTTTTCATACTTTGCATGTGGATGCGTTACAGTTTAAGGATAAACCGTATCGATTTTAGTAAAGGTCAAAGTTATCAGAGGTCACCGAAGGTGGAAATACGTAATTCTTAAAAACTGTTTGTAAACACGATATCTCAAGAGAGCAATGATGGACAATTATCATACTTGTATACAGCTTTATCATATTAAAAGGAAGGACTGTATTGTTAACAGTGGAGGTCAAAGGTCATTTGAGGTCATCAGAGGCCACTGAAAACCTTGAAGAAACACGATATTTCAAGACAGGAATGATGGATCCTTTTCATACTTGATATATATATATATATATATATACAAATATTTATATACATATAATATATATGTTGTGCCTAGCATATAGTGGATTACAGCTCGGCTTCTCACACAGACGGCCTGGTACGAGTCCCCCCTAAGACATGTACTTTTTCCTTTTTTTTTTTTTTTTTTTATTCACTTTTTGGTGGGGCTCAAAGGTGATATGAGTCAGAGAAATCCTAAGCTTTAGCTGTAAGGAGCGTCCCACAGTAACAAAATGCACCGCGCTGAAGGGTCACGTGCCGCGGGAATGTAATTATATGGTTCAAATATTAGTCTTATACACCCACAGAGCTGCTTGCGTGACCGACTATGTCTATTCTCCTGAATTAGTAACGCGTAGTTTTCAAGTGAGTCATTCAAGGACAGTTACCCACGCTCAGCAGTCTAGACTGCGTAGGCTACTACCAGACGGCGACCACAACTGAGCGGCTCACAAGTCGACTTACAACTGAGCGGCGAATTGTCTCGCAACGCCTGTTTGATGATATTTCGAGAGTTGCTTCGTAGCCATTTCAACTCATAATGCAATATTTAGAAGTCAGTAAATATCTTCCAACAAAAATGGTGATCTTTAACAACAACTTTGTTTTTCCAACACTTTTGTCCGAATGTTTACCAGAAATTGATTGGCCTTTAGCAGTCCTCTTAGGATACAGTTTTCCAGATCCAGATTAAAGCCAGTAATCAGATCTTCATATTTAGACTTGAGCCCTAACAATGGATTTAAAGTTTAGGTTTCACCTTTAAAATATTCTGTTATGAAAACGCAGAAATCAGCCTGGCATTATAACGAGCCACTCTAGTACAAAAATAGCACAGAAATTGGTATAGAATGCTAGTCTCTTTAGTGAGTATGTGTAATGAACTGTTTAGACAACATGGATAGTTTCTAACCCTGGAGATACTGTATTTATCACTTCTCGTGTTAGTGGATGGGCCCCTGAACCCTTTCCTTTGTACAGCCAGGACCTATCAATCAGTTACCATCACCGTGGATATTAAATAGCCAGCCTGAAACACTACAGCGGAAAGCCAACCAGTGGCATAGCCAGCTTTCCCAGTCGGGGGAGGGGGGCAAGGACAGTTTTCTTCCTGATTTTGACTTTTCGTTCTGGACTTCCCGGAGTCACAGTTTCGGTGTGTTGGGTATCCGGGAGAGCAGTGACGCCGCCAGGCTTTGGTGATTTGGGCGGGGGCACAACGGATAATGTAATGCCACTTCAGTTAATCCCCCAAGCCTGCGTAACTTGCAGCTTTTTTCATGTGCCCTTGCGTTCGTATACACAGTGGGGATTCTTCCTTTGTCATGTGTCACTACATGAAGGTGCCGTCCTGGGAAAGGGTCTAAGGGGAGGGGGGTGTCCCATTTGTAGAAATTTTTGTTAATTTAAGGTTGCTCAGGTGCACAGTGGTGCTATCTTTGGGATATTTTTGGAGCTGATGACATACCATAATTTAGTGTTTTCTAATTTTTCCGACTGGCAGGATGTTTTTTTCCAACTGAGTGGCGACGCTTATTTGCACCTTTTTATGCGCCCTGCTCTTGTATACAGCAGTGGGGATCTTTTGTTTGTCACTACATAAAGGTGCCGTCCTGGGGACGGGGTCAAAGAGGGAGGGGTCCCCAGTTCCCTTTTGCAAAATTTTTGTTAATTTAAGGTATCTAGTAGGACCTGGTGACTGATAAACAACCCCTACTGGCCTATCATCCCCACGGCTTTTCATGCACAGTAATAAACACATCTTAATGTTTGTATCGTAGGCTACAGTTTTGTGTGTTGGGCTGGAGTCTTCATCATATGCTTTGGTTACGTAATGTTTGCGGTTACTGAGCAGAGAGAACACCTTTGTAAAATCATAAACTACGTGACTGTAGGCACATTGCCGTTGTCAGTTCTGCCGTCAGGCTTGACCAGCGTTTATTTGCAATAGCGTGGCACAATGTTCCCATACGCTAAAGAAAAACAACGTTCCTTACGCGTACTCACAATTGGGGTACATTAAAATACTACACCTCCCATACAACTACATTCCCGAGCCACGTGACCCTTCTGCAGCGCATAATATGATGCCCGTCTTTCCACTGACACGCTCCTTCCAGCTAAAGCTTAGGATTTCTCTGGGTCAAGTTGTGAAAACATGGTAACATATGATATAGTCAAGAAGGGATGATCCTCAGTGCAACAAATCACCCCCTTTCAGCAAGGAATCACAAAGCCTTTGAGCTTTCTGTTTTGTAAAGTAGCCAATGTGGACTTTTCGTTGCCGGATTACTATTTTAAGCCAAAGAGTTATTTACGCAAATATTTGAAACCGAAAGTTGAGGTTATACCACATGCAAATTATTGAAACAACTTATATCTACTAGAAGTAAGGAAATGTGGTATGTAATTGTAATGGTCTTTCACGTAGTCATAGTTACACCGTCGCTTCGTTCTTTATTCTAGAGGTTTCCATGATAACAATACGTAGGTTGGCCTTCGTTACTATGGTAACGCATGAACGACCAAGTCATTGACCTACCCACCACTTGCAAAAAAGACGTCTGCTTAATATCTCCTCGACTGTGGAAGTAAGATGAGCGGCTTTTACGGCATAGAGATATCACTTACTTAATAATACCGATAAGTAAGTAGCAATCTCGTCCACACTTTATTTGAAACTTAAGAAACAAAAAATAAGAAATATTTCCTTTCTATTAGGCATATACATTGACTTTATTTTACCAATCGGAAAACCTTTGTAAGTTGAATGGGTCAATGGTTTCAAGACTGTGTGACTAATATAAAGAGACTAGTTTGATGTACAACAGTTATGTAGGCCTGTGTATAACGTAACTGTGGTAGTCAATATCTCCGGGCATTGGCTGATATATTCCTCAGTCATATCCGACCTATGTCGTTATCGGTAAAACTTATGTAAAATGCCAATACGACCAAACCGATACTATTTGGAGTATGCAATACAAAGATTGCGTAGTTTTCTAATGTCTAACTACATTTTCCGTTGTTTATATGATGTAGGCCTAAATGAATTTACGGTGTATGTACTACTCAACAGCGTGGAGTTCAGTAGAATCGTTTCTAAAATATCTGTATCGGCCGACACTGAGAATTGTAGTATCCAAAAATTGATATACCAATACCGAGAATTGTTCTTAACTGTAACCCATTTCACGCAGTACCAAAATCAGCATGTTGGAAAATGCAGAAGGAGCGGTTACATATTTGCAAGCAAACAGACAATTCCATTGAAGTGAACTAATGGTGCGCCACTGTTGCGCATATAGCAAAGGCTAAAATGTATACCTATTGCCATACGTGCACGTGTGTATAGACCGTATGCATATGACGTATATTAAGATACACGACTTCGGTTGTAGAACAAAAAGCTCCCTCCGATGAGGTAAATGCGTAGCATTAGAACATACACCAAAACAAATGCATAAAACTAGGTCGGATATGGGCCTAAGTCTACGTGTGGGTGCAAAGGCTACGTCGGGAGTGGGCACAGTATGTCGAGCAAAGTCATGCACCTTATCTAGCTGCTTGTCCTCTAATGTTACGTCGGTGTGACGTCAATTCAAAGGATGTGTAGGTTGCTCAACACAGAGAATCATTCTATAGACCTTATGCCTATGATGTTAAAGAGTAGAAAGTGCTCCCTAGCTTAGAGGAAAAGCGCATATAATTGCAAGTTACACCAACAAATGCAGACAGCTGATTTGTCAACCAATCGTTTATGCGCGTAAGTCTACTACACGCGCTTGCGAAATCTACGCCGTTAGTGCACGTGTGCTTCATTGTTTTCTTCCAAAATGACGTCAGTGTGACGTCAATGCATAAGGTCTTTATGTAGTCTCCAACCTGACAGCACGAACAAGCATGACGTCAAGTGGAATAAGTTTGTTGTGATAAAACAGTACAAAATCCTCTATTTGATGGCCTCCAAAGTTCGCAAAAATCATAAAATGGCTTGATGGAAATTCAATCAACCAGGAGTAACTGAAATATGAGAAAAACTAGCCATTTCCTTATCATACATATATGAATGACAATTGACAAGATTACATTGCCTGGAAACTGCTACAACGTTAAGTTAAACCGTCGGGAATAATTCTATAAGCAAAATATTTATCCAAACAGTACCAAAGGTAATGCTGCTTAAAAATTGAAAGATTAAAATAACCGTTGAGCTTACCTTACATAGAATAAGATGATTTTATGGACCTGTTCCTTCAACATTATTGACAAACCAGAAAAAAATTGTTTAAAGAAGAATCTTGATGGTTCAAATTCCACACTTGGAAACATCCTGTTGCTTTTACTTGGATCATGGTCAAAATTTTGGTTATCCAACCATTTTCTAGGTAAAAGAAATACCAGAAATCCCCCTCAAAATGAGCATTTTTCCTGATTGAATTAACAACTGGTTAACCTTCAGAAAAAAAAAAACATTTTTCTGGTTAAATTTAAACCAGGATTTCATGTTTATTCTAATTAGAATATGGTTGAAGATTATGGATGGATATGGTTAACAGTTGACCGGATCGTTAATTGAATAAAACCAGGATTTTATGGTTCTTCTAATCTGTCAGAATACGGTTGCAAATTATGGTTGGACATGGGTAGCCAGTGACCCAGTTTCTAATTGAAATTGACCAGGATGTTAATAGGATGTATCCTATTACATTTCCCAGAATATTTATGTCCTCCTTACGAAATAACTTGTGATGGTACTATTGTACTTCACAGATTATTTGCGTTTGTTTGAAGTTAATTATGTTGTTGTGATTGTTGCTTTCTGAAGCCGTTTCAACTCCTTCAAAATTAAATCGGTGTCTAACTGTTATATAAAGTGTTGGCCATACCAATCCTCCACCCAAAAATTTCTGCAAGAATTTTTTTTACAATGTCATCTAAGTACTGCCATTTTGAAGAGGCAGTTTCTTCACGTCAAATATATTCAGGAATAGCCCCATATTTCTGTTACCATAACAATTGGTTACTACACTTTGGCTGAGTAAAATTCAACAAAAGCATCACTCTGGTCAGTGATGACTTGTGCAGTTCAGTCAGTAGTGTACTCAGCATAGCAAGCAGTTTGCACACAGTAGTCTATGGATATGGCCTTGAACAATTCAAACTCAGTACAGATTATTGTAGCTTTTTCCAGGAGACGTATACTGGAACAGGTGTTTTTCTATTCATGTGGCGGAAGAGCTATAAGTTATTTTATTGAGGACTTTTGACTGTCGTGGACGAGAATTGTTTCCCTTTAAAACCAAAAGTAAAATCACAAGCTATTGTCAAATCTATAACTACAATTAAATTAAATTGAATTCCACATTTTCATTTGTGTCTTTGGTGGATATAATAATAAAAACATATTTAAAAAGAAAAGGAAAACGTGTTAATTTTAACTCCAACGGTCAAAAGTTACATTTACGTTTCAAACTTCCATTATGCCATTGTCGCCATATAAACAATCTCTGTTCATAGCAAATGCAACCTCAGCCTCGGAATTGCACTATATTCTAAATCCTTAGATTCCCTAGTCACATTTGCTCAAACATTTTACAACTTATGTAATATTATCTTCCTCATACTAGGAAAATCTTAACAGGCATAGTTATCTTGACAGACGAAGCAAATGAGAACCAGAAGTTGTTATTAGCAGCTCAAGTTTGGTCTTCACTTGCGGAAAGTACCCAGCTGATGACACTGAACCACAATAGAGAATATCCATCAGATCTCTTGTCAGATCTTCTATCATTTTCCGAATGACTTCTTTCATGCAGTAAAGAATTCTGTCTCGATGGAGTGAATGTGAATATCATCCTACTTTAGAACTTTGAAGCGTGATTACACGGAGACTGGAATTCCTTTTTAATATATTATAGCTTTCTTGATTAATGATTTCATGTGATTCACTGACGCTAGTTGGGACTTTCATTTGCAGAGAATGTTTCATGTGTCTTCATGTGTTCTTTTTAATAAATTTTACGAACATGAAGTTCTTTTGGATCCAGTTTAAATTGGAAAAAATCAGTCACTGTCCCATAACCTATAAAATGCATAAGAATATGTATTCCAAAACTGATCCTTATAGAATGGTCAGATGGCCTCTTTTGGCATCCTCCAAATATTTCAGACTTGGCTTAATTTCTTTCAGCCTGGTGGGGAAGAGGATGATTGATCGATATCCTTCATTAACCGAAGCCCACAAATTCGACTGTTGAAATGCTTTTTTTGTTACATGGATTTGTGCCTTCCTTTGTGGCTTGGCGTTTGATTTTTTTCTGTGTGATATCTATTGATCGGAACATGATTACTTCTAACGTATACTTCATCTGTCATGCAGTTATTTTAACTATCCCTTGAAGTGGAATTTTTTACTTTTTCCCACATTTCACCAATTTAATGGTGTTCCAGCATGAATGATACAGTGAGACAATAAGACAGTCTTTATCTCGAACACGATAAGCCATTACACAGTTTTATTGGATCTCTCTTTATTTTGTCAAAATACTAGTGTGATCCGCTGAAAATAGTTCCAAATCTAAACGCCGTTACGCAGGCTAGCACTTGCATTATATAGGCGACCATATCTTTAAAAGTCTCCGCATATATAACACGCGGATCTCTCCCACAAACGTCTTAGCAGTTAGCTGCACTTGCGCCGTTGGAGTTAAAATTAACTTTAAGTTTCTAGCAAAAGTGCTCAGTCCCACCTCCCTTTTACTAAATGACTCAAGTCCTCTTATGAACAATTCAATTTTGAGACACATGTTTGGCCATTGTGATCGCAGCTGTGTATACCAGCATATTCGTTTGAGCTAAACACTGATCCTTTGGGAACGAAGGGAAACGATTGGGAGAGAACACTGGAACCTATGAACATAGACCCCATGCGTAAACTTGTTAAGCGACCGAGATCCTAAAATGTACAAGACACCTGCTCAAAAAATATTGAAACTCTCAGCATGCTTTATTCCACTCAGTACAGTTAAAAGAAATAAGTTGTCACTTTATACACTTTATACAAGTAGGTCTACTCTTCTAGTACCGTATCCGTGAAAACCGTCCATCTCGATCTTGCCTTTTGAGGAACCTAGGAGAGTAGCTTCGCTTCCCCCCATCAGTGGCAAGTTACAATGTTGTACCCATCACTTTTTAAAATTCATTTTATTAATTGTACCGTTGAGCGGGGCAACTCAATTTTCAAATGGTTTTGCCTCCACTCCCATCTCCTCAGCCATGCCATAGATAAACAGACTACAAAACTAAGTCTAACATATGACGTTTTGTTGGCTTTTAAATTGATTAGCAATGCAAGAAATTCGATCCCCGAGATTTCATGAAATCTCTTTAAACTAATCTCATTTGAACGAAAATTGAAAAACAGTCAGAAACCTCGCCATCAGAAAGCAACGAAAACGGATTTAAGGAAGTAAAAAATTTCCTCAAAAAGAACATCGATAAATTCTTCACTGGAGACGCCTCATGGATAACACAGCATACTAGTACCACATATGAAGTCTGCACCCTATTTCTAAGCTTCTATACACAGGCATGAAGGCTAGTTTTCTAAACAGTAATTTGATACAACGCTTATTAAAGCTGTCGAAATGGTCAAAAAGCAATTTCCACTTATAAAAAATTCATGTTCTGTATTAACATATTCGATTCACTGCTGAAGCTAACCTCAACTTAAGGTTAGCGGCACGTATCGATTCTAAATTTCGCGCTTCGTGTAGCTGAAAAACTGCAGAAAAGCGAAAGCCCTTATAAATAAATATCAAAGCTTCGCCATTGAGAATTCTGTCTCAATAAAGAACACTTTCTATTTGTGTTGACAAAAGATAGAATCTAAAGGAAAAGTGAAGAAAAAGTCGACATGTTTCAAGGTCAAAGCCCAACAAACCCTAAAATGTACACGACACCTGTTCAAAAATATTGAAACTCAGTATGGTTTATGCTATTCCACTAAGTACAGTTAAAAACAAAGAAATAAATGTTGCCAAACATATTTATCATACATATTCTATGGTAACGTAAACAAGAACCAGCAGTTGAAATACAAGGCCAACACTTTTCCTGCAAAGTAACCTGCTGTTAGGAAAATGTCTCGTTTTGCTCTGGAGAACGTGATAGCCTATATTAGACCAGGCTTGTAGTGAGTATATAATCATACTAACTCTCTGGCACATTTGTCTGTGCTGGTACACAACAGAATGGATTTATACTTTCGTACTCATACTCACAGATTTACAAACTAAGGCACTGCTGTTAATGGAAAATTTTATACTTGTTCTCGTGAACAAGAAGTGTACTCGTACGGTACTCACAACTGAAGACGGCACTTGTACTGATATTGTACTCCCCTACGTTAGGTTAGGTTAGATGAGGTTTAACGTCCCAGTTTCCAACCAATTGTACTCCCCTACGAGTCTGCGCTAAACAGAATTAAGAAGTTGAACACAAAAGTTTTACGTCGTCAGGTACATCTCTGAGTGTGCTGGGTAGTGACGTCATCGGACTCGTACTGGCAGCACCTTACACAATGAGAGAACGGAGGTCAAAACTTCCAGCAGTGCCTGACTAAAGTAAGGCGACTTTCTCTTCCGTTTCATTATTTGCATATGATATCAGTATTGATTCTAACCTACCTGCCTTGGTTGTGTGTATTTTAGCTAACACACATTTTAAATTTTACAAACACCGTCTTGACTTTGCTCCCAATAACTTGGGAAGAAAAGCTTTACTATTTGCATTTGTCAGCGTATTGTCAGCGTATAGCATTGAATAAGTTGTTTTCGAGAACAAATAGACATTAAAGAAACTTTTAGCACGATAAATCAGGGAGCTGTTATCCGAATGGAGAGAGCTCGAGAACTTTAATTTATGCTAATACTCCAAGACCTATTTAAGTGTGAAAAGATTACCAACAGTTTGGTGTTGATAAGGCTTACAAGGACTTAGATCCTTTATGTAATGCTTTCAGTTTGATTATCTCCTTGCGACATCATTCACCTCTAGTTAAGTAATACTTTAATAAGGGACTTAACTTGAACAATGCTTTGATGTGTAGGCTTCTACCGCCAACCCTAAGATGACAGAGTTTTTTAAACTCAAGACGACTGCCCGTACCTGATATAAAGAAACCATATGCAAATGAGCTAAAGAGACAGAAGCCTAATTCTTTGACTGTATTCTGACAAGTTTCCTGAATCAACAGGATATAAATCTATGTTCACAATTTCACATAAAATCAAGCCGATGTGGTCTCATTCGCGACACCCAGCGACACCAGAGAGAAAATATATTTAGTTTTCAGGCGGCTGGCAATGTCATGACAATGGATAAAATCGCCATGGTTCTACTCATGATGTAGCAGACGCCAAGTCTGTTTGTGTTAACTTTCTAGTCCAGCTTATTACCTCTAGAAATCTAAAGATCAAGATAATAGAATGATTATATGGTGACCTTGAATACGCAAACCTCACTCCAAAGGAAGTTTTGGCGAGCTCTCTCCATTCGGATAACAGCTCCCTGGATAAATCACCAATTCGTTACCGTTATTCTCTTCACGCTTTAAGGAGTGGATACACTATGGCATCAGCTGAAATGAGGCTCCGTAACACCCTTTCAAATGAAACTTTCCCTGTTAGATTCAGTCCTTGCAAATGCTTGCGACTTCGTTCCTTGATCTGCTGTTCTTCTTCCTGGGTCGTAGTTTAAACCCTGTTCGAGAGAAGAACTTAACAAATGAACTGCACGCATTCCTACCAAGTAGGATATCTACCACCCCCCCCCCCCAATTAAAGAAAAGGAAGGCAGCCTTTTATCGAATCTCATTACCACCGAAAAATAGAATACCATTACCCATCTCCGCACTTTCAAACATGCATAAAAGTCGTTCGAAATTTAGCTAAATCTATAAAACAATCTGCCCATTCCATAGTAGCACAGATTTTTCAGCTGCTTTTCGTCTTCAGAATCTGTCATTAATTTTCTGCTTGTAAAATCTGTGCTGTATTTTCTAAATCCATCCCATTGTCCATTTCCAGTGTGCAGAGGAAAGGAAGATTCCGTTGTTATCCTCCCAACTAAGTGCCAACTGTGGTCGAAGTGCTTCGGCACCAGCCCACGCTTCAAGCTAATAACCCGCGCATTTTTCATTGACCTAGCTTTTCACAGCTAATGCGCATGTGCAAATGGGCTTGAATTTTAGGGTGGCCACACGATGACGTCTTAGAATGAAGGTTTGATAGTCTAATTCTCCTTGTCTTTTTCTGCGACCGTCGTCGATCTTAGCCGTTTTTCTTCACACGCCTCCTTGAGCACGAATTATGGATGTAGGTTAAGTTGACACGGTTTGCGTCCTGAAAATACGGAAATGAACACACTCGTTCTTTCGACATTAATTGCAGCTGTTTATAGTCAATCGTTGGACATTTGTAAGTACACAACCACCGTCATTACTCCACGGCTGGCAACTCCCTGATTGGAGAGTGTTTTAGATTGCCAAAAGTGTCCGAGCTCCAGTGCGTCTCAGGGGGTTTGCCATCAAAACAAAATTTTCGAGTGCAATTCATTTGTGAAGACTCGTGCAAAGGAATAAAAGACCTTCAAGCGGTAAGCTTGACACAAACGAACAGACGAACGAAAGGAATGGGCTTTTGTCCATCTTTGTGAGTAATGTCAGTATTTACAACGCATGATAAATCAGCATACATACATTATTCCTGTCGTTTAATTTTATATGATTCCTCAAGGACACTGGCGGAGAGAAACCCCTGCTCATCTTTTAAAGTTTACACAAACGTAGAAATTCCATGGCGGGATTTTATTTTACTTTAGTGTCGTGTTGGGAGGTGCGTTTTGTTTCAGCGTTTCCTAAGAAATGAGGCGATAAAACAGTACAAAATATACTTCAACTAGATGATTCTAAATCAAACGGACGGGGAAAACTTCAAACAGAGCAGTGCTAGAGATAATATTATCATTATGCAATAACATTTGTTCGTCAGAAGTGCGGCGTTTTAAACGTCTGATTCTTCAAAGACACTTGCTAAGCGAGATCCCAATTCAACTGAAAAAGCTTGTGCAGAAATTTGTATTATTGCATGGCGAGACTTTTTTACCTTAATGTATTCTGAGAGTTAAACTTGGTGTCAAAAAGTTTCCTATGAATGGTAGCGATATAGCAGTACGACGTCTATTTCGACTAGAAAACACCAGTTCAATTAAACGAGAAGAGAACTTTAAACGTGCAATGTTAGAGATAATATTCTTATTATGCAATGGCATTTATTCTTCCGGAGTGGGGCGTTTAAATACTTGGTGCTTCAAAAACACTTGCTAGGCGAAATCCCAATTCAATTAAATACCTTGCTCAAAAATGTAAGTCATTGCAGAGCGAAACTATTTTGACTTTTATGTCTTGCTGAGAGCTACGCCTTGTGTCAAAAAGGTTCCTATGAATTGAGGCGATAAAACAGTACTTCCACTTCAACTAGAATACTAGTTCAAAAGAAGAGGAAAAATTCAGATATGGTAATGCTAGAGATACTTATCCCTCTTTGCAAAGACATATTTTCGTTAGAAATGGCCTTTTAAACATGACAGAACACCCTGTAAATGTCACGGATGGCACTGTTTCCAAATGTCAAGCAGTTTTAAAACTCTATTTTTAACTTCGTCAGTTTCATGAGTTGTCACATTTGTTCACGTCTTTACTTGTTTTGACTTCTTGAATTTCACTCGATCAATCCACGCAATAAGTATCCATTGAGCGTGCACGTAATTACTCTGAATTTAGTATTGTACACCAAATCATCTGATGAAATCTGAGACAGTTTCACACTCTGGTAAATCGTTCCCTCCAGCCCTTACGTATTTTGACTGCTACTCAGTTTTGACTAAATGACGTTTGATGTGTAACACCATATTTTGTACCCTTAAATTGTTAGTGAGACAACGATCGCTTGACCTCAAAATTATGTCACATCTAAATTCATCGTTAACTGCCTTACCCTGATGGCAATATTGATTCCACCCACTTGTTTCGAATATACCACGCGTTTAAACAGAACACTCAACTGACTTGTTTCCAGTTTCTTTGATGCCTTGGGTTGTCGCATTTTCGTCTCAATAATTTTACCGTTCTCCGGCCAATAAAATGTCTCGGTACTTAAATACCCTCACGTATTGCCGGGGCCATTATTTGTACGTGTGAGTGTACCTCCCATTAGAGGCACCTACTGACGTCACGTTTTAGCCTCCAGCTGTAAACATTCATGAGAGGGGTGTTTGATTGTTGACGCCTCTTGGTCGTACCTCTTTTGGCTGTTTGGACAAATAAGAGCTTGAAATGACATTTACGGAAGGTACTTGATAGACAACATGTATCTCCGGAAAACAGACCCTAAATTTTGATCAGTGAATGCTTACCAGAAAGACTCAGAATTGGACCATTAAGCATATTTTCCAGAAATATAGCGGTTATTTGACTATAAGTTCACGGCGCTTTTCTGAGGAAACAATACATCCTAAACCAAGTCAAGAACTTCCAAGATGTATGGATGGTGTGTCTACTGGGACTGCTACTATTGCTTCGGTCATCTCCATTAGATCTTAGAGGTGAAACCTAGCTTGCTTATAGAAAGATTTCATTCCAAAAACAGTTATATGTTTTGTTCATTCTCCTTCGTCAGGCTTGTCTCAGTTCTTGCCTCGGGAAAAATTTTTTGACGACTTCATGACAAAGTCACGGACACTTTTGTAAAAGTATTACAAGTGGGATTGGATGGTTTACTCCTACATTTTAGTTCGTTTTATGGTAAACAAACGTATATCATGCCAGTTTCTCTCCTGCAATATTAAAATTTGGCTATATGTTTCAATTAACGTTGAAAATAATTCTAAAAGTCGTAAAAGTGTTGTCAGGACTAGATTCGTTCACGCAAAACACAACTAGAAGAAAGTTCTAGTCCTATTTTCTTACTTAAGTGCCACGCACACTTTTCAATTTGGTTTCTACGGTAGACGAAAACACGCACAATACTTATGCTGACATTATGCAACAATGTGTGCATGTTCATTAGTACATCTGCTGTCTGATTTTTAGAGCTATATCAAATCAACTGTTCCTTCAGTACACGGTATTTTTTATTTTTATCCCAATGTCAGTGTACTAAAGTTTTAAACCATCACATTCAAAGCTTCATCATCTTCTAAGAACGAACATCTTGCAAGAACAAGACAGGTAAGAATTCGTAGATGAGGTCTACGGGGGATAAGGGTGAAATACTCGCTTAGGAAAAGAAAACTGGTTTCCGGTGATAGGATATTGGTGATGTACATAATAGTCTACTTTTTTCAGCCACGTTTCCACTCACTTTGGAACAAACTACGACGGTATTTTTTCCCACAACGCTTATCTGTGAGGTTTTCAACCATCATAGTAAAAATTCAATCAAACACTCATGTGAAAATATGCCTAATTTGCATACATCCAAAACGGCGGCCAAATTTCAATATTTT